>CM044005.1:11795925-11950925 GCA_024085815.1 Flaveria linearis | reverse complement strand
AGGGCACATCTCCCATATATGAAGTTTTATTAAGAATCTTGGTGTATAGTTATATAGTAAAATACTTGAAAAGAAATTGGTTAGATAAATGGTTCATCTATTTCACATCTGAATTGGGAAAACTGTGCGGCCTTCAATCTTTTGCATAGATGTGCAATTAAATTTAAAACCTGTGGATGAATTTCTCCCCTCCAATTTTCAAAGTATGAATTGAATTTCATATTCTTTCACAAATATTATTTCATGGCATTTAATTTTGTTTTCTTATTATGTTTGAATGATTTTTCAACTTTTCTTAGTTCTCTATTTAAAACTGCTTATTTATGATTATGTAGATGTAATAGAGCACAAAGAAAAGGGTTATATAAGGTGATTAGTTGTGTTACCATCTCTCTTTCTCTTTCTCACTATATCAATTGTTCCTTAGGGTTTCAAAAAAATAACTATTTTATTCTAAAAGTTTTATAATTTGTTTCACTTTCAATTTAAAAGTTTTATCAGTTGTTTCAACTTGATTATAAAATAATAAAACTTTTAAACTGAAATTGAAGCATATGATGAAATTTTTGAACCGAAATTGATGTTTTAAAACTTTTGGAGGAAAATTAGTATTTTTTTTCAAACATCAATGAGCAAAACCGAACTTAACTCTATTATCTATGTATGACTTCTTATATTGTTTTCTAAACTAAATTTATATTATAATAATTAATAATCGCGTCCTTGTCATTAAAAATAATTGTGTATAAATTCAGTCACTATCATATAATCATTTTACAATAAAGTTTGATACTAATTATTTTTTCTATTTATATCTTTTTGACAAAATATAAACCATAAAATGAAACACCTCTTTTTATTCTCGTAACATCAATATAGCCTAGACTTCAAAGTATCTAGCAGAAGTTTATATTTTTTATAAACCCGGCCATATAAAAACATAAAAACAGGGTAAATGCTTAAAACATCGTTAATAGAACTCAATTCAATAAAAGGCTTCGAATAAAACTCATTTTAAAGCTCAAGTTTCACTTATTATCCCCTTATTATTTATTTATCCTTTGATAAAATCATACAAAACATTTTATCAATATTTCGACATTCATCATCGATTATGGGTCCTAATGGGGACACCGCTGGGTTTTTTTTGGGGTAGGCCGGACCAAAAGGTCACGGTTAGGGCTAAAGGTCACGTTTTGGTACCTAAACGTGACCGCAAGGGCTTGCGGTCACGGTTTCTGTGTCGTCTTCCGACACCTCGTGACAACAAAACGACAAATAACCTGATAAAGTTGAAAACCGGTCACCAAACAGTCACGGTTTGGCCTAACCGTGACCTCTAGAGTACGAGGTTCAGTTTAAGGTACGAGGTAGACTGTGATGTTGAGAAAAGGGCCGGGATTCGTGCTCCGAACCGTCACGGTTTGGCCAAACCGTGACGGTTTGTGCACCAGATTTTCATCATAAATACCTTCGAGCTTTCATTCATCCAACACTCGAGATTTTTCAGCCTTCGTCATTCCAAAAACACGTTAATTTGAATGAGGTGCCACATATCGAATATTCGAACCAGGTTGAAGTAGTATATGTTTTATTATAACTTATTATTTGAAATATCTAACCATTATCTTTTTTAGGAATATTACGTATACGGGAGCCACCCTCCGTGGGGGAAGGAGGAAACCAACCCGTCGAACACATTTGCTCAAGAGGCGTACAACTCTTTATTTGGACCGACAGGTTACGGTGAAGGCAACTGTGACATTTGACCCGTTTTGAATTGTGAAACCGAACCTGATTGGGCGATTATCAATGAAACAATCCCGTTTTCGCTTTTATTGTTGGTTTAATGAATTGTATGAAACCCTTATGACGTTTATCAAATTCCTCAAATTATTTAATAAGTTTCACAAACTTAATTAAATATAGTATATATATATATATATATATATGTGTGTGTGGGGGGGGGGGGGGAACTCACCACAATTGAATCCACCAAATAAAGTCTCCTCCATAATGGTTTCTCATTATTTCATTGAGTGGAGTAGGTTAATCATTATCATAGTTGGTGGACATGATAATTGAGTGGAGTAGGTTAATCATCATATTTGTGTGGTGCACATTTGATATGAAGAACTATAAATATGTGTGTCTTTGGTTGATGATGATCATCCATCACAAAAACATCATATCTCAAAACAAATAGAGATTAGAGAGTTGTGAGATACAAAGATTGTTTCATTCAATCAATTGCCTTGCCGTTTTATTCAAGACGCAAGATGTTGAGGATCGTCTAAAGTTTTTTTAGTGGTATCTTTTCTCGTTCTCTTGTTATTCCATATACTTGATGCACTATTAATTATTTATTATTTTAAAATAACTATTACTTAATTAATAATCTAAATGTTTATTTTTATATTTATAATTAAACAAATAAAACAAGTGTTCTATTAATAGTTTTAATACTATTAGTTTCTGAAGATATGAATTACTTGTTAAACCTAATCTTTATAAACAAAGTTATTCAAATTTAGCAAACATCTTCTTCAAACTGTTAAACAAAACCCAAATCCGACTCGAACCTCTAAACCTAATTCCGATTTACAAATTCATTATGATTTTAACTCTCGAAGCACCATTTCCTTAGGTTTACCTTGAGGGTTTCTTAGGTGTCTAAACTGTAACATCACGTATTTACTTAAATAAAAGTTAATTTATTAAACAATTAACTTTAATATGTTGACGTTAATTCTAGTAATATTAACAATATTAATAATAATAATAATATGGTAATAATAATAATAATAGTCTAAGTTTTACAAGTTTAGCTTGTAATCAATAAAAATTTACATGAAATAATAACCATTTGAATCTTCAGGGGGCTAATTGTAAATTAAATAAAACTAAAACAAACTTTGAAATTCAGTTGACAACTGATAGGAACTTTGGGGACCATTCTTGTAAAATTTCAAAAACACACCCAACCCCACCCCACTCTTTCCCCGTCTTCCTTTTCCCTTCTTTCTCGGCCGGTTTCTGGCCATTATTGAGCACCAAATCCCGAAAATAATCAAATTGATCAAACCTAAACACTCATATAAGTATCACTAATCGATTACCACTATCAATTTCATCCCAAACAAGCTCAAACCCACACCCGAACAACCTCACGATCGCGGACCTGCAACTCAAATTAAACTCCTTCTCCGATCGATTTTAACAGGATTTGATAAGGGGCTATTGGTCTTGATCATCATTCAAAGCTTCCCTCGAGTTTAATTTGATTATTATCATTGTTTGAGTATCAATCGAGCACCATCTTTGACCGCGACCTGTTCTTGACGAGTTCAACATCAATTCATCACCATATAGGTAATTCGACACACACACACACTCGGTTTTACATGAGGGTCAAAGCCCCATGATTTCAGAAGCAATCAAAATCGAATTAAGTCTCAATTGGCTGGGATTCGAACTAGGGCTCGAATGGATTTTGGGGTTTTGGTTAATTTGGTTAAAACAATTAAAACCGGATCATTACCGCGGCTTTGGCCTTTGGTTCACCAGTCCGTGGTCCCTTCTCTATCCAAGAGGTCCCGGGTTCGACCCCGGGCACCTACACACATTTTTAGGGCCTTTTTAAGCCTTTAAAAATTATGTAAAAAATTTCTAAAAATTATTAAAATGTTTTTACAAACATTAAAATTTTTTAAAACAACCTAATTATTTTTTGAAATTTATCTTAATATTTATTTATTATTTTATTAATTGTTTTAAATAAATAACATATCTGGTTTAATTTCTTATAAAACTAGACTGTAAATAACGGTTAAAAATCACTAAATAATTATTGGTTTAAATAATATTATGTAATATTATTTAAATCATGATTTTCTCATCAAACATAAAGTTTTATATATAAATCTTTTCAAATCATTTTTATCTCATTTAGTCACTTAAATAATTAAAAATTTTATTAATTATCATATAATTAATTAATAAAATTAATTATTTATTCCTCCTGCCTTTTAACAATTAATCAAATGGTAAAGTGTGTTGGTAGATTTACTTCTATATAATTACTTGAAATGAATTTATTATAATTCAAGACATTCAAACTAAATAAAATTAGTTTATTTAAACTACCATTCAAAACCCAATGGAAATTCTAATACATTCCCAAATTCTCAAATCACTATTATTCTAATTCGAGGCACCGTTCCTTAGGTTAATCATAAGGAATTGTTGGTGTCTAATCTATCACGTCCAAATTCAAATCTCATCAATCAAGTGAGTATTCATACCCCTTTTTATATCATTTCTTATTTGGGGGAAATCATGTGATACAATATATTCAATCATGATATTCTATTGTTATTTCATTCTAAATTCAATTCAAGAAAGGTTATGTTATTACTTGCAACTATGTGAACATACTATGATAAACTGGACGACAGTAAAACCCTAATTCAATCAATCAATCCTGGTATCAATGGTAGATCTACTGGTTTGGATAACCCACCCCATATGAATAGTCGAGTGGTGATTGTACCAGAGGTAATTAGTCAATCTATGGTGTTTGTGTGCAAGTCTATTATATGCAAGTGTCAAGTCAAGGGGTTTATATTATGTCGGTTTATCTATATGCTCCGCTATTGCAATATAAGTCTTAATGTACCTTGTGAATTGGATTATTCTCAATCAATCAATCAATCTATATGTATATTCAAAACTATGTATACTCACCGGCTAATTTTTAGCTGACTCGTTACTTTCACATGAGTTCAGGTTAAGCAAGTTAGTGGACTTCTACATGCTCATTTAAGATCCGGACTTAGTCAAAATAAAAGGACTATTACTATTTGTGGTTTCAATTGTTGTATTTGTGTATGTTAAACTTATGTCATCTGTAATCTGATTTTAATATTATTTCCACTATTAGACAATCATGTGTTATGAACAATCAATCATTCCCTCGTCCACTCTGATGATTCCCCCGTCGGTAGGGGTGTGACATAAACCGTTTAAATCAACCTCGATTCATTAATCCAGGTGAGTATTCATAGCCCCTTTTTTTCTATTATTTATTATTTGGGGGAAGTCATGTGATACAATATTCAATCATGATATTCTATTGTTATTTCATTCTAAATTCAATTGAAGACAGGTTATGTTATTAATTGCAACTATGTGAGCATACTACGATAAACTGAATGACAGTAGGAACCCTAATACAATCAATCAATCAATTTTGGTATCAATGGTAGATCTACTGGTTTGGATAACCCACCCCACATGAATAGTCGAGTGGTGATTGTGCCGGAGGCAGATAGTCAATCTATGATGTATATGTGGAAGTCTATTATATGCAAAGTGTCAAGTCAAGGGGTTTATATTGTGTCGGTTTATCTATATGCTCCGCTATTGCATTATAAGTCTTAACATTACCTTGTGAATTGGATTATTTCTCGATTAAACAATCAATCTTTATGTATATCAAACTGTGATCACTCACCAGCTAACTCGTTAGCTGACTTTATTTTCTCACATGATTTCAGGACATGCTGCATAGTTGGATTATCTGCAAGCTTATAATAAGGACTTTTGGACTTAGTTAAAAAATGAATATCTTTTGTGACTTCAACTGTTGTATTTGCATATGTTAAAATCATGCTATCTTGTAATCAGATTTTAATATTATCTCCACTATTAGACGACCATGTGTTATGAACAATCAATCATCCTCTCATCCGCTCTGATGATTCCGCCGTCGGTCGGGGTGTGACAGATTGGTATCAGAGCCATGGTTATAGGGAATTAGGTTATTAGAAATAAAATAACCTAGACTATAACTAAGCACCTCACGCATGAGTCCTCTCATGTAAACTTACATGTTTAGATAGGAAATTATGTGTCTTACCTCTTGATGATAGTATGTACTAATTGCTTAGGATTGTTAGGAAATAATTGTGTATGTAATTGACCCTTAATCCAGACTGATATACATACAAACCGTAAGTCAAGCCTAAGGCGTTGTGTGCCTAATTCAAGTGATTTCAAACTCCAAAACTCGATTGTTATTGATGGTTTTCAAATCCCGTCAAAGTCAATGTCCCATAACCGGATTCATGTAATGTTGGAAGAGTTGGATACCCGTATCTCGGGGTGTTCTGTCTAGGCAAGGTATTCGTATAAATCCAAATCAACCGATGGATCTGGCTACCTTACCTGGGAACCCTCGGGATGAGTATCTGCTTATAGGTACGCATGTCTTCAATAAGGTTGTGTTGGACATAACACTTTGATCAGTCAACGTATACGTTTCGGTTTGCGGACCGAACGTCTACACTCGGAACATCTCATTGTTATTATTCGATTTTCTAAACGCTGCTTTCACGATACATGTAACCCAATTCTCACCAAATCTCATAATAAACTTTCAGAATGTCTTCCCGTTCAGTACGATCAAGACCAAGGAACCCCAATCGCAAGATTGCCTCTATGGTGGCACAAGAAGTTGCTGCAGTCGTTCCGACTCTTTTGGCGCACTTACATCAAGCCACCACTTCCACTCCAAGCATCGTCGTCCCCGAACCTCCTCGAACATGCACCTACAAAGACTTCAACTCTTGCAACTCCTCTAAATTTAATGGAACCGAAGGAGCTAACGGATTACTACAGTGGTTCGAAAGCATCGAGAACACTTTCCTAAACAGTGAATGCCCTGAAAATCTCAAAGTCCGGTATGCCACAAGTGTTCTCCAGAAATACGCACTTACTTGGTGGAACGGAGAGAAAAGAACTCGTGGCCCCGAAACTGCTCTAGCATTAACATGGGCTGAAGTTAAGGAGCTCATAATTAAAGAGTTCTGCCCAAGAAATGAAGTCCGGAAACTGGAAGATGAATTCTGGGAGTTAACCCAAGACAGTGACGAGAACCTAGCATACACTAACCGATTTCACAAACTGATCCTTCTGGTACCGCATCTTGCTATCCCTACCTCCCGAGCCAACGAGAAATACATTGGTGGACTACCCATGCAGATTCAGGATACGGTGTTAGGAAGGAATCCTTTGACACTAGAAGATGCTATTAGGCTGGCTGCGCAGTTAACCGATAATCATGTGAAAGCTGGTTCTTTAACCAGGAAAGGGTCGAAGAAGAATACCGATAAACTTCCTAAAGAAACCGTCAAAACCGACCAACCCGAGCCTTCCAAGAACAAGAAGAGGAAGGCTAAATCTCAAAACTTTACTGTAATTACCCCCGCTGTGCCAATTAATCAAGTCCCTCCAACTCGTCAACCAGCAGTAAACAACCAATCGCTGATGAAAAAGCCATACGCTGGACCCTTTCCGTAGTGTAACAACTGCAAGTATCACCATCCCGCTAATGTTCAGTGTCGTCAATGCACAAACTGTGGTCATTTTTGTCACACATTCAATCTGTGCAAGAATATTGCAAGGGTTCCAGTTACCACACCGACTGTTCAGCATACCCCGACAATCACACAAGCAAGAGCTTGCTACCAATATGGGGATCCTAACCACTTCCGCAACCAATGTCCGAAGCTCCTCAAGGCCGTCCCTGCAGCTCAAGGTCGAGCATTCAACATCAATGCCCAACAAGCCCAAGTTAGCAACAACGTGGTGAACGGTATGTTCCAAATTAATAATCAATACGCATCGATTCTTTTTGACACCGGTGCCGATAAAAGCTTTGTATCCTTAGACTTTGAGCCCTTACTTGCTAGTGCCCGAACCAAGCTAGACAACCCCTTTACGGTAGAGATAGCTGACGGAAAACCCATTACAATTAATTCTGTTATTCCTGACTGTACCTTAAATCTAAGCGAGCATGATTTCCCTATCAATCTTATACCCATGCAACTGGGTAGCTTCGATGTCATAGTAGGCATGGACTGGTTATCAAAGAATCATGCCAAAGTGGTTTGTTACGAAAAGACCATTCGTATTCCTCTTCCGACAGGAAGCATACTTTAAATCTTCGGGGAGAAGCCTTCCAAAGGGCTTAGACTCATGTCATGCACAAAAGCTCAGAAATACCTCCGTAAACACTATGTGGCATTCCTAGCACACATTGTGAAGACGGACGTAAAATCAAAAGGAACTACAGATATTCCAATCATTCGGGAATTTCCTGAAGTCTTTCCCGATGACTTAACCGGATTACCCCCTGTTCGTCAGGTCGAATTTCGGATTGACCTTGTACCTGGGGCTACACCTGTGGCGAAGTCACCTTATCGTCTCGCACCTTCCGAAATGCAAGAACTTGCTAGCCAGTTGCAAGAACTGTCAGACAAAGGATTCATTCGCCCGAGCTCATCACCATGGGGAGCTCCAGTCTTATTCGTGAAGAAAAAGGATGGTTCTTTTCGCATGTGAATCGACTATCGGGAACTTAACAAACTTACAATCAAGAACCGTTACCCATTGCCCAGAATCGACGATCTATTTGATCAACTTCAGGGAGCCTTGTACTTCTCAAAGATTGATCTTCGTTCTGGTTATCACCAACTCCGTGTGCACGATGATGACATTCCAAAAACCGCTTTTCATACGAGATATGGTCACCACGAGTTTACAGTTATGCCTTTCGGGTTAACCAACGCACCAGCAGTATTCATGGATTTAATGAATCGCGTGTGCCGACCATACCTAGACAAATTCGTGATCGTATTCATTGACGACATCTTGATATACTCCAGATCCAAATCCGATCACGAGAACCACCTTCGTCTAATACTCGAACTTCTGAGGAAAGAGAAACTCTACGCCAAATTCTCAAAGTGTGAATTCTGGCTTAATGAGGTTCAATTTCTTGGTCACATAGTAAACAGCAAGGGGATTCACGTTGATCCCGTGAAGATTGAGGCAGTAAAGAAATGGGGAGAACCTAAAACTCCTACAGAGATTCGTTCATTCCTTGGTCTAGCTGGATATTACCGACGTTTTATT
Source organism: Flaveria linearis (assembly GCA_024085815.1). NCBI lineage: Eukaryota > Viridiplantae > Streptophyta > Magnoliopsida > Asterales > Asteraceae > Flaveria > Flaveria linearis. The sequence goes on along the minus strand of CM044005.1, from coordinate 11,941,946 downwards.
CCTAACTTCTCGAAGATTGATGTGCCACTCACTGCTTCGACCTACAAGGATAAGCCTTTTTCTTGGGGGCCTAATCAAGAAAAAGCATTTCAAACCCTCAAGCAAAGGTTGTGTGAGGCACCGATTCTAACACTTCCTGATGGAAACAACGACTTTGTTGTCTATTGTGACGCTTCAAGATAAGGTCTAGGTTGCGGTCTCATGCAGCGAGTTATGCCTCAAGACAATTGAAGATTCATGAGAAAAATTATACGACGCACGATCTTGAATTGGGTGCTATTGTATTCGCACTCAAAATCCGGAGACACTATCTCTATGGCACTAAATGTGTTGTATTCACCGATCATAAGAGTCTCCAGTACATCTTCAACCAGAAGGAGCTTAACATGAGACAACAACGTTGGGTCAAACTACTCAACGACTATGATTGTGAGATTCGTTACCACCCCGGTAAAGCTAATGTCGTAGCCGATGCATTAAGTCGTAAGGTCCAGGTTATGCTTCAAAGTGTTACCATTCAAACCGACCTCCTGACCCGTATACTCGAAGCTCAACACGAATCAGTCACTGAGGGCAACATGTATGAGGAAATGTCATGCGGTGTTGAACTCCAATTGGAAACCAAGTCGGACGGACTACTGTATTTTCTAGATCGACTTTGGATTCCGAATCGCGATAATCTTCGAGCAACCATCATGGATGAGGCTCATAAGGCTCGTTATTCTATTTATCCGGGAGCAGATAAGATGTTCATGAATCTTTGGAACCAATATTGGTGGCCCGGCATGAAGAAGGATATAGCCTTGTATGTATCTAAATGCCTCACATGTTCCAAAGTCAAAATCGAGCATCAACGTCCCTCTGGATTACTCGTACAACCCGAGGTTCTATTATGGAAATGGGAGAGCATATCCATGGATTTCATCACCAAGCTGCCTCGTACCGCTAGTGGTCACGATAGTATCTGGGTTATCGTTGATCGATTGAGTAAGTCGGCTCATTTCATACCAATTCGTGAGGAGTACCGAGTCGAGAAATTGGCTCGTATTTACATCAATGAAATAGTCAGTCGACATGGTGTACCTTTAGATATTATCTCTGATCGCGATGGTCGCTTCATCTCTCGTTTCTAGAAAAGTCTCCAATCAGCTCTCGGAACTCAACTGAATCTTAGCACTGCTTATCACCCGCAAACCGACAGTCAGACTGAAAGAACAATACAAACCCTCGAGGATATGCTTCAGGCTTGTGTCATTGATTTCAGTGGATCGTGGGATTCTCATCTTCCGTTGATCGAATTCTCTTACAATAACAGTTACCATACCAGCATCCAGAGGGCACCATTTGAGGCCTTGTATGGCCGAAAGTGTCGATCTCCCATCTGTTGGTCTGAAGTTGGTGAATCACAGATTACTGGTCCGGAATTGATACAAGAAACAACCAACAAAATTCATAAGATCCGTGATAACTTGGTCGCTGCTAGAAATCGTCAAAAGCATTATGCTAATAAAAAACATAAGCCCATGGAATACAAAGTTGGCGAACTCGTACTCCTTAAGGTGTCACCCTGGAAGGGAGTGATCAGTTTTGGAAAGAAAGGGAAACTAGCGCCTCGTTATGTGGGACCTTTCAGAGTTGTCGAGCGCATTGGGCAGGTTGCTTACAAGCTTGAACTACCTCAAGAACTCAGCAATGTTCATCCTACTTTTCACGTGTCCAACCTCAAGAAATGTCTTGCCGATGAAAACCTCCACATTCCACTCGATGAAGTTCACATAGATGAATCCATGCACTTTATCAAGAAGCCTGTGGAAATTATAGATCAAGAAGTCAAAACACTCAAGCGTAGCCGGATACCCATTGTCAAAGTCCGCTGGGAATCTAAACGTGGCCCAAAATTCACCTGGGAACGCGAAGACCAAATGAAATCGAAGTACCCTCAACTTTTCACATCAGCCTTCTCGTGATTAAATTTCGGGATGAAATTTCCTAAAGCAGGGGAGACTGTGACATTTGACCTGTTTTTAATTGTGAAACCGAACCTGATTGGGTGATTATCAATGAAACAATCCTGTTTTCGCTTTTATTTTTGGTTTAATGAATTGTATGAAACCTTTATGACGTTTATCAAATTCCTCAAATTGTTTAATAAGTTTCACAAACTTAATTAAATGTAGTAAATATATATATATATATATATATATATATATATATATATATATATATATATATATATATATATATGGGAACTCACCACAATTGAATCCACCAAATAAAGTCTCCTCCATAATGGTTTCTCATTATTTCATTGAGCGGAGTAGGTTAATCATTATCATAGTTGGTGGACATGATAATTGAGTGGAGTAGGTTAATCATCATATTTGTGTGGTGCACATTTGATATGAAGAACTATAAATATGTGTGTCTTTGATTGATGATGATCATCCCATCACAAAAACATCATATCTCAAAACAAATAGAGATTAGAGAGTTGTGAGATACAAAGATTGTTTCATTCAATCAATTGCCTTGCCGTTTTATTCAAGACGCAAGATGTTGAGGATCGTCTGAAGTTTTTTTTTGGTGGTATCTTTTCTCGTTCTCTTATTATTCCATATACTTGATGCACTATTAATTATTTATTATTTTAAAATAACTATTACTTAATTAATAATCTAAATGTTTATTTTTACATTAATAATCAAACAAATAAAACAAGTGTTCTATTTAATAGTTTTAATACTATTAATTTCTGAAAATATGAATTACTTGTTAGACCTAATCTTTATAAACAAAGTTATTTAAATTTAGCAAACATCTTCTTCAAACTGTTAAACAAAACCCAAATCCGACTCGAACCTCTAAACCTAATTCTGATTTACAAATTCATTATGATTTTAACTCTCGAAGCACCATTTCCTTAGGTTTTCCTTGAGGGTTTCTTAGGTGTCTAAACCGTTTAAGTCAACCTCGATTCATCAATCCAGGTGAGTATTCTGAGCCCCCTTTTTTTTCTAGAGTAAACTTCGCTTTTGCTCCCTGTGGTTTGGTCGAAATAACGGTTTTCCTCCAAACGTTTCAAAATCACGATTTTGCTCCCTGTGGTTTGCAATTCGTTTCAATCAACTCCAACCCGGTAACACCGTTAAATAAGTCTGTTAATTACAAGGGCATTTTAGATATTTTACTAATAGGGGCTGATAATATAATTTCTTAAACTTTCTTAATACAAATATAAATATCTTACTCACACATTCTCTCTCTCTAACCAAATAAAACCCTAGAAGCCATCACCGGCTCACCGCCACCACAACACAGCCACCACCACCGTCAGCCCCTTCCGCCGGCAAATCCTACCACGATCTACCATCCGATAGGGCTTGAATCCTCTCTCTATACACCGAAGCAGCGTTCGTATTATACTTCGTCACAATCTCCGTCTCCTTCGGGAGATGTGAACACCGAGGCCGCGGTGCTTGCCGGAGCATTCTAAGCACATGAAGATGTCGTAGGAGACGGAGGCCTACTGAGGCTTCTTCTGTGAGCAATCGACGTAGATTTTGTTGCCGGAGTGTGACTGGAGGTCCCGCGATGGTGGTGGTGCGATGGTGGAGAGATAGTGGTGGTGCGATGGTGGAGCGATGGTGATAGTGCGATGGTGGAGCGATGGTGGTGGTGCGATGGTGGAGTGATGGTGTGCTGCGGTGGTGGAGCGATGGTGTGCTGCGGTGGTGGAGCGATGATGGTGGTGCGATGGTGGGAAATAATAGGTGGGTTGCGATGATGGAGCGATGGTGGTGGTGCAATGGTTGTGCTGCGATGGTGGAGGTGGGTGGTGGTGTAATGGTGGAGGTGGAAAGGTGGATGTTGGTAGCAGTAGGTGGTGGGGTGGGTTTTGGTGTCGGAATGGTAGTTTGATGGTGGCCGGTTCCGTCGCCGGTGATGGTGGCTGGTTGCGGCGCCGGTGATGGTTGCCAGTGGCGGTGGCGGTGGGTTGGAGACTTGGAGATGACAGAAATGGTAGTTTGATAAAATTACATAATTGGTCCTTTAAATTATTAAACAAGTTTGAAGAAATGACAAAATTAGTCCTTATGAATAAATTGACTAAAATATCCCTGGAGTTAACAGAAAAAAGCTAACGGTGTTACTGGGTTGGAGTTGATTGAAACAAATTGCAAACCACAGGGAGCAAAATCGTGTTTTTGAAATGTTTGGAGAAAAACCGTTATTTTGACCAAATCACAGGGAGCAAAAACGAAGTTTACTCTTTTTTCTATTATTTCTTATTTGGGAGAAGTCATGTGATACAATATTCAATCATGATATTCTATTGTTATTTCATTCTAAATTCAATTCAAGACAGTTTATGTTATTACTTGTAACTATGTGAACATACTACGATAAACTGAACGGCAGTAGGAACCCTAATACAATCAATCAATCAATTTTGGTATCAATGATAGATCTACTGGTTTGGATAACCCACCCCACATGAATAGTCGAGTGGTGATTGTACCGGAGGCAGATAGTCAATCTATGATGTATATGTGCAAGTCTATTATATGCAAAGTGTCAAGTCAAGGGGTTTATATTATGTCGGTTTATCTATATGCTCCGCTATTGCATTATAAGTCTTAACATTACCTTGTGAATTGGATTATTTCTCGATTAAACAATAAATCTTTATGTTTATCAAACTGTGATTACTCACCAGCTAACTCGTTAGCTGACTTTATTTTCTCACATGATTTCAGGACATGCTGCATAGTTGGATTATCTGCAAGCTTACAATAAGGACTTTTGGACTTAGTTAAAAATGAATATCTTTTGTGACTTCAACTGTTGTATTTGCATATGTTAAACTCATGCTATCTTGTAATCTGATTTTAATATTATCTCCACTATTAGACGACCATGTGTTATGAACAATCAATCATCCCCTCGTCCGCTCCGATGATTCCGCCGTCGGTCGGGGTGTGACAGCTACAGATCTCCCCCTTTCAATTCTTACGGGCATGCCCCGAACACGTACCACTCACAAACAGAGCTGGATTACGGACATCCCCCGTACCAGTCAGAACTAGAAATTACACATGTGTCGGATACTTTTAATGGGAATGACACAGATGAGAGTGACGGTTCGGTTCACCTCAGAGAAAACCATGGGGACACCGCGGAGAATGATGGGGATGAGGATCAGATAAGAAAGGCTACGGTTTCTTATAAAACCAATAAAGTACGAAGACTTTTTATTCTTTTGTTTATTTTATTTTTTTATTTGTTTTATATATTGTTTTTTATGTCTAGCTTTATAATTTTTTCAGTATTTTGATTCTTGTGAGGACTTGAAGAAGTGGGCTAAAATAAGAGGACGCGAGCATGGGTGCGTCATTGTAGTGGGTCGGTCACGAAAAAAGGATGTGGAACTATTATGCAATCGTAGTGGTGAACCTACATTCATTGGCACAAGTAGGCGTACTGGGAGCATAAAGAAAGGATGTCCCTTTAAACTCGTAGGGAAGTACGTAGGAAAGAGTGACAGTTGGATGTTAGAGGTGAGAAACGAGACGCACAACCACGATCCTGTTGTGTACGAGGAAGGCCACGCGCATCTTAGGAAGATGACCGCCGAAGAAATTTATCTTGTCGAGAAGTTACATAGGCAGCACGTGCAGCCACGACATATCCATTCAGCCGTAAGGGAGCACTTTCCCCACAGCGTCTGTGTTGTTCAAGACATATACAATCTGACGTCGAAATTAGGGCTGAGGGGAGAAAAGGCATGACACCAATGCAGGAACTTGAAAACCTGCTACAATCTAAAGAGTTCGTGTATGAAACACGAACGAATGCAACTACTAAGGCCGTGGAAGATGTTTTCTTTTGTCATCCTACTTCGTATAAAATGTGGTGCGCATTCCCGCACGTGATGTTCATAGACACGACGTACAAGACCAACGTGTACAACATTCTGTTTGTTCAGGTTATTGGCGTTACGTCAACGTCGAAGTCGTTTTGTATTGCGCATGCATTTATATCGAGGGAACGGCAGGACAACTTCACATGGTTATTGGAGCGGATCAGAGATATGCTCGATGGGTGTATGGAGCCCCGCGTTATTGTCACAGACAGGGACCTGGCCCTGATGAGCGCGTGTGACAAAGTGTTCCCGAGTGCTACTAAAAACCTATGCAGGTGGCACGTTAGGGAGAATATCAAAAGACGGTGGAATATTCTTTTCAAAACCGACATGTGGAAGGATTTTTCATACTGGTGGAAGACCTTGTGTTCGTCTCCCACAGAGGCATTGTACGATTACAATTTTAGGAAGATGGAAGAAAAGTTAAATGAAGATGGTAAACGTGGTAAGAATTTCATAGTTATTGTTACTCTAATAATTTATTTGTTCATTTTATAAAATTTGTTATTTCTTTCAGAGGTATAGGAATATATCTGGAATAATTGATTGGTGCCCTACAAAGAGAAAATTGTTACTTGTTGGATGTACGACCGCCTTAACTTTGGTGAATTTACAACTAATAGGGTTGAGGGCCAACATGCCAACTTAAAGAGTTACCTTACAGGGACCAATAATACGTTGCACACACTTGTCGGATATGTTTGTGACCTCATGCATGGCAAGAAGATTGAAATTTGTAAAACATTCGAGGTGTCCCGTGTGAAAATTAAAAAAGACCATCAACTGCCATTGTTTTCAAAATTGCATTATAAAGTATCCATTTTTTGCCTTAGCCTCCTTTAATCAGAGTTGACGAAAATGGAAGTAATTCTGGAGTCTGGGGGTTCATGTGGACACCAATTGTCCACGGCCATGGGCTTGCCATGTGTTTGTCGTTTGGAGAAATACATCCGAGAAGGTAATATTTATCTTAATACATTTTTTTATTATTGTCACACGATTGCATATTTTTCACTAATAATTTAACCTTTAAATCCAGTCACAAGTATTCCACTCAATGCGGTAGATCCACACTTGAGGAAGCTTGATTTCGAGCCAGCGTACGTTGCGCCGCCTGAACCCGACTACGATGTGAAATTTGATGACTTGAAACAAAAGGTTATGTCGTCTCCCAATCCTCAAGTAAAGAAAAAAATTTTTAACAAAGTATTTGACTCTTTGTTTAAGAGCAAGTCAAAACTTAAAGAACCTGAGGTGTGTCATGACCTACGTGGTCGTCCAAATATTAAGGAGCAACAAAGAAGAGCGGACTCCAATACATCCCAGTATGAGGCTGCTAGACACAGCTCCTATACTTCCTCACAACAAACTATGCTTGACCCGGCGAGGCATAGATCATATACCCCTCAGTTTAAAATGCCGAACGACCCTTCAAATGTACCGATTACGGGAGCTGCCCTAGGGTTTCCTTTAATATTGAAACCAAAGGACGTGATAAAAGTTATGAAGTTTAAGGATCAGCTGCACCAATGGATTCACCGGTACGTTTCGACTATAAAAGATATGCGGCCTGATGGTAACTGTAGTTTTCGGGCGATCGCGGTGGCTTTAGGGAAAAAGCAAAGAGAATGGGAATGGGTTAGGCGTCAAATGTTGTCGGAGATGGACAGAAACATATGGTATTGGCAGAGAAATTTGAACCGCGAAATGTTTGGCTATTATGATCCTATTCGTAATAGCTTAAATTGGTTTGGCACGACTCAACCCGCACCCGATACCCATTGGCTAACTTTTCTGGCGCATGGACTCGTAATTACAGAAACATTCACTTGAATTGTGCATCTTATTTATTCATTTGGCAGCCAGACATGGTTCCCACTGAGAACAGCCCCCAGAGCCATTATTCACCTGTCTAGTTGTCGCACTTGCTAATATTAACCAAGATCACTTTATTTGCATTCAATTGGAAGGAGATTACCCAATGCCCAGTGTGGGCTATCATTGGCCGAGATTTGCATATCAACAAGCACTAGAATGGCAAAATATGTATCAGGATCGTATAAACAATTACGTTAGAATAATGGATCGTCAAAGAGGCACTAATGCCCCCTGTAAGTTATCATTCTCCGATACTTTATCATGTTAATGAAGATCCCTTTATTTGATGATGATGATGATGATGATGATAAAAATAATAGTACAAATAATAGAATTAATAGAAATAATAATAATATAAATAATAATACTACAAATTATAGTAACAATAATAATAATAATAGTAATAAAAATAATAATAATAATAATAATAGTAATAATAATAGTAATAATAATAGTAATAATAGACATAATAATAATAGTAGTAGTAATAATAATAATAATAATAATAATAGAAATAATAATAATAATAATATAATAGTAATAATAGTAATAATAGTAATAATAGTAATAATAGTAATAATAACAGTAGTAGTAATAATAATAATAATAATAAAATAATAATAAAAAAATAATAATAATAATAATAATAATAATAATAATAATAATAATAGTAATAGTAATAATAGTAATAATAATAATAATAGAAATAATAATAATAATAATAATAATAATAATAATAAACCGTTAACCATTAATTTTTAAACATTATAAATAATAATAAACACGAATTTTTTCTCAGAGATGGATGCCGACTCTGCGTTTATTTCCGGGATTGATAACTGCCCGCATCTGTAGTTCGACGAGGGGAGTTCACCATACGAGCGGTTCAGGACCCTGAGAGGAAGACCGCCAGCACCGGGGACTGTCTTGTCAGAGGAGTTCTTAGAGCTCGTTGGAGAGCGCGAGCGATTTTTTGAGATCATAGGCGATGACAGCCCATGGGACCAGCTATTCAGGATGGGCGACCCTGCCCATCGAGAGCTCACTGTGGAGTTTTACTGCACGTTTATATTCCGTCCTCGTGCACAGGAGCTTCCGGAGCTTGATGAGGACGACATCGCGGATGGTCGTCAGCCCGCGGAGGTTGCTTTCCGGATGTTTGGCTCCCTCCACCGCATGTCACTTAGACGGTTCGCTGTCGTCAGCGGCTTCTATACGGAGGTAGAGGTCCGACATCCGATGTACACCACCGCCTTGATTCGTGGGGCTGACGACTCTGATCAGGTCTGGTGGCCTGCGATCGGTGACAGATCATACGGTGGCGATACGAGGTCTTCTCATATACGAGACCCTCTATATAGATACATTCACCGACTGATCGCCACGTCTGTCGCTGGTCGTGGGGCGGGGATCGACAGGGTCAACACCGCCGACCTTTTCTTTCTCCGGTGTGTACTCACACACCGACACTGTCACCTCGCGCATGCCCTTGCGGACTACTTTGCTAGTTATTATCACAGGCAGGCGCGAGGGGCGTTGGTGGGCGGGAACATCGTTTCCCGCATTGCTCGGGGCCTAGGGTACGCTCATGCAATGTCCCAGCTCCCGCTACCTCCAATTCCTGTGCGTGTGGCAAACCGGGCAACCGCCACTGGGATGAGGATCGTTCGGAGGTTCCGTGACGGCACGTGGCACCTGCTAAGTAGATACCATGAGCTAGTGGCATGGGTGCCCGAGCCATTGGTGGACCCACCCGAGTAGGCGGGGGCTGAGGTCCACGTTCAGGTTGCCCACGAGCAGGCAGGTGGCGGGGAGGATCAGCCCATTCCTCCACCGCATGACCAGGACCCACCCCAGCATCCTCAGCGCGTGTACCATGCCGTGCGACTGCCTGCTCACGTTATAGATATGCTTCAGGACACGCATGCTAGGGTCACGAGGCTGGAGGATATGCTGGACTGGGTCATCCAGCACATGGTCGCCGACTATGCCGCCTCCGATACGCCGTTGTTGTCACAGCCACCGAGGCGGTTAGGCCATGACGGTGCTGGCCCATCTGGTGTGGGCGATTCTAGTCAGGGCAGTGATCCAGAGATGACGGATTAGATAGGTATTTTGTTTGTATTTTATTTCTTTTTGTATGTAAAAACTCGTTGTATATATATATGCAGTTTCAGTTATGATGGCTTGTATATTTGGTTGTGTTTGTTTGGTTGTGTTTCTTTGTTTGTTTGTATTATTTTTGTAATGTTGATAATGTTAATTAGGTTAACCATGTGATAAAATAACAACCAACTTGTTTAATAAATAATTAAACACAAAAATTACTTGTAATATGATAAATTAATAATAAACACAAAAAACAAACTCGTATGTTACGATTAGGTTAACCGTGTGATAAAATAAAAATAAAAACAAACTAGTATGATTACTCAAATTTAGAAAATATATACAATATGTCTGTATAATGACAACCGATTTTTACAAACTCGTAAACAAATTAAACTCAAAACCATCACATTAATAATAAATAAATACTTTTAATATGATAAATTATTAATAAACACAAAACACAAACTTGTGAGTTACGATTAGGTTAAACGTGTGATAAAATTAAAATAAAAACAAACTATTATGATTAAAAAAATATAGAAAATATATGCAATATGTCACGGTTTGGTCAAACCGTGACATATAGCCCTCCAAAACCCTAACTGCGCACAATCAATTCCCCATTAATTACATACCCAATAATTGGGCAATAATTGCAACGGATCCCCAGATTAGTCTGAACTCTAACTGTCACGGTTAGGCCTCATCGTGACAGTTAGGTCTCACACCCGACTGAACGGTCACGGAGAGCCCTAACCGTGACCGTTTGAGTCGGTAACCCTAAAAAATCTGAGGTGTGCGCAGAATTTCCCTCGATTATTTGTGCTCTATACTGACATTTATTGCAAGATATTCTTAAACATGGCCCAACACCTATTGGGCCGTCAAGTGCTGTGCGTTTAGCCCTAAGCCCAGAACCGATACTGGCCCAGTAAACACGAAACTATGTTACAGTTTCTACTTTCTTTTCCATGTAGCCAGACGGCCCAGACATGCAAAATATTCGAACAGTTTTTTTGTTCTCAAAGAATGAACATGAACACTTTGTCAAGTTCATTTATTTACATTTCTAAAAGTTAGTTTACGCTTGTTTATTTATATTTGTTCATTACCCTCATTCGTATATATTTGTTTACATATTTATTTAAATGTATTTATTTGTTATCAGTGATATTAATGGACCCACATTTATTATACGTATAAGTTCGCATATGTTTGTTTCTAAAGCTTCTGTTTTATTATTTTATTATTTTAGGGTATTTAGACCTTAATTTGAATATTGTTACTCTTTTCTAGATTTTCTATAGATTGTTGAATTATGTGAATATAATGATATTGTTGTTTACTTTTTATTGTTACTTTGTGTTCATTTATACTTGTTTAGAACATTGACGAACAAACGTCGCAAACATGAACACATTAGTTAACAAACACGCAAAAAAACCGTTCCTTTTAAGTGTATGTGTTTGTTTGTTCGGTTAATCGTTCGTTTGTTCTGTTTGGTTCATTTAATGTCCTGCATGTAGTAAAGTTATCTGTCGAATCAAATCTTGAAGATCCACTAAATTTGAACATAAATGGGAGTTATGAAACAAAAACTCCATTAAATACTACAAAATATAAGAATCCTTACAAAAAACAAAACCCTCAACTGCTTGTAATAAGATCTCAAAGACAACTGAATGATATCAATCGAACCAGTGATTTTAAACCCGACAACACCTATTCTCGCATTCTACCATCCTCACTAGTTTTATTTCAGTACACCATCACTTTGCGCTTTTTGCTTCGATCAATTTCTTCGCAAAAGAAGGCAGACAGAAAGCAGCTGTGTGGATCTATATGATGCAAAATAATCAATAAAACATCAACAAAAATGAAGTTTTACCCACAAAATACATCATTATATAATAAAAACACTAGCAGCTATAGTAAAAACTCTTATGGGCTTCAATTGAATACACACATAAGTCTCTGAACGCCACTATTTACAATTAAAGTCCCAAAACTAATAAATTAGTGACTTAACCATGTTTGATTTGAAGTTATGTATGGTTTTTTGATGATTTCCCTTACAATGTCAGTTTTCACGTGATTAAGCACGCAGAATCATTGAAAATCGAGAAAAAGGTCCTCTCTCCGCATGATATTCCCTTAGAACATTATTAAGGAACTTCTTCAGTGAGTTTTTAGCAGTTTAGCGAGTTAACCATACAAAATATAGTTCATGGACTTGTGTGCAAATTCAACAGAAACGCATAAGATATTTTGGTATCTAAATGAATACCTCTTTGTTGTAGAACTTCAAAGGCCCGACAGATTTGCATTCATTCTCAATTTCATCTATTGGGTTGATCGGGCTCTTGAAGTCAACCTCGGGTCCCTCAGTTGAGCATAACATGAATCCAATAACACCACTGCATTCATATTTCATACACAAAAGTTTAATGAAAATATGATTTTGTTAGTTGATGAAAAAACATTTGGATCATGAGATTACCTAGGATATGTAGGAACAGTTGTCCACGCGTAATTGACTGACCCTTTAAAAACTTGGCGGCAATTTGCAACAATATCTTCAATAATGTGCATATGAAGCCATATGCTCTCAGCCTGTGTGCACACAACACCACCCGGTCGAAGTGCTTTAGCGACTGACTCAAAAAATGGCTTCTCGAAGAGTTCTTGTGCAGGACCTAAAGTATAATTGCCATGTCAGCATATTGATTTAGTCATATAGAGCACGTGGGTCTGTGTATGTATACCAATGGGGTCAGAAGAATCGACTATAACAGCATCGTAACTTCCTTCAGGAGCAGCCTTCAAGAATGCAACTCCTACAAGAATCATAAGAATCCCTTTAAGAAAAAGTATTGAAAAATGAGAATAGAAATGAAATTGTAACTAACGCATATACCATCGCCTATGTGAAGTTTGACACGTGGATCTTCATACCCAACAGCTACATCAGGAAAAAACTCCTTAGAAACCTGAAAATTGGGATGAAATATGTCACATTAGTCCTCTAATTTGAATAGGGTTGATACCATATAAAAACATTCTCTCGTTTTGCTTGAGAAAGTTCAAAAATTAACAAGACCCCTTACCCAAAATACCTTCTTTTAAGAAATATGAAGTACAAAACTACAAATAAAATAAGATGCACATTACAAAAGGTACTGATAATAGTAGTAAACTACCGGTAACAACCAACGATGTTCAAAGAATAAAAGATTAGATTACTCACATCAACGACCATCTTATCAATCTCACAAATATCTATGTGCTCAACAGAAGAATGGCGAGCTACTTCACGCAATACACCACCATCTCCTCCTCCAACAACCAAAACCTACAAATTATCATAGAGACAGTCAAGTTTAAAACTTTTGTTTTTGCTAATGGTTATGAGCAGACACCCATTATTAGTTTGACATTATTTATCCATTGAAGATTGCAAGTAAATAGTTGTAAGAAAAAAACTAGACCTTTTTAGGATTTTGGATTGAACAAAGAGGAAGATGAGTAATCATTTCTTGATAAGCACATTCATCTCTCTCAGTAAGTTGAATTACTCCATCCAAAACAAGAACCTTCCCATATGTTGCAGACTGAAACAAAAATTATCATATATCTTATATCCAAAAGTGACAACTGAACAAAGTGAAAAAAATGAAATATCAGATACCTGAAATACCATAACATCCTGGTAATCAGATTTGCCCTGAAACAACACTTTTTCCACCTTCAAAGAGTGCGCTTCCCCTGCAGCATCATTAGCATGTACATTACAACTAATATGTTCATACCAAATATCAGAACTGATAAATTAACTTTCCATTCATATTATGAAGCTTATGCTCAACAACTAGTATAACATATTAACATCAAAATACTTGCATCTCAACAAAAGATGTAAAGTATGGTACTTTTTTTCTCAAGAGATCCAAACATACAATTTGGGGTGTCGTGCCTTGCATTTCTTATTAAAACTTTGCAACACAAAAGGCTATTTTGAGGATGTTTAGGATTGTTTATCCAACTTGTGTATCTGATTATCTGTTAGTGAAATACTGTCTATTGTTTTGAATAAGCAGTTTGAAATTGTGTCTTCCAAACTAATAAGTAGACAGACAGATTCAATACGAATTCCAAAACACCCTCTACGAAAACAATGACAACACTACTGAATCAAACATATTCCAACGTAAACTCAAATATCTTATCAATAAGGTCATAAAGAAATCATCTGAAAGTAATCACTCAACATCAAAACAAAAGCACCATATTCAAAGATCCATGTGGCCCATAATGCTTTCTTTTTCTTTTTTCTCTCTTAAAGTACAACCCACATTTCATGATTACAGTCCACCTTTTGACTTATGAGTATCAAATAAGTGCATTTAATTATTTAAAGCTTCAATTTTCGGAAGATGTGCTGTAATTATTAAAAATATTTCGATGACAAGGATAAAAGTTCAAACCAAAGTATCCCAATACACATATTGTGCACAAGAGTCAATCTTCCTTCACGAGTATCACTTAGATAAACCCTCAAATCAAAAAAAAAAAAAAAAAAACATCTTTTTAACATTTTTTTCTAAAACCCTTAATCGCTATAAAATCCCAATTCGACACCAGATTCCCAAAACCAAATTACACAACAACCTATCATAAATTTACATAAAACTTCAACATATGAGCTCAGTAATCAATCTGAAATGAAATTCCCACAAGAAACACGTGCAATTAGCATCATAAACACAGACAATAACTGCAAATTGAAAGAAACCCTACCAGGCCACATTGGACTAATTTCTGAAAACCACCCGTGAATGACCGACGACATGTGACCACTTATTTCCGTCACGGCGGCGCCGTTGTCGTCTTCTTCTCTCGGCCTCTTCAACGGCGAATCGGCGACGGCGGCGACGGTGGTTTGTTCAGCCATTTGTGGGTATCTTACGTCTTTGTGTTTCTTGAAGTATGATGTGAGTGTTGGAGACGATGAGCTTAAGAGTGAGTGTGCGTGAATGTGTGTGTGATTGATCTCTGAATATTATATAGATGATTTTGTTGTTGAATGATGAACTATGTTAGGTTTAGACTTTACACTTTTAAGTATTGTTATTATGCTATGATTGCAATATGGTCCCTTGTATTTTGATATCATGTTTCACCAAACTAGTTCACAAAGTTGATGGGAGTATATGATTTTGTTGCTTATGAATCTTAGTTGAATAGATTAGAGCCTAAATATATGGTGCGTAATTATATACATACGATGGATAAGTATATACCGATAGTGTGTTTAGACTCTTATGAGAGTGAGAATGATATACGTATTATTTTTGTGTGTAATTATAATTTTTAATTATAGAGATGTCTATAATAAATCTATCATGTGTTGTGGCTTCATACGCTTCATATGGAATATATGAACGTGTCTATATGTGTGTATATAATGATAAGGTTGTTGTCATTAAAAATCATAGGTTCGTAAAAAATATTCGGTCAAAGTAAAACAAATATACATGTAATTGATCCAAGTGGCTTGATGCCCCTAGCACATTTGGGATGCAGGAGGCTCATGCGTTGAGCTTTGCCACACACACACACATGTATATATACGTAAACATATTATTTTCGTAACTATTTTTAAGTTGAGAAGTGCATACAACATTATATGTAATGCATTAATGATTTAATGATATGCTAGAGGTAGGCGGT
Source organism: Flaveria linearis (assembly GCA_024085815.1). Taxonomy (NCBI): domain Eukaryota; kingdom Viridiplantae; phylum Streptophyta; class Magnoliopsida; order Asterales; family Asteraceae; genus Flaveria; species Flaveria linearis. Next base: position 11,926,303 of record CM044005.1, on the reverse strand, counting down.
TTGTATCACACTTAAAATAAACGCCATATGTCCATTACATGTTCTCGAGGTTCTTAGTGTGTTCTTGGTTCTTAAATGAACACATCTGTACGTGTGTATATGTCTATACATCTGGTAGTTTTTATTTGTTTCATAAACGCTGTTTGAAACTACTCTCAATACCCGAGTCAGTCTTTTTGAGATAGGATGTCAACTGTCTATGTTAATATTAACACTCCAGGTATGACTCATTCAGAAATATCATAAAGAAAGAAATCCATCATTTCACGATTAAACTTAAGAATTTTAAATATTTCAAGCTCAAACAATTAGTTATTATACCAAAAGGCATTGGGCATATAAATCCAATAGTTGGGTTGCAATATGAATTAGGGTGTAGTTTAGGGGGCATAACAAACTAAAGCCATAATCACAATATCATTTTTCTCCTAATTAATGACTTTTGTAAAGGTTAGATATTCTCACGACAATTAAAGTTGTCATCATTCATTCAAAGTTATAATTTTATTTCTTTAAATATATAATAATTATGAATAAGCGTGTTTAATAATTAAATAATCCTCTTTAACTCTCTTTTTCTACCTTTTAAACCGTTATGTATATTTTTAAATTATCCTAAAAGACAGAAAGCTTAATTTAAGGCAAGTGTTGATGACCTACTTTTTGTTATGTTTTATTTATTTTTTTTACCATACAGATCTTACATAATCATTGTAGTATATTAGTAAATTGATTATAATCTTAAAATTTTAATATATTTTAGACCTTGAATAATTAACAAAATTTAGTTCATTATTAATGTAAAGTATATTATATTGTGAGAGTTACTATCTAATCATCATACAACCTTGAGATATTATCAAACTAGACTAAAGACTCGTGTAATACACGGGTTCAATCATTAAAAATTGATTTTGATTAAAAATATCCGTAAGTCATAATATTATTGTTAATATTTTGTCTATCGGATTTTATGTTTAACTTTTTAAACTCGTCTATATCTAATATTATTAGCTTTTATTTATCATTTCTTATAAGTTTAAATAGTGTATAATATGAAATGAAAGAAAATTATAAATAAGAACTTTAGGTACTAAACAAATTATATTGAACATGAGAACATTCATAAACATTCAAAAACTTCTTTGTACATAAAATTTGATATTCTGTTTATAATTTTACCATAATTATATAATATTAATAATTATAATTCATGCCTACTTGTAACTCGAGATAATGCAACATAGAGCTTGAATCAGTGTCAGGAACCAAATATATAATAATTACATAAAAGTTTGGACTATCTTTATACTTTTAAAGCTTGGGGACCAAAAATGCAAAACCAAAGGGACCATTTATGCAATTTTCTCTTTTTGTTAACCAAAAACATAAATTTATTTCATGCTTATATCAACTAAAACTAAATCAAATTTTCATGCTTTCATAAACAAAAACACAAAACTACAAATTGATGTAAAAAAACCAAAGTACCGAAATTTATCTTGAAATCAAAATCCAAATTCTTGAATCGTACGGACCACTGCTACTGTTACAATCGAGATTTATATATGAGCATTGAATTGAAACTTTATAGAAGAGCTGTTGTGATTTAGAAATCGGGGTGTGAATGATATAATATAGATCAATGAAGGCGTAAAAGGATCGGTGAGATAAATTTAAAACATAACGTGACTTGGAGTAAATCGAAACCATGTCATGCTTATAAATTGAAAATGATATGAAATGGTTCATCTTTCCATTTGAAAATTAATATCATAATTTGGGGAAATCGAAACCTTGAATTGATTATTTAAGACCATTGATTTAATGAAATATCTAAAATCGTTTCAGAATAGAAAAAGTGTATTGGGTTTCTTCTCATTTACATAGGAATAGTGAATTAGGATAGTTGATTGTTTCAATAGGAATCCTTTAATTGATTGTTTCAATAAGGAAGAATCTAACACTTTTCAACTCACAAGTTTAGCGTGATACAACCTGTAAAAACTCATTATATTACATGTTTGATGGGGGATAAAGTCAACTTATTCTTGGATGGAAAACAGTCAACTACAACTTGTAGTTTATTTCAGGATTTTATTTTAAAACCATCACAAATGCCCTTTATAATGAGTTTTTATCAATGTAGTGTTGGTAGAAAAATAATTTAATAAAATAAGTGTTTTTAAAATTATTTACCAAAATGGGTTTTTACTGGAAAGTTAATTTTTTTTATTTATAATATGATTGATAAAATTAATTCTGTTTTCCATAATGTTATTTAAGTAAAGTTAAAAATTTCACACCCCAACCTTGACGGCGGAATCGTCGAGGCGTGAGAGTTACGATTGTTCACAGCCACATAACGCTATTGCCTGAAACATGTTAAAAATAAAAGGTCAACATATTGTTGGTGAGCATTCTATAGTTTTGCATACATAAGTATATAAAAGATGGCAATTCATGTTGTAAATTAGAGAACAAGGTAACTAGGGATGTAAGACAGAATGCACGATCAAACCTTGACAAAGTTTTATAAGTCTTAAATGTTTACAAGTATATACGATTAGCTAAGTGTACTTGGATCAACCAAGCAGGCTTGTCAGGCCCATAGATCTATGACGTCGCCAGACTAGCAATAGTTAATGATTGTACATGTATTCGACATTACATGGTAGCTACAAGATTCAACTAATCACAACACACAAGCAAATTGCCATAAGTTTACAAGAATCAAACGTTTACAAGTGCAATGGTTAATAAGTAACCTGTTTCACCCCAAAGTGTGAAAATATGAAAAAAGGTATAGAAATACTCACTTGGCGATTAAGTATATATTGGATGATTAATAAGAGATAATAACAAGCGTCGTTTCAACGAATTCCTTTACAAGGTACCTAAAACGTATTTATTACAAGGTTAATAATAAGTTTAACAATTAAACGTGAACTAGGGTTTCGGTAGGAGTTTTGGGGTTATTTTTATAAATGAAGTTAATAAACGATTATTTATACTTTGTTTGATAACGGATGTATCATTTATACAATTTTTAAGGAAATTTAATCCTTTATAATAATTTGTGGAATTTAACTATGAAATACATATAATTTCTACGAGAAATTCATAATTACGTTTACATCGTGACCAATAATAATTTAATCTTTTAAAACTATTATTTAAAGCCTATTTTTATAAGAATAAACTAAGTATAATATTTGTAACTTAATATTTTATAAAAATATTAAAGTATTTAAGGTTATAATTTATAAAAAGATACATAGATAATTTTAAAAATAAACAAGGTTTACAAAATGAATTTTTATAATTTTTAGATATTTTTTTGGAATTTTTAAAGGTTTAAAAATGGCCCCAAAAAAATAGTGAGGTTGCCCGGGGTCGAACCCGGGACCTCCTGGATATTGAATATGCACAGAACCGGTGAACCAAGGCCGCAGCCGCGGTCAAGAGGTGGGAAACACTTCAGAAACTGATTCCCCCAAATCAATATAAACCCTAATTCGATTTCCCTCCAATTGAACCCCGATTCGATGTTATTACCCATCGAATTTATGGGGCTTTTGTTCCTCTTGTAAAATCGAGCAGATTGATGCTTTCAATTACCTGATTGGGTACTTAATTCAATAAGAACAGATGAAGAACAGTTCGCAGTTGTTTTGAAATCAAATGATGATCAAGCCTCGATGGAAATCAAATTAACTTTGCAGATAGTTTCTGTTGATGATAATGGTCAAAAGTCCTCTGTCAATTTTGAAGTAGAAAGCTCAGAGGGTGATGTTTGATAGGGTTGCAGGTCGATAATGAAGGTGATGATCGATGACAGTGTTTGTGTTTGTTTTTGGTGAAATTGGCACCTGAGTTCGATTAGGTGTTTATAAATGATCGTATTGGTAGCTTTAATTTGTTTATTATTGTTGTTTGAGTGTATTATTGAGCTGTATCGAATCCGAGATAAAAGTGAAGATTATAGCCGTTTGTTTGACCGATTCAACACGTTTTTATGTTGGAATTACATTCGAATTGGATCCAAGAAGCTTTTGGTGAAGTTGTGGGGTTCAAAATCGAATAATTTGGTTGATTTGGTCGGGAATTTAGTGGATTTTGATGTAGGGGCTTTGGATCCGAATATTTCGATGATTAAATGTGTTTAATGGTTATATTAGGTTCGAATCTAGTCCAAGAATGCATTAGAGCCGGTTTTGTGGGTTAAAATTGAGTAATTTTATCGATTTGGCCTCGCCGGAGTTCGGCCGGAGACTCGCCGGAGTCTCGCCGGAAAATCGAGGGGGAAGCAGTTGAGTTTTTGAAATTTTACACAAATGGTCCCTGCGGTTTCTAAGTTAACATTTTATGTTATAAACTTATTTATAAAGTTTCATAAATTACAAGACTACCCCCTGGACTTTTGTTGTTGTTGTTATTATTATTATTATTATTATTATTATTATTATTATTATTATTATTATTATTAGTATTATTATCATTATTATTATCATTTTTATTTTTAGCATTATTATTATTGTTTTTATCCTTATTATTTTTATTATTATTATTATTATTATTATTATTATTATTATAATTATTATTATTAGTTGCAAAATACAAGATGTTACAGTCTTCCCTACTTTAGGAAATTTCGTCCCGAAATTTGTTTACGAGGAGGCTGAGACGACAAGATGAGGCCACTTGGATTACATTTGATCCTCACGTTCTCAAGTGAATCAGAAAGTGAGCATGAAGCCCCAGATAGATTATAGTGATTTTCTTTTTCTGAGGTACACTTTGAAAAACTTTCAGGTTTTGATAAGGTATCAAAAGAAGAAAATTCATCATCGATTAAGCTGACCGCTTTAGTGTTTACTTTATGTGCAATGGCAGAGCCATTAGAGGTGAAAAGAGAGTCTAAAGTGTGTGTCTTCCAATTAGCCTCGTAAGCTTTTACGTTGATTAAGAATGAATGTTAATTATCGTATAAATACAAAGTGTTACTGTCTCCCCTACTTTAAAGAATTTCGTTCAGAATTTAAAAATGAACTAAACAAACAAATACGGATATCTCTCCTTCATATGATCCTCCCGCTCCCACGTGAACTCAGCTCCACACTTGTTCTCCCAACGAACCTTGACAATTGGAGTAGTTATGGTCCTAGTCTTCTTCATGATGCGATCCATAATCTCGACAGGTTTCTCGATGAAGTGTAATGACTCGTCGATCTGAATGTCTTCCAGTGGAACATGCAGACTCTCGTCGACCAAACACTTTCTCAAATTGGAGACATGGAACACAGGATGAACTCCACTAAGGTCGGAAGGTAGTTCTAGTTTATAAGCCACTTTCCCAATCCTTTTCAAGATTTTGAAAGGTCCTACAAATCTCGGAGCTGGTTTACCCTTCTTTCCAAAGCGAATAACACCTTTCCATGGTGAAACCTTAAGAAGAACCATATCACCAACTTGAAACTCCAACGGTTTACGATGCTTATCGGCATAACTCTTTTGCCGACTTCTTGCCACTTCAAGGTTCTTGCGGATTGTAGCGACTTTATCGGTCGTTTCTTGTATAAGTTCAGGACCAGTGATAAAGTTTTCACCAATATCGGTCCAACAGATCGGCGATCGGCATTTACGGCCATAAAGTGCTTCGAACGGTGCCATCTTAATCCTCGAGTGATAACTATTGTTATACGAAAATTCCGCGAGCGGTAAATGCGTATCCCAATTACCACCAAAGTCAAGGACACATAGTCGTAGCAAATCCTCGAGGGTTTAGATTGTTCGTTCGGTTTGGCCATCAGTTTTAGGATGGTAAGCCGTACTCAAATCCAACTGAGTACCCAAGAGTTCTTGCATAGATGACCAAAAGTGCGAAGTGAAACGAGCATCTCGATCGGAAATGATGTGCAATGGTACGCCATGACGACTCACAATTTCGTCAATGTATATACGAGCTAGTCTTGAAACCTTGTAGGTGTCTCGTATAGGTATAAAATGTGCCGTCTTGGTCAAACGATCCACAATCACCCATATACTATTATGACCACGAGGAGTACGTGGTAATTTAGTTATGAAATCCATGGATACATGTTCCTATTTCCACATAGGGATTTCAGGTTGTTCAAGTAAACCACTTGGTCGTTGATGCTCGGCTTTGACTCTTGCACACGTGAGACATTTGGAGACATAAACCGTGATATCTTTCTTCATTCCAGGCCACCAATATTGACCACGCAAGTCCATGTACATTTTATTGGAGCCAGGATGAATAGAATATCGGGTGTGATGAGCTTCGTTCAAAATGATGTGTCGAAGGTTATCACGATTGGGAATCCAAAGTTGATTCAGAAAGTACCATAGGCCGTTTGGTTTTTCCTCCAGTTGTGATCGAACGTTAGACACCAAATCCTTATCGCTTCCTTCGTCGGTTATTGCCGCTTGTTGAGCCTTGCGAATGCATAACTCGAGATCACTATCAACCCTTATGTTTTGGAGCATAATAGTAGCCTCGTTAACATCCACACGAACCTCGGTATCAAATTCTCTTAACGTGTGAAACCACTGTCTTCGATCTTGGATTTCTTGTAGTGAGACGGTTTTGTTATGGACCTTGCGACTCAGTGCGTCGGCTACAACATTCGCCTTTCCAGGATGATAGCGAATGTCACAGTCGTAGTCGCTGATTAACTCAATCCAACATCTTTGTCTCATGTTGAGATCTTTTTTGGTTGAACACGTGTTTGAGACTTTTGTGATCGGTGTAAACTATGCATTTCATCCCATAAAGATAATGTCGCCAAATCTTCAAAGCGAAAACCACAGCACCGAGTTCAAGATCATGAGTTGTGTAATTTACCTCGTGAACCTTCAATTGTCTTGATGCATAAGCTATCACCTTTCCTCGTTGCATAAGAACGCAACCAAGACCTTGTTTTGAAGCATCACAATATACGGTGAAATCATCATTTCCATCGGGTAGGGTCAAGATAGGAGCATTGCTTAGTTTGTGTTTTAATGTTTCAAAAGCTTCCTCTTGCTCGGGCCCCCACTCGAATGGTTTATTCTTTTGTGTTAAGGAAGTGAGCGGCTTCGCGATCCTCGAAAAGTTGGCGATAAATCGCCGATAATAACCAGCAAGACCAAGGAAAGAACGAATCTCGGTCGGTGTCGTGGGAACACACCAATTCTTCACAGCTTCCACCTTTGCAGGGTCAACGTGAATTCCTTGGCTATTCACCACGTGTCCTAGAAATTGAATTTCCTTGAGCCAGAAATCACACTTCGAGAACTTCGCGTACAATTGCTCTTTCTTCAACAATTCAAGAACTTGTCGCAAATGCAGTTCATGCTCGGCGTTGGTTTTGGAGTAGATGAGAATGTCATCAATGAAGACGATCACAAACTTATCTAGATAAGGCTTGCATACTCGATTCATGAGATCCATAAAAACAGCAGGAGCATTAGTCAAGCCAAAAGGCATCACCGTAAACTCATAGTGCCCATAACGAGTACGGAACGCGGTCTTTGGGATGTCATCATCATGGACTCGTAATTGATGATATCCAGAACGTAAATCAATCTTCGAGAATATAGTAGCTCCTTGAAGTTGATCAAACAGATCGTCGATACGAGAAAGAGGATACCAGTTTTTGATGGTCAACTTGTTGAGCTCTCGGTAATCGATACACATACGAAATGACCCATCTTTCTTCTTCACAAATAAGACAGGTGCACCCCAAGGAGAAGAACTAGGGCGGATAAACCCCTTTTCGGATAATTCCTGGAGTTGGCTAGAGAGTTCTTGCAATTCCGATGGTGCAAGCCGATATGGTGACTTAGCCACGGGGTTTGCACCCGGTATCAAATCAATTTAAATTCAACTTCACGCACGGGAGGTAAACCACTAAGGTCATCGGGAAATACTTCCGGAAAGTCTCGTACAATAGGGACATCCTTAAGTTCTTTTTCTTTGGCTTTTGTGTTGACCAAGTAAGCCAAGAAGGTCATATACTTCTTGCTTAAGCACTTTCGGGCTTGAGTGCAAGACATGAGTTTGAGTCCTTGGGATGGTTTCTCGCCGAACACTTTCAGAGTATCCCCAGATGGTAATGGTATACGGATACACTTCTCAAAACAAACGATCTCGGCATGGTGTTTGGCTAGCCAATCCATACCAATGATGACGTCGAAGCTTCCAAGTTTCATAGGAATAAGATCAATGGAGAATTCGTGTTCGTTAAAGCTTATGATGCAATCACGTATTATGACGTCAACGACAATAGGTTTTCCATCGGCGACTTCGACCGTGTAGGGTCTTTCCAGATTAATACGTGATTTAGAAAGTATGGGCTCGAATTCTAACGACACAAAACTCTTATCCGCACCCGAATCAAATAATACAGATGCATAATGATCATTCACAAGATACATACCTATTCGGTAAAAAAAAATTTATTATTGATACGAAGATTACAAAGATGGAAACATCAATAATACAAGAAATGATTTAAACAGGGTTCAACGTTGTACCATTCACAACGTCATTGCTGACTTGTGCCTGGTTGGCGTTGATATTGAAAGCCCTTCCACGAGCTGGTGGCACGTTGCCCGCATTGCGAGGACATTGCGGACGAAAATGACCAGGCTCGCCACAGTTATAGCAGGTTCGGTTGGCAAGCATTGCAGCGTTGTTTGGCGCACGAAGACAAGTAGTCACCAAGTGGCCATACTTTCCACACAACGAGCAGATTCGGCATGGAATGTTGCTCGCATGATGGTACTTGCACGTGTTACACATTGGCAGAGGACCAGCATAAGCCCGTGCCACGGGCATTTGTGTTGCTGGTGTAGCCACGACATAGTTGCATGCCGGTGTGAATTTGCGCTTCTTGTTTTGGGAAGATGACTCGGCCCGTACCTCTTTTGTTGCCTCAGGTGTCACCTTTGCAGTAGCCTTGGAACCCTTTGCCAACATAGTGCCAGCTCTAATATGATTCTCGGTGAGCTGCGAGGTGATAGTAATTGCCTCCTCCAAGATTGTGGGTCTACTACCCATCACAGCATATTGAATTTGAGGTGGCACCCCCTTGATAAATTTCTCAATGTTACGGGGCACGGTGTCCACCATGTGTGGTAGAAGCATACTCAACTCATGATGCCGGGTGGAATAAGCCAAGTTGTAACATCTCGTAATTTTGAAATAATTTAAAGTTAGTTTTATTAATAAAATAAAAAAATAATAATAATAATAATAAATAATAACAATGATAACAATATTAATAATAATAATAATAATATTTATAATAATAATAATAATAACAATAATAATAATAATAATAATAATAACAACAACAACAATAATAATAATAAAGTCCAGGGGGTATTCTTGTCAATTTCGAAACTTTAAAAGAAGTTTTTCACATAAAATAACAACAAATGAAAACGCAGGGACCAATTGTGTAATTTTTAAATTTACAAAACCAACCCCTGCCCCCCCTCGTTTTCCCGGCCAAGATTCCGGCCACCGCCGGCCGAGCTCCGGCGAGCTCTAAATACACAAAAACGCGCGGTTTTTAATCAAATTAAAAGCTCCCGACAGCCTCGCGACAAGGATTCGAACCTGTGGACCCATAGAATTCGAAAATTGAACTCAAATAGGCGGTTTAAATTGAACCCGCTTAACCCATTCAAAATCAAAATCAAATTGAGCTCGTTCGCACAAATTACCCCTATATAATAGAGGGCAAATCTTCTAAATCGAACATACAAACCCTCTGTAAACTCAATTTGATCAAACACACACACAAACAAACAAACATACCCAGTGTATCCCGCTGAAGAGCAGGGTCTGGGAGGGGTATGTGGTGGCGAGTCTTTCCTCTATCCTGAGAGATAGAGAGACCGCTTCCGAGATCAAACACACACACACACATCGAAATCAATCATCGTCTTCATCGTGAACCTGCAACTTAGTCGAGGCTACTGTCCAAACAATTTGGGCCAAAATTGACAAGGGGATTTGGGTCCAGTACACAAATAAAAGCTTCATACTAAATTAATTGGATTATCATATCCACGATTGACCCTCGTTCGCTCATTGTACGGCCGCGAGTTGTTCTTCGGAGTGAATACCTCAATCGAACACCAAAACAGGTAATTAAATGCATCAATAGGCTCGATTTTGGATGGGGATCAAAAGCCCCATCATTATTTACATTAACATCATCGAATTGATCTTCAATTTGGATCAAATCGGTTTTAGGGTTCATCCAGATTTGGGGGAGTTTCTCAAAGTGTATTTAAAATAATTTTAAATGAATCCATATCGCGGCTAAGGTCTTTGGTTCACTGGTTAGTTACATGCATGCAAGTCCAGGAGGTCCCGGGTTCGACTCCGGGCACCCCCTTTATTTTTTTAAAATGCTTTTTAAGCCCTTAAAAATTACAGAAAAATTTTCTAAAAATTTTAAAAATCATTTTTATAAACATGTTTATTTTAAATCAACAAATTACCTTCTGTAATATTTTAAAAAAATTAAAATAGTTATAGAAAATTCTAGAAAAATATAAAAAAGGGTTTTTGTAAACTTTAAATATTTTTTTAGACACCATACTATTTTCTATAAATCTATTTAATAAAATACTTTAATATTTTATTAAATAGTTTAGATAAACATTATAATTAGTTTATTTTTATAAAAAAAATAAACTTTAAATAGTTGAAATCACTACGTCATTATTAGTTATTACGTTACCTTTAATTGTGTCAATTATAAAATTTTATTTACATTTTATAAATTTAATTATTTTATAAGAATTTAATTTATTATAAATTATTATAAAATGGATTAATTAAGCTTTCTTTTATCAAAATACATATGATTTTGATAACTAATTATATTTATAAAAACCCCAAATTCCGCCTAAAACCCTAGTTCCCGTTAAAAACGTTAAGTTTAATATAATTAAACTTAAATCTCGTCAATATATATATTCTTAGGTATCTCGTGACGGTTTACGAGGAACGAAGCATATTAAATTCTTATTCACCATCAAATATATACTTATTTACCATGTGAGTATTTCTATACCCATTTTATTATTTCACACACTTTTGGGTGAAACATGTTACCTTATAAACGTTACACTTGTAAACACGTTGAATCTTGTAAACTTATGGCAATTTACTTGTATGTTGTGATTAGTCGAATCATGTAGCTACCATGTAATGTCGAATACATATACAATCATTAACTATTGCTAGCCTGGCGACGTCATAGATCTATGGGCCTGACAAGCCTGCTTGGTTGATCCAAGTACACTTAGCTAATCGTATATACTTGTAAACGTTTGAGAACTTGTAAAACTTTGTCAAGGTTTGATTGTGCATTCTGTCTTACATCCCTAGTTACCTTGTTCTCTAATTTACAACATGAATTGCCATCTTTTATATACTTATGTATTCAAAACTATAGAATGCTCACCAACAATATGTTGACCTTTTATTTTTAACATGTTTCAGGCAATAGCGTTATGTGGCTGTGAACAATCGTAACTCTCACGCCTCGACGATTCCGCCATCAAGGTTGGGGTGTGACAGATTTGTATCAGAGCCCATAACTATAGGGATTTAGGTTATTAGAAATGGTGACCTAGACTATAGCTTATGCATGCACCTTATAGTATTTTTATCTTGTAAATACATGGTTTGCATGTTACATAATGCTATGCCTTCTTATGTGCAATTTGATGCCTTAGCATAGGATTGCCTAAACTTAGTTACTTGTCTCTCTAAACTCATCTTTGACTCTCCCCGAACATAAAATCACTCAATCTTATTCTCGACGACATATGGAATCGTATACTATTACTTATGATTTGGATCTTTAGACGTATGTCTAATCTATATCAATCTCATCAAGGTTTTGATTTCATGAACCAAAGAAATTTGTGTGACACATAGACACCTGTATTCTGGATTTCCTGGCAAAAGGCCTTCGGGCTAAGGCAAGCGTATTCGTATAAATCTCATTGTGAGACCTGTTACGCTACCTGGGCATTTCTGGGATGAGTGATAAACTATGGTCAAAATACACAAATCTCTAAGGCAAATGAGTCAATTTACCTTGACGTGTCAATGATTCCAAATGATAATGAGTTACCAAATGGAACTATCCTCTTGCATCTTGAAAATTTTTGAATCCTTGAACTGGTTTATCATCAAGTTTAAATACTTTCTCATTCTTAACCTAAATAATATTCCTGTTAATATTAAACCCATCCTACAATTCAACTCTTACGTGTAACGTGTAATAGTATCGAACCCAGCGTTTCATGTAACTATTTCTATACCTCGACCAACGTGAACATGACTCTTAATATACCCAAAGATATTGGGAATCTAAACCGTATGGTCTTTAAAACTTTAAACCGTTACTTATGGTTCTTAAATCCTTTTAAGGAGGTGACCTATAACTAAGAGCATGCAATGCTGTAGATGAAATTCCTACATCTCGGGATACTTTGTCTAGGCAAAGTGTAAATGGTGATCTGATTCAATCATTGAATCCGTTACTTGACTCGAAACCCTTGTGATAATTGATCACTTAAAAGTACGCGTGTCTTCAAATAAGATATGGCTAACCTCATATCTTGAGAAGTCCATCGAATGTTCACATCTCATTGTGATGTCGAATCATTTTATCCTTGATTTCGTCTTCCCGATTTAAATTATCCAAGATTTAAACACCATCATAATAAATCCTATTACCTCGAACTTTGAACTTAAATTTTGTAAGCATGATTTTCCTTTTAGTTACATTGATGTAACTTGAAATTTTCTAAATTTCTAAGTGATATTCTTTTCCTTTCGTTGTTAAGTCGAACCTTGAACCGTCTATACCATGGGAGATACAAGGGTTTGTAAGTCAATCTAGACTAAGAACACTCGTACCTCCTAAACAATTCTAACTCATCAAAACAGGGGTGATTCCCTTACTTTGATGAATCTCTATTCGTTCCGATAAATGGTTTCCAATTATGTGTTTTATGAAATTTCATCCTCTGACTTAGGGCAAATTCCTCATCCTGAGGATTGACTTCAATTATTCTCATTGGAACTTGCACTTCACGAATGACATGATCTCACCAAAATAGGATTGAAACCCGTACTTTAGTGGCAAATGTTAATCCTCGATTGTTTTCTTGTTATTATGGAACTCAATCATCAAGATAGGCATAATTCTATACCTTGATGATAATTTCATTTTTATGGATTGTAATTTTCTCAAATGAAATGACCTCGTCAAAGTAGGAGTGAATTCTGGATTTTGATGAAGAAGTTTATTTTGTTATATTTTGTTTTTGTAAGAACTTCACCGTTAAGATAGGAGTGATTTTCCTTACCTTAATGGTGAGTTACCACGTCTTATTTGTGTGAATCCTCAACAATTGGTTGAGATCAAACTGGTTGATTGGTAAGTTAGTGGTTATATCTTGGGAATACACCATCAAGTTAGGAGTGAAAACCACACCTTAATAACTATTCTCATTTCTTGATCTTCAACTTACCAAGGTTGTAATCAAGTGACGAGAAACATGTAGTAACTTGAAGGGTGAAACAATGATTAGTGTTTCGACCGATCAAGTCAAAGCATGATCTCTGAACTTAAAAGAAGACCCGATCGTTTTAGGTTGATTTTGACTTCAACCTTGGAGCATTTAAATTCTTAAATCGATTTCTTTATCTTCATGTTTTGACTCGATCTAACTATATCGAACCATTTATTCCTTACTTATCAACTTTCATCTTGGGATATCATCAAACCCAAAAGTATAGTCTTCCTAAACAATCCTTTGTCAAATAAAGATATTATCGAATACCTCTCTTATTGTTTGATGAATTACGTATGTGATCTGCATTTGGAAATTTGTTACCTTGCAAAACATGGTTACAAATACCTTTCTTATTGTTTGCGTCATTTCTTGAATCGTTTTTGAATCTTTAACCTTAAAAATCATTGAAATTCTAACTTGGTTTTGAACAACAAGACTCGTTATTATCCTCACTGCGATGTAGATACAATGGTTCATAAACCTTCGTAACTTGTAGTCATGGGTTTGGCATAAAGGAAAAGACGTAATTGGTATGTGTCCAAGTGTTTCACCTTCATTTATGACAAAACCTAACCTCCGTGTTCCCGTAAATCTCCTGTTTAACTTTTCATCCACTAGGTGCCTCTTATTTTAAATGTTATGATGACAATCGGTGCATTATAGACCAATTGGCTAAAAATTCAATTCGACCCATTATCTCACAACGTCGAGAAATTGACCTGTATCTGTTTCAACTATTCGTATACCGTGGTATGATGTTAAAACATCGATCGTTATTTTGAACGATTGATTCATTTTCTGTTTTTAATAATATTCTTAACCATCGTCGTGAACTCAATCCAAGATCTTCGCATAGAGTATTATTCTTAGACCAATGGTTGGTCAAAGGAGAAATGCATATTCACAAGATATGCGTTAAGATCGTTTCATATGGTGACGTTTGGGATTCTTAAATTCCGACGGTTAACCTTGCTTACCATTGTTGGTCTTTTATTGATTTCTAAACATCACCTTACCATGAAATTATATTCTGGAAGTTGTGATTTATAAGTCTAATATACCATGGTAACTCATCCTCATTTCCACTGTTCCTCTGAAAACATCTCGTATTTCACTGGAAGAGTCAAGTTGGCATATATTATGAGGCTTGAAGGATTCCATAAAGTGAAGCATCTGTAATCAAACGTCTATCCTCCATTTAAACCCTCTTGTACGTTTAGGTTCATTCTTAATTTCGAAACGAAATCCTTTAAAGTAGGGGAGACGGTAACATCTTGTATTAACGTTCATTCTTAATCAACGTGAAAGCTTATAATGTAGCCACACACTTTAGACTCTCTCTTTACCTCTAATGGCTCTGCCATTGCACATAAAGTAAACACTAAAGCGGTCAGCTTAATCGATGATGAATTTTCTTCTTTTGATACCTTATCAAAACCCGAAAGTTCTTCAAAGTGTATCTCAGAAAATAAGAACACAAACTGCATCAAGAAAGAAAAAGAGAATCACTATGACCTATCTGTGGCTTCATGCTCATCTTCTGATTCACTTGAGAACGTGAGGATCAAATGAAATCCAAGCGTCCTCATCTTGTCGTCTCAGCCTCCTCGTGAACAAATTTTAGGACGAAATTTCCTAAAGTAGGGGAGACTGTAACATCTCGTAATTTTGAAATAATTTAAAGTTAGTTTTATTAATAAAATAAAAATAATAATAATAATAATAATAAATAATAACAATGATAACAATATTAATAATAATAATAATAAAATTTATAATAATAATAATAATAATAACAATAATAATAATAATAATAATAATAATAATAATAATAATAATAATAATAATAATAATAAAGTCCAGGGGGTATTCTTGTCAATTTCAAAACTTTAAAAGAAGTTTTTCACATAAAATAACAACAAATGAAAACGCAGGGACCAATTGTGTAATTTTTAAATTTACAAAACCAACCCCTGCCCCCCCTCGTTTTCCCGGCCAAGATTCCGGCCACCGCCGGCCGAGCTCCGGCGAGCTCTAAATACACAAAAACGCGCGGTTTTTAATCAAATTAAAAGCTCCCGACAGCCTCGCGATAAGGATTCGAACCTGTGGACCCATAGAATTCGAAAATTGAACTCAAATAGGCGGTTTAAATCGAACCCGCTTAACCCATTCAAAATCAAAATCAAATTGAGCTGGTTCGCACAAATTACCCTTATATAATAGAGGGCAAATCTTCTAAATCGAACATACAAACCCTCTGTAAACTCAATTTGATCAAACACACACATACACATCGAAATCAATCATCGTCTTCATCGTGAACCTGCAACTTAGTCGAGGCTACTGTCCAAACAATTTGGGCCAAAATTGATAAGGGGATTTTGGTCCAGTACACAAATAAAAGCTTCATACTAAATTAATTGAATTATCATCCACGATTGACCCTCGTTCGCTCATTGTACGGCCGCGAGTTGTTCTTCGGAGTGAATACCTCAATCGAACACCAAAACAGGTAATTAAATGCATCAATAGGCTCGATTTTGGATGGGGATCAAAAGCCCTATCATTATTTACATTAACATCATCGAATTGATCTTCAATTTGGATCAAATCGGTTTTAGGGTTCATCCGGATTTGGGGGAGTTTCTCAAAGTGTATTTAAAATAATTTTAAATGAATCCATATCGCGGCTAAGGTCTTTGGTTCACTGGTTAGTTACATGCATGCAAGTCCAGGAGGTCCCGGGTTCGACTCCGGGCACCCCCTTTATTTTTTTTAAAATGCTTTTTAAGCCCTTAAAAATTACAGAAAAATTTTCTAAAAATTTTAAAAATCATTTTTATAAACATGTTTATTTTAAATCAACAAATTACCTTCTGTAATATTTTTTAAAAATTAAAATAGTTATAGAAAATTCTAGAAAATATAAAAAAGGGTTTTTGTAAACTTTAAATATTTTTTTAGACACCATACTATTTTCTATAAATCTATTTAATAAAATACTTTAATATTTTATTAAATAGTTTAGATAAACATTATAATTAGTTTATTTTTATAAAAAAATAAACTTTAAATAGTTGAAATCACTACGACATTATTAGTTATTACGTTACCTTTAATTGTGTCAATTATAAAATTTTATTTACATTTTATAAATTTAATTATTTTATAAGAATTTAATTTCTTATAAATTATTATAAAATGGATTAATTAAGCTTTCTTTTATCAAAATACATATGATTTTGATAACTAATTATATTTATAAAAACCCCAAATTCCGCCTAAAACCCTAGTTCCCGTTAAAAACGTTAAGTTTAATATAATTAAACTTAAATCTCGTCAATATATATATATATTCTTAGGTATCTCGTGACGGTTTATGAGGAACGAAGCATATTAAATTCTTATTCACCATCAAATATATACTTATTTACCATGTGAGTATTTCTATACCCATTTTATTATTTCACACACTTTTGGGTGAAACATGTTACCTTATAAATGTTACACTTGTAAACACGTTGAATCTTGTAAACTTATGGCAATTTACTTGTATGTTGTGATTAGTCGAATCATGTAGCTACCATGTAATGTTGAATACATGTACAATCATTAACTATTGCTAGCCTGGTGACGTCATAGATCTATGGGCCTGACAAGCCTGCTTGGTTGATCCAAGTACACTTAGCTAATCGTATATACTTGTAAACGTTTGAGAACTTGTAAAACTTTGTCAAGGTTTGATTGTGCATTCTGTCTTACATCCCTAGTTACCTTGTTCTCTAATTTACAACATGAATTGCCATCTTTTATATACTTATGTATTCAAAACTATAGAATGCTCACCAACAATATGTTGACCTTTTATTTTTAACATGTTTCAGGCAATAGCGTTATGTGGCTGTGAACAATCGTAACTCTCACGCCTCGACGATTCCGCCGTCAAGGTTGGGGTGTGACACAAGTGATTCCCACCATCTTGTTTGAGGCTCCAGAACTCCTCCTCTAGATTTTGTAACTCGCTTCTCGGACAGAACTTTTGGATCATGATATCCTTAAATTCTTTCCAGGGCAACGCCAAGGCAACCTCAGTTCCACGGTTTCTCTTTTCACTATTCCACCTTGTTAGTGCCCGTTGTTTAAGAACACCTGTAGCATAGCGAACCTTGAGCTCGTCGGGGCACTCGCTAACAATGAATGTGTTCTCCATACTTTCAAACCACTCGAGAAGCCCAGTGGCTCCTTCTTTTCCACTAAAGCTAGTGGGTTTGCACGAGTTGAAGTGTTTGAAATTGCAAGTACGATTGTTCCCGTTTTGGTTGTTGCTATTCTCTCCATGGGCATCGCTATTGTTCCCATTGGTGGTGTTGTTGCTATTAGCCATCAAGGTGCTATTAAGTTCAGCAACCATGGTTGGGAGCACAGCAACCATTTGTTTGGCGATCATTGCTGCCAGCTTGCGATCGGAACTTCCACGCTTTCCATGATGACGAGACATGCTGGATATATAAAAATGAGCTAGTTACGGGAGTGAGGATAACAAAGGATATTAGTTTAAACAAAGGTAAGCTAAAGGTTGTAAGGTACACGGGATGATTCCATTTGGTAACGCATTACCATTTGGAAACATTGACACGTCAAGGTAAATTGACCCATTTGTCTTAGAAATTTGTGTATATTGACCATAGTTTATCACTCATCCCAGAAATCCCCAGGTAAGCATGACTAGTCCCGTAGGATTTATGCGAAATGCTTACCTTAGCCCGAAGTCTTTTTGCCAGGAAATTCAGAATACAGGGGTCTATGTGTCACATAATATTTCTTAGGTTCATGAAATCAAAACCTTGATGAGATTTATATAGATTAGACATAACGTCTAAAGATCCAAGTCATAAGCATAAGTATACGATTCCACGTGTCGTCAAAGATAAGATTAAGAGGTTTCATGTTCGGGGAGAGTCAAAGATGAGTATAGGGAGACAAGTAACTAAGTTTAGGCAATCCTATGCTAAGGCATCAAGTTGCATATAAGAAGGCATAGCATTATGTAACATGCAAACCATGTATTTACAAGATAACAAATACTATAAGGTGCATGCATAAGCTATAGTCTAGGTCACCATTTCTAATAACCTAAATCCCTATAGTTATGGGCTCTGATACCAATCTGTCACACCCCAACCTTGACGGCGGAATCGTCGAGGCGTGAGAGTTACGATTGTTTACAGCCACATAACGCTATTGCCTAAAACATGTTAAAAATAAAAGGTCAACATATTGTTGGTGAGCATTCTATAGTTTTGCATACATAAGTATAAAAGATGGCAATTCATGTTGTAAATTAGAGAACAAGGTAACTAGGGATGTAAGACAGAATGCACGATCAAACCTTGACAAAGTTTTACAAGTCTTAAACGTTTACAAGTATATACGATTAGCTAAGTGTACTTGGATCAACCAAGCAGGCTTGTCAGGCCCATAGATCTATGACGTCGCCAGGCTAGCAATAGTTAGTTAATGATTGTACATGTATTCGACATTACATGGTAGCTACAAGATTCAACTAATCACAACACACAAGCAAATTGCCATAAGTTTACAAGAATCAAACGTTTACAAGTGCAATGGTTAATAAGTAACATGTTTCACCCCAAAGTGTGAAAATATGAAAAAGGGGTATAGAAATACTCACTTGGCGATTAAGTATATATTGGATGATTAGTAAGAGATAATAACAAGCGTCGTTTCAACGAATTCCTTTACAAGGTACCTAAAACGTATTTATTACAAGGTTAATAATAAGTTTAACAATTAAACGTGAACTAGGGTTTCGGTAGGAGTTTTGGGGTTATTTTTATAAATGAAGTTAATAAACGATTATTTATACTTTGTTTGATAACGGATGTATCATTTATACAATTTTTAAGGAAATTTAATCCTTTATAATAATTTGTGGAATTTAACTATGAAATACATATAATTTCTACGAGAAATTCATAATTACGTTTACATCGTGACCAATAATAATTTAATCTTTTAAAACTATTATTTAAAGCCTATTTTTATAAGAATAAACTAAGTATAATATTTGTAACTTAATATTTTATAAAAATATTAAAGTATTTAAGGTTATAATTTATAAAAAGATACATAGATAAATTTAAAAATAAAAAAGGTTTACAAAATGAATTTTTATAATTTTTAGATATTTTTTTGGAATTTTTAAAGGTTTAAAAATGGCCCAAAAAAATAGTAAGGTTGCCCGGGGTCGAACCCGAGACCTCCTGGATATTGAATGGGCACAGAACCGGTGAACCAAGGCCGCAGCCGCGGTCAAGAGGTGGTTCTTAATTCTTTTAAACACTGATTCAGAAACTCCCCCAAATCAATATAAACCCTAATTCGATTTCCCTCCAATTGAACCCCGATTCAATGTTATTACCCATCGAATTAATGGGGCTTTTGTTCCCCTTGTAAAATCGAGCAGATTGATGCTTTCAATTACCTGATTGGGTACTTAATTCGATAAGAACAGATGAAGAACAGTTCGCAGTTGTTTTGAAATCAAATGATGATCAAGCCTCGATGGAAATCAAATTAACTTTGCAGATACTTTCTATTGATGATAATGGTCAAAAGCCCTCTGTCAATTTTGAAGTAGAAAGCTCAGAGGGTGATGTTTGATAGGGTTGCAGGTCGATAATGAAGGTGATGATCGATGACAGTGTTTGTGTTTGTTTTTGGTGAAATTGGCACCTGAGTTCGATTAGGTGTTTATAAATGATCGTGTTGGTAGCTTTAATTTGTTTATTATTGTTGTTTGAGTGTATTATTGAGCTGTATCGAATCCGAGATAAAAGTGAAGATTATAGCCGTTTGTTTGACCGATTCAACACGTTTTTATGTTGGAATTCCATTCGAATTGGATCCAAGAAGCTTTTAGTGAAGTTGTGGGGTTCAAAATCGAATAATTTGGTTGATTTGGTCGGGAATTTAGTGGATTTCGATGTAGGGGCTTTGGATCCGAATATTTCGATGATTAAATGTGTTTAATGGTTATATTAGGTTCGAATCTAGTCCACGAATGCATTAGAGCCGGTTTTGTGGGTTAAAATTGAGTAATTTTATCGATTTGGCCTCGTCGGAATTCGGCCGGAGACTCGCCGGAGTCTCGCCGGAAAATCGAGGGGGAAGCAGTTGAGTTTTTGAAATTTTACACAAATGGTCCCTGCGGTTTCAAAGTTAACATTTTATTATATAAACTTATTTATGAAGTTTCATAAATTACAAGACTGCCCCCTGGACTTTTATTATTATTATTTATTATTATTATTATTATTATTATTATTAGTATTATTTATTATTATTATCATTTTTATTTTTAGCATTATTATTATTGTTTTTATCTTATTATTTTATTATTATTAGCATTATTATTATTATTATTATTATTATTATTATTATTATTATTATTATTATTATTATTATTATTATTATTATTAGTTGCAAAATACAAGATGTTACAAAAAATATAAAGTTTCAATAAAATAAAAACTAATTTAGCGTCTGTTATGATTTAAAATGTATAGTTCTTTTTATAAAGAGTTTCTTAATACCTTTTCAATAATGTTTAGCATATGTCATCAGTATTTTTTAAAATCTCTTTATTGAATACGTGTTCTTATATAGAAAATATCCTTTTTAGGAATTAAATGGTTTATGTAACCTTTTTAAAATAATGATATATAGTATATAACTGTTTTAAACATAAATTTATATATAGTAATAATCATTTATATAAGTATATACATAAAAGATGAAAAATCATATACCCACAACGCTAGTTTCGTCTTGCGAGCCAGCTCGTTCTCGACATATGAAACTTGGGCTCAAAACCATTTATTAAATTAGACGTAAAATTAGTTTGAGCTTGTTTAAGCTCAGCTTATTTAGAGTTTTTAGCGAGTCGGTCTTGAGTGTATCACGATAGATGTGATTTGTTTCTCACTTAATTGTTGTTGGGAGTCTATTAGTAAAATACATGCGCTCGGTAATTAAGGATTACATTAATAGTTCGAAAAATAAAAAAAATAATCTATTAACTTTTTTGTTTCATCATGATATTTATTTTAAACATTTTTAAAGAATGTATTTTTTATTAAAAGTAGTTTTTCTTATTATATCTTTTAAGCTACTTAAAATATTTTCAAAAAATTATATATTTTTAAAAAGATAAAAAAGAAATGTGCCTACTTTTGTGTAAATTGAAAAAAAAAATTATATTGAAAAAAATTCAATTTTTCTACATGAAAAGATGATTTAAAATTAAGTCTTAGTTAATTAAAAAAACAAAAACAAGTTTTAGAAAAAAAAAATATTTTATTAACCTTTGTACTTGATCCTTTTTAAATAATATTATTTAAGAGTAAAATAAATTTCACCAATAACATTATAGTGAGAAAAAGAAACATTCACTTAAACATCAATTTTGATAAATAAATTTTCTATATACACTATTTAAGGAAAAAAAACTATCTTTGTAATTATAGCAATTGTTGGTTTTATTCAAATGAACTATTCAAATGAACTATGACTAAGAATAATGATAAATATATTTTTAGGCGGGAAATCAAATAAATAAAGGTCTAAGAAAATGATACGTGACACTAAAAATATTATTTTATTTATAAGTATAGATATAACAAAATCCAACATTGTAGGTTGCATATCTTTTTCATGTCAACCCTGTCTCCTACACGTTAACATACGTGACATCAATGTTCACACTAAAGATGCACTTATGTTTTTAAGCACGTTATCCATGTTTATATATTTAACTAAGTATTAAACCATCAACCAAAAAAAGGCCGGTATGAAATCTACACAAAAGAAACGGAGTTCTATGCGGACAAAGACGTTGGCCTATCGAAATTAACGTTTGGGTAACGTTAAATTCTCTCCGTTGAAGGGCATTGTTAGATTCTAAAATAAAAGAAACTTAAGTCTAAGATTTATTGGACTGTTCAAAAGCTTGGCTCGTATAAGAATAGCAACTTACATATTAGTACCATGGTTATTAAGTAGAATTTATCATACACTTCACGTGTGGCATCTACATAAAGCACATGTGTCATTAATGGATATTGAAGTGAACGGCAAATCAAATTATGTTGAATAACCTATAGCAATCGTTGAAAGAAAAGAAAGGGCGAGTCTATTCTATAAAGTGTATTTTTGTTATAAAGTGTGAGAAGACACAATGAGACTAAAAAAGTCATAAAAAAATTATATCTCACAATTTAAATCGAATTTCAAAAAAGTACTTCAGGGACTTTGTTCCTGTTGTTGTCCTCTTTTAGAAAAAAAAATAAAAAAATTTATTGTATCTTTTTATGACACAATGATATCATTGTGTTTTTCATAATAATACAATGACATCACTGTATCTTTCATAATGATACAATGACGTCATTGTGTACGTTTTTAATGAATGACATAGTAAAAAAATGTTAATTTTTTTATTTTTTATTTTTCATTTATTTTTTCTTTAAAGCTCGGAATTACTTTTTTAAAATTCGATTTAGATTGTGAGATATAATTTTTTGTGACTTTTTTTACTTATCATGTATTTGAACCTATTTCTAAAAGAAAAACAATTGCATAAAAAGGTTATCTGCCAAGTCAAAGCTCGATCGAAGCATCAGACTAAAAAGAAATGTGATTAAGAAAGTTAAGTTTCGTCTGAATGTCCACACTAAAGTGTACTTTTGTTCGAAACTAATTATAGTTATGATATGTGGAAGTTGATTCTCTCACACATGAATTGTTGTTCGGATTGATAACTATAATTAGTTTGAAATATCCAAAGGTTCTCGATCTCCATATTACCCACTATTAGTAAGAATAGTTTAACCTTGATCTTAGCACATCATCACCACAATTTACGACTAGATGCTTAACGAAATCTTTTTATATAATTAAGTTATTAAACTTGCGGTATCTTGAACACGAGGATCCTACACGACATGAGTAACTGAAACGAATAAAAGAAGAGCTACTCGTATTCAAGTTACATTCATCATCAGAACTTGATGAGGATGAGAAACTCCATGGTTAAAAATAAAAAAGCAAACATTTCCGCTTATATGAAAAAAAAATTGTTGAAATGGAAGACTGAAAAATTGAAATTAGAGTGATAAAAATTAAGTTTGGAGTTGCTATATACAAAGTTAATAAAAATATTTCTTTCTTTTCTCAGTTTATAGCATGATTACAGTCGTGAAACCTTTAACAACCAAGGACTTCACCGGAAGCCATCAAAGAGATAAAACCGCTAGTAATATCATTTAGTCGTGATTGATAGGGGGCAATGTCTACGCCAGTACTAAACGGGGCCGCACCCCACCCCGACTCCACTCGACTTGCCTTTATGTCTACACTAGGTTAGTACCCCATATATGACACAAGTTGAATAAATAAAATATTAAATAGTTAGTAATGAAAAATTATGAATAATAAATTGATACTGTGGGACCAAAACATGATTAACATTACGCACGAGTAAGGAATTTAAGTAATAAAACGATGATATTGTTTTTTAAACTTTTTATTTTTTTAATTTTAGTGTTTTTTTCAAAAAAAAAGTTGTTTTTAAACAATTTGTCTCAAAACCAATCGTTTTTAAACAATGTAATTATTTAATGAAAAGAAATACAGAAAAGATTAGATTTAGTTTTGTTCAAAATTATGTCATGGTGATTCTTTCTAATGTTAAGTTTTCATTGTATTGGATTTTGTAAATGGTGTGAGTTTTTGTTGTTGATAGTCTGCTGAAGTTTTCAAGTTGCTGTGATTGCAAGTTTGCATCCCTTATCATGGTATTTGTTCTCTAAAATCCCCTTGTTGTATTAGCGAATGCATTGATTAGAATCCGATTATCGTTTGGTCGACTGTACTAATAAGAATCATGTCATTTTTCAAGGCAAATCTTGAAGATTCATTTCTGGCAGATCTTGAGGATCTTTCTGATAGTGGTGATGAATATTTGTTGAGCATAATGGGATAAATATAAGTGCATATTTCTTTTGATGTTACAGAAAACACAGAGATATACTGATATTATGAAGGTCAGTACCATTTATTTGATCATAGATTCTACAAGTAAGAATTTTGACACTTTTTTTGGTTGTGTGGATAACATGAATGATGTTATCTTGTGGCAGAAAGTTGAGGATGCTCTTCAGAAAGGGTCAAACGAGTCGAATCAAGTCATGTTTTTAGAAGATGATCCAGAATTCCAACTAATTGTAGAATGTCATGAAGAAAATTGTTATCATTCACAACTTCATTGGTGACAAATATCGCCTCAAATTTCCTGAGCTAGAGTCTCTTGTTCACCATCCAATTGATTATGCACGTGTGACGTGTGGTTAAAAAGATTGGGAATGAAGTTGACTTAACCTTGGTAGATCTTGAAGGTCTGCTACCATCAGCCATCATATAGTATGACAATAATTTGAATTCATAAAGTTATACCAACCCGAGCCTTCGAGCCTATATATAGTTCTTCTGATTTGGCCAACATCCTTCGATGACAATAATTTGACTTGAAAAATGGTAAACTGATGTTTGTTTCTGCAAGGGATTGATCTGATAGATCCACAGGCAGATGCTAATAGACTTGGGAGCGGAACTCAGTGCACATACTTCGATCTCAGCAACAGGAACATTTTCAAAGATCAAGTGAACCTGAGCCTCAATTCATCAGGTAATCTTGCATATGCATCATTTTGGTTATTATGGTTATCAGAGAAAAATGTTTAGAACGTATGCTTTCGTTAATATGAATCATAACTATAACAACCACGAGCTGTGAGCTAAGCCTTTATCCTTGAAGCATCCCGGATAGCAGCCTGTTTAATTTAGTAAACATAAGCTATAATAATTGAATGTAAATGTTAGTCTATCTGTTTTTCTTAAGTGTGAAATTGCACATGTATTAAATATTTTCCATAAACCAAAGTTTAGAATTAGAATATAACAGCTAAGCCATCAGCCCATCACATAGGATGCTTCAAAGTTGGATTATGATGGTAACATCTTTTAATTTTGTAATATTAGATTTGATTCACTGCATAGTTTAATACGAATGTTATAATAATAAGTAAACAGAATCAGTTAACTACTTTTGCAAACAATATGCATAATGGACAATATTAACAAATTCAAAACTAGTACATATGTCTCTCAAGCCCAGGTTAAAGGTCTGCACACTCTTTTTATAGGGTTCCTTACAGTCTGCAAGACTAGTTTGTGGGTGGTTCTAAAGCGAGGTTGTTCTATAGCCGAAAATCCTGACGGAACGATGGTGAATTATGTAGTTGTGAAGCTCTTCATGTTATGCATGATGTCGTTGGTTCAACGACATAATGCCATGTCATATTGCTACTTGCAATGTGCACACACGGTGGGTGATGTGGTTTGCGTTTTAGCATCAATCTTGACTCTAATGTGACCTTTAAGATCGATGTAAATAACATAAGCATTTGTTACAGTATTTATGTATACAGATGAGTTCTCTATCTAGAGTCTAGACCATGTTTGATGTAAACTTTGGCGTAAGAGACCGTTCTCGTATTGACATGTCAAGAGCTTTTTCAAGTCCTACCACCACTTGTTCCATCGAAGGCCTTTGTTGCTTAATCCCGATACATGAAATAGCTAGATTGATAACATACTCGAATGCCTTCAACGAGTAATCCCCTTTAATTTTTGGATCAACGAACTCTGTCATACTCCCGCCCTTTGATAATGTCTTTGCCTAATCGTTGTCAAATGAAATTTTGATTAGTCGTTATACTTATAACTTACCCGTAAACTCCAGGAGGGTATTTTTCTTACCATTTTTCCAATCGGCATTGGCCTTTGTAAGTCTATATTTATCACCCGTTGGCCTGAAAGAAGTTGTAAAAGCACTATTCCAAAGCTATAAACATCACCAGACGGGTTGACCCGACTATTCTTTTGGTACTCAGGATCCACGTATCCAAATGTTCCTCTCACTTCCGAGCTAACATGAGATAGACCCGTGTCAATAATCTTTGACAAGCCAAAGTCTGCTAGCTTCGCTTGAAAGTTCTTATTTAGGAGAATGTTCGTCGGCTGCCATAAGATTTAAACATTAAAATCATGACATGTTATAACAAAACCAACATTACAACAGGTTAATTACCTTAATATCGCGATGAACTATGCATCCTCCAGGGTACGTATGAAGAAACCACAGTCCTCGAGCACAGTCAATGGCGATTTGAAGACGTTGGATCCATGAAATAACTTTATCTTTACTAAACAACCATTCCGAAAGATTTCCCCAATGACAAAGCTCGTAAACAAGAAAACACTCCCCTTCACCCTCACAATGATCCAACAATCTTACAAGATTTGGGTGTTTTACATGTGACAAACTTGTGATCTCCCTGACGAACGTCTCCTTCTCACCATCGTTGACAATGTGCTTGATCGCAACATTCTGACCATTTGCGAGTACGCCTTTATATACTTTACCTAGACAAATCAAAACCATCCGAATAAAAAAAAACGAATATGTTCAATTAACATTCATACTCATGCCCATATATAAAGGTCGTGTTGATTTCATTCATGACATGTTAAATCCAACCAAAACATGTCGTCTGTTAGTGTTCTAAAGAAAAGACCTAACAAACAACATAGTTGGTTGGATTCTGGTTATTGACTTAAAGTCAACGTATCATATTCTTACCTGCGTTCCCTTCACCGATAAAGTTTGATGCTTTAAGATCATTTGTAGCCGCGTAGATGTCCTTAACCGTTAACTTTGTAGTTAACTCTTTCGGTAATGGTGAATCCAACACGCACACACTGTCTTTGCACTCTGGTGACCTCTTCTTGGCCGATTTCCTGAAGAAAACACACAACGTTGTTGTGATTATCATCATCATGATCCCGACCAGACCTCCTATCAGAATCCACATTCCTGAAAGTTTCAAGAAATTATCACATCAACACTTTGATTATAGCACTTGAATACGCGTTCTAGTTAATTAACTCACCCCTCTTCATCTTTTTCTTGTGTTCATGATGATCATCTTGAATATTCTCCGATTGATCTGATTGAACACTTTGATTCTGGCTAAGACACTGGTAAACCGCTTGAACCCATTTCGTGTCTGAAATCTTTCTACTCACCATCGAAACAAGAACTGCAAATCGACAGATTTCAGTTTCTTCGACACTACTGTTCATCATTAAAGCACCAATCTTTTGCCACCTATTGTAACACGAACCGCAGCTGTTTCTTGATCCCAAAAGCGCGCAATCTTGATCCAGATCGTTTAGCGCGCTCCCTAGCTTGTTAGCAACATCAGCTAGGGAAAAGTTCGAGCAGCGGTTTGAACCCGCTGCTAGCTTTTCAACACCACAGGTTAGAAGATTTCTTCCATTGCTACCTTGTAACGAAGACCGACAACTCTGTTGTTGAGTTGAACTCAAGAAAATCGATCCAGTTTGATTCGCGTGTCGTGCTAATGCTGATAGATAACCTTCAAAGGCTGATTCACAACATCCATTGGCAAAAAACCCGTCCCAATACGCGCTTCTGCAGCTTGAAGAAGGTTGAATGTCGAGAACGCATTCGTCCGTTGAATTTGTAGCGAAAACGCTTGTAACGAACACGAACATGAACACTAAAACGAATGGTATTCGGAACATTTGAGTATGAGAGATGTGATTGAAATTTTGGTTTTGTGAAGAAATATTTGATGAGGTGCAAATTTTTATATTTTGGGTTGGGTTATATGTTTATGATAAATTGATTTTTATGGCATTTTTTAGTAATATTCGACGAGGGTAGAAGGTATAACATAAGAAACTACAAAACAAATACAACCTGTTTGATTATAAATGGTATGATTAATATATTATTATAAAAATATGGAATAATTAATATATTTATGTAATTTTTGAATCGATGAGTCAAGACTTTAAAGACAATCGCCGGCCATTTCAATTTGAAAAGGTCTTAATTTCGTTTATTAAGATCTAACTTGGTAAAATAAAATGATTAATTTCGTTATCTTTTTAAGCTTATTTAGGGATTTTAAGTTCGTAACCCAAGGGAAACTGTAACTCTAAACATTCTGGACTCGTAATCAGGGGCGGACCTACTCCCATGGGAGGGGGCGGCCGCCCACCCTAAAAAATTTTTTGTGTTAATATATGCTCGTTTTCTCGTCCGCCCCCTGTAAAATTTTGCAATCGACCCCCTTCGAAACCCAATTTTGCTTGTCTTCTTTTTTTTAATGAGCCGACCCGATCCAACCCGTTACCGCGTTAGTCGACCGACCTTTAAAAATTTTCCGCCCCCCGTGAAAAAATTTTCTGGATCCGCCATTGCTCGTAATGGGATGGGACTGAGTATGTGATTGGGTTTGAAAGCAATATGAGACGTGTATGATGTTAGAAATTTATGATTAGTCTGTTTATCTGATACACAGGAACAAATCCATCAACTTTATAATTTTATATTTCTAATTATTTGAGCAATAAAAGTATACAATAATAAAAAAATTGTAAGAAATGTAATTGGGAGTTATAAGGGATGGTTTTTAACAAATTTAAAATATCTTTATGCTCAACAGTTTAAGAGGTATGTGGATATAAGGCATGATTTTATAAACAGATATGAAATTAAGATCATAATGCATGTTATAAACTCTCTTATCATTCGTAATTTAATAATTCTTGCCTTTATTTAGTGTATAAACAAATAGTATGGACAAAAAAATGAACTTAGGGAATTTTTAGCAAATATAATAGTAAAGGACGCGTTTCATTTGAAACTTACTAATTAAATTTAAGGAAGAAAGACATATTATTTAAAAATAATTAAGTATGATAATTATGTAAGTGAAATCGGCTTTTATAATATTGTTCGTGTGATTATATCAACTAATAGATGGCGGTTTTAATTATTAACATTCAATTTGTTTTATTGTAATAATTGTTTTAAAATTTTAATTTTCTTTTTTTCAAAAAAAGTGACTTTTATAAAAAATGAATTTCCTGATTTTTAAAATTTTGGAAAAAAAGACATGAGTAACTGATGAATGTTGAAATTCATGTAAACAGACGGGGGTGTATCTAGGCGGCTAGGCTTTAGGGAGGGGGCAACCGCCCACCCTAAAAAAAATTTCAATGTTATATATACGTGAAAATCTCGACCGACCCTCATAAAATTTTATAATCGCCCCCTTTTTAAATTCTTGAAACAAAAGAAAGAGTAAAATTATCTCAAATATATTGTTTGGAGCGTAACTACAATGAGGTCCGGTGATCTTCCGACAAGCCGGCGAACCATATTTTCTCACTAACCGAGTTTGTGATCGAATGGATTTTTGAAATTTCACTCTCAAATAATCATGTAATTAGTAGGAAGAAAAAAGATTATATCAAGGTAAATATATTTGATAATAATACAGGTTGAATTTAAATTAGTTTCAACTTTCAATATTTATCTCAAACATGTTGAACATATCACTAATTTTATGAATATAATTGTTTCAAACATCACATATCACTACTTTCATGAGTATAATTGCTTCAATACGATTCTTGATATATACATATACGCAATTCACTAGTTTGGGAATCATTTTAACGATTTTTACGTCAATGAACCAACCCGAATCGAGCTTACTCGAACCGGACTGAAAAAATATATATTATATTGCGATAGCCAAAATGACCCTTAAATTTTCCGCCCCGTGAAAAAAAAAATCTGAATCCGTCACTTTTACAGATAAGATAATATGTTATTTATGCGGACGCTTGCATGAATTATTATGTAAGCACGTGATAACTGAGCACTCATTTACAGTCAATGTTTTTTAAACTTTTTAAATTATGCTTATTTTATTTTTATTTTTAAGAGAAGTACAAATATCATATTTTCAGTTACTTTTCTTAGTAGTATCCAAGGACTCCACCATAATTTGGACATTATTACATCAAATAAACTTCAATGAAACAAAATAATTGGATAACTTAACATTAAATCAGTAACAAGCCCTAGTTTCACTACTCATAATACATTGTTGTTGCATAACCTTTGTGCAATTAATAAAATTCGTTTTGCTAACAGAATAAATACTAAATTAAGAGTTATTATTGTACTCATTCTCTTTTGTAGGCCCACCACTAACGCCAATTTGTTTAAAATAATAGTATACATGAAAATGATGTAATTTTATATAGCAGAAAAGGTGGTTTAATAAAATTAAAATGTCATTTTAACATGAAGGTAATTAGTTGTTATAATATAAAATGCTGTGAAGTATTGATTAGTACGTATGACAATCATATAACAACAAATTAAGGCGGTACAAGAATATTGTTCTTTTCTCCTCGAGCATATTTCATTTTGACATATAAAGTCAATCATAATAATTGTTAAATCTAGTACATATAGAAATTGTTCCAATCATTGTACTATTCATGCCATAATGATTATAGAATGTAGATATTACAACTGTAGCAACATGTTACGGAAAGCTTATGTAACACCCCGAAAAGTCAAAACGAGTCATTAGGGATAATGGGCGTAATCAATAGGTATTTAATAAAAGAAAAAAAAAGGGTTACGGGCTAAATTGGGTTTATGGGCAAGAGCCTAGTGATTAAGGCCCATAATCAGCCCTTAACCCACCCAAAGCAGCCTCCATCTCCTTCATTTCAGCTCTAGCTCCCAAAATCCGTAGAGAGAGAAAGTAGAGAGAGAAAGTGAAGGAAACTCAAGATTTGGAGCTTCTAAGGTCAAGGGATTGAAGATCTGGGTGTTTGTGCATGAAATCTCAAGAAAGGAACAACAAATCCAGTTAAGAATCGACCTCTAAACCCTTCATAGATCAAACCCGGATGTTAGGGTTTTGGGTTTTGAAAAGTTTCAAAGAAACACATAAAGGTCAAATTTTTACGTATGAAAACGTGTAAAAAGGTTAGATATGGTTTCATGGATGGTAAACCAAGGATTTGGACGTAAAAAGTTAAGATTTTGGGTTAAAAACGGGTCGGTTCATCATTTTTATTCAAACTGTGAAACTGTGCCCCCGATCAGCGAAACTGTGCACTCATCCAGCGAAACTATGAGAAGTTCCAGCGAAACTACAGTTTCGTTAGGGTGAAACTGTTGACCCGTAGATACTACGAAACTAGGAAATTCCAACGAAAGTTGGGCGCACCTGACAGCGAAACTGTCGTGCGAAACTGTCGTGCGAAACTGCTGGGCGAAACTGGCAGCGAAACTGCCAGCGAAACTGCCAGCGAAACTGCCAGTGTAACTGGGCAGCGAAACTGCACAAAATGACCTTTTTAGTGTGAACTTATTTGCAGGTTGTGTAGTGTGATCCTAGCCTAGAGCGCTTAGTTTAGAAGTTACTCACATTATCCAGGTGAGTTCTAGATCCCCTTATTTAAACGTTTTCCTATGTTTTTGGGGCTATTATGCATAGTAAACATAAGGTTTTCATGGTAAGGATTTCAAGCGGTTTTAACAAGAAATATAAATTTTTCTATAACAAAATATGCTATATAAAGACCTTAAAATAAAATTTTTGCGCGCTGACCTGGCAGCCCGGCCCCAGCCAGGGGCGTTGCCCCTTGGACCCCACTAGGGGCTGCTGCCCCTAGGACCCCGCTGTCAGGGGCTGCCGCCCCCGAACCCCCGCTGTCCCGCGAAGGGTTTGTTACGTGTTATGTTGACTAGTACTTGGTATGTTGTGTACTTAACAAGTTACGTATTATATATTAAGTGGAAGATAATATTAGTGAAAAGTGGAACTTAACGAATGTTACCCCGGGCCCGTTTGATGATGAAAAATCTTGCAAGCACTATGATAGACTTCACTTAGGTGAGTCTGATGTATGATGATGGATCCGTATTCATAAGCCGGCTATGTGCCTTGCAGTGTGGATCAACTGTCGGGGGTTAGCTACCATGATGATGTGCACCGACGGGGATCGACATTCGTTGTCGATCAACATGGAGCTCTTGCTTTGTGCAACCTCATTTATGATGAAGTGAAAGATAATGAAAGAATGAAAGATAATGAACATGCTTAATATGATGCAAGAAATGTTATGTAGTATGATGTATGCGTGGTCATTATATGAAGGATAAAGCTTATATTTTCTTATTTATATAAAACTAGAACTCACTCAGCAAGCTGACTTTTATGCATAATAGTGGACAAGTAAATGCTGATGCTGAGGATGGCACCAGCGAGCTACTTGGCGAGCAACGGATGGCATTCCTGTCTATGAAATATTTATTGTAATTTAAGACCATCCACCATGTGTTATTCCTGTTTAAAGACAAATATATGAGTACAATATGATTTCCAAGTTTTAAGTAAATGTTTATTAAATTCCGCTGCAATGTGTTGTTTATAAAGTGATTTTATGCTATGATTAACCAACTGTGAGGCTTTCCGGAAACGGGGCCTTACAGCTTACCAACTAATAAGATCATGTAAGCATAATTTATTCCAAGCAAATGACTCTCTGAATAGGTTAAATGTAAAATTTAATGTAAGTTGGATTAAAACCTAAGATCTCTATTAAAATGAATATTTTATGTTTATATTCATGGGCTCATTCAAGGATTTCTTGTTTAGTTATGGATTTATTGCGCTCGAAATATTGAAAAATTTCACAAAAAGTAAACAAGTTTTAGAAGTCTTTCAATTAGATCACTCATATTTTTATTTATTTCAATCACATCACTGATATTTTTATATGTTTTAATCATGTCACTAAAGTTTAAAAAGCCTTCCAATTAATTTACTCATATTTTTTTAATTTTCTAAAATATTTCACAAATTTATTAAAATAATTCAGTTCTTTTTATAAACATTGTTAATTTAGTTAAATATTCAATCTTCTAAAAAATAATTTTATAAATTATGAGTAAACTGATTAGAACAACCATAAAACTTTAGTAACTTGTTTGATACAAAAAGTTTATGAGTTCTGATGAGACAAAAATAAAATCATAAATAACCTAATAAAAAAATCATAAACCTTCATTATTATTTTACAAGTTATCATTCAAAATGGATTTTAGGCTAATGAAAATAGTTCTATACTTGTATCAGTAAATGTTGTTTGTCGAATCCAGCAAATAAATAATATAAATGTGAACCTATCGTGTACACACTAAGAATAGTATGAGCGGAAGTAGGGTTCGTGTCCTCAGGGATACGTGTCAATTATTTTATACCAAAAACGTTTTAGCACAGTTACTTTGATGGATTATGGACTAAGGAAGGTGGGAGTTTTAACTACAAACTAAAACTTAAAGTAATTTGTAAAAAGTAGAAAAATTCCAGTGACCTGACACGGCCGTGTCAAAACTGTAAAGGAAATTCCACGCGGCCGTGTTAAGGTTCTGTCAGAAAAACGTAAATTGACTTTTTTTGTATTTTTTTAGTTATGAAAAAGGGATTAATAATGATGTTAACTAGATGGTGAAATTAATTCAAATATTAAGACTAATTCCAACACTAAGATAATTTCTTGATTCGATCTGGCTTATGATCATCAACGATTATGGTGCAATGACAGTTTTTCAATTAATGATTTGTATCGATACTAGACATCACGCCATTCGGATATCCCCTCTATCTAATGTCCAATCAATCGCAGTTCGTTGATTGGAGCCAACCCGCTACTCTAAGCTCACGCCGTTCGGATCTTAGCGTACGGGCTGCAACGATAGAAGTACCGATTATAATTAAACACACACGCCGTTCGGTATGCTTAACTAGATTGTGTGATTCTATAACGAGAATGAATTCATAGACAAACTCAAACCGTTAATTGTTCCTTATATCAAAAAACAAAACTTGATTAGGGTTTTAAATCTTGAAGAACTTTATTGGAGAAATTAATAAAGTGGCCAATTTTATTAACAATCTAATATATACCGGATTAGATCCGGGTTTAAGCTCAAGAATCAAACAAACAAACCGTTAAAATAAAAAAAATCTCATAGACGTTTCACATAAGTTCAAACCAATATCAAAGAAATTAAACCTTAATGTTGAAATCAAAGAGTGCCCTAGCCGGACATGGTGGCTAGGTTAATCAAAGAAAAATTAATAATGAAACCTTACTAATCAAAACCACCAAAAAATTTAAGATAGCTTCCAGCAAAATTGAGAAATCTCAAAGATTTCTCTTTCTTTTATGCAGCAATTGTTGACCAAGGTTCCCCACCAATTCCTTTTCTTGATTCTCCAAGATGCTTGCTTTTTTTTCTTTTCTCTGGTCTTGTGGTCGATGGATTTTTGTTTCCAAGATGCCCCCAAAATTCCCTGCAACTCCCCTTTTATCCTTTTGGGTTTCTCCACTCCTTTCAACAAACTCCCCTATATTTTTGGCTTTCAAGTTTTGATCTTTATCCCTTCTTTTTCTAACCATTTAATTATCCTATAAAAATAAAAAATATACAAGAGTAGATTCCATCCTACTAAAAACTACTATTTTATAATTAAAATAAAAGATGCATGCAATTAATGTAAAATATATGCAGAAATATACCCTAAAATTGCTGTAATTTATGACTAAAAATATAACTAACAAATCTCCCCAAGCTTAAACCTTTCCTTGTCCTCAAGGAAGTCAAGACTAGGAATAACCCGAGGAGTGAAAAGAGAACATATAGTTATATAATTAGGAAATTGACAACACCAACCTTAGCCCCGTGCAAGAAGTAAGAGTATGAAATCATCTTATTATGCTAATTTTCAGTTCTCGTGGACAAATTGGATTTTCAAGAATTCTTTTATAAACAAATGTGCCCAATTTGCGAATCATGATCCTCTAACCTTTAAGTTCCGGATTTATCGTTTCATATCAATTAAGCCGTATTAAATTACTCATTTCAGTGCCAACACCTTTCTTCACACGGTGGAAACCTTCCTAACCTCAAGGACTATAGAGAGCAAGTGGTCAATATTTCACCACATGAGATCGCAAATGATTTTTCTTTTCTTTCTTTTAATTGCCTTATTTTGGCTTATTCATCAGAACTATCTCTCTTCCTCTTTTTTTTCTTTTCCTTTTTTTTAAATTTATTTGGACCCGGCTCTCAACCTATTTTTGCTAGGTCTCAGTCTCCTTATGTGATCATATCGACATTAGGCACACATGGTTGTTAAGTGTTTATCTTTGTAAACCCGAGAACAAAGGGCACTAGCATAACTGGGCACATATTGTCTATTTATTACTATAAATCTATTTGTGCACGCAACCTACGATTGGCATAATAAAAGGTAATATCAATTGTCATGTTATTCCCCAACTCTTTCCCAATGCTACGGAGGTGTTACCTTTTTATTATTATTATTATTATTTTTTCTTTTTTTTTTCTTTTTCTTTTTTTTATTTTTTTATTTTTATTTTTTTATTATTTTTTTATGCAAACCTAATCCTATCACAACTATGATGCAACCCTAAATGCAATATGTAAATGCAACTGAATGATAAATAAGTCGAAAAGAAATTAAAAATTACCTCTCCCCAAGCTTTGAATTTGGCGTCGTCCTTGAGGCTTGAAGTAGAGAGTAGGATGGAAACCACTGAGGTAGTGGATGAGACGGACGGGGAGTGGGAGATGAGAATGGGGTGAAGTTTAGAATTAGGGTTTTAATAAATGATTAAAGCTTCCCCTTCCTATTTCCTCTAAAACAAACAGCAGCTCAACGCGGTCGTGTTAAGTTTGACACGACCGTTTTAACATTCTGGAATTTCTAAGTCAAACGGACAACTGAGCGGCCTTTTTGATTTTTTGATTTTTTTAAGAAAGAAAAATAAAAAGAAAAGAAAAAAAAACAAATGAAATACGGGTTGCCTCCCGTGTAGCACCTTTCATACGCTCTTTTGTTGCATCCTTATCAATAATTTTGGTTGACACTAAAACTAAAACATCAATGTTAGATAATTTAATGCATTCAACACTTAGTAGTTCAATTATATCTAAATATTTTAAGGATGAAATATCTCTTGGGTAACGCATTGCATCATGTTTGTTAAAATTGATTATTTCCTCCTCAAACTCCATAGAAAGTGTACCATTATAAACATCAATCTTAGTTCTAGCAGTTTTTAAAAATGGTCTACCCAACAATACAGAACTTGAATTTATAGAGTCATCATCCTTCATATCTAACACATAAAAATTAGCTGGGAACACTAGTTCATTCACTTGAACCAACAAATCCTCTAATACACCTTTTGGGTGTACTATAGACTTATCAGCCAGTTGAATGACTACCCCGGTCCTCTTTAACGGTCCTACATTAAGTGTTTTAAAAATTGAGTATGGTAGAATGTTAATAGAGGCTCCAAGGTCAAGCATTGCTCTAGGAACACTAACATTCCCCAATTTACAAGGAACAGTGAAGATACCTGGATCCTTGCACTTTGGGGGTAATCTCTTTTGTAAAACAGCAGAAACATTTTCACTTACCTTTACCGTTTCATTACCTTTTAGCTTCTTCTTTGACGTGCAAAGTTCCTTTAAAAATTTAGCATACCGTGTAACTTGTTTAATAGCATCAAGAAGTGGTATGTTTACCTCCACCTTTCGGAAAGTTTCCATGATTTCTTGTTCTTCCCTTTCTTTTTGTGTGTCTCTTAGTCTCGAAGGGAATGGAGGTGGAGGAGTAAATCTCACATTACTATTACTTGGCTTTGGTGCTTTATTCTTTTTATGCTCCTTATTTTCAACAATCGTTTCTTCATTCTGATTTTTATTATGTATTCTCGAGCCTTCACAACTCTCTCCGGTTCTCAAGGTAATAGCACAAACATTATGCTTAGGATGTGTCTCGGTTTGAGGGGGTAGTTTACGTTGAGATTCCAACTTATTTACGGAATTGGCAAGTTGAGCCATTTGTTGCTCTAAGTTCTTAATGCTAGCTCTTGTCTCTTGTTGGAATGTGTGTGTGCTGGTTGCTAAACTCTTGACAATATCTTCCAAAGACATCCCTGAGCTCCCTGCTTGTTGTTATTATCGAGGATGAAAGTTTTGTTGATTGTTTTGCATCTGGAATTGAGGTCTTTGATGGAATTGTGGGGTCCTTTGTGTATAACCAACATTGGTGCTTGTCCCCAATTTTGATTATTTATGGGTTGTTCATATGCTCTTGAATTCTGCACTGGATAACCTCCTATGTTTGTGGTTCTTCAACATGTAACGCCCCGAAATTTCCCGAAGCGAGCCATATAATAATAATGGGCTTTTAAGGGTTAATTTAAGAAAGGAAGGCAAATTAGTGGGCTATGGACTAAATTAACCTTAATGGGCTATGTTTTGATGCGTTTAAGGGCCCTTAATCAGCCCTTAAACATGTATGAACAGCCTCATTTCCAGCATATCAACCCTAGCCCCTAAAATTCATAGAGAGAGAAAGTAGAGAGAGAAAGTAGAGAGAGAAAGTAGAGAGAGAAAGTAGAGAGAGAAAGTAAAGAAAATTCAAGATTTGGAGCCTCAAAGGTTAAAGGATTGAAGATCTGGGTGTTGGAGCATCAAACCCTAAGAAAAGAGTAACAAATCCAGGTAAGAATCGACCCCTAAACCCTTCTGTAGATCAAACCCGGATTCTAGGGTTTTGGGTTTTGAAAAGTTTTAAAGAAACACATAAAGGTCAAATTTTTACGTATGAAAACGTGTAAAAAGGTTAGAAATGGTTTCATGGAAGGTAAACCAAGGATTTGGACGTAAAAAGTTAAGATTTTGGGTTAAAAACGGGCCGGTTCGTCATTTTTGTTCATCCAGCGAAACTGTGCCCCGATTCAGCGAAACTGTGCACTCATCCAGCGAAACTGTGCACTCATCCAGCGAAACTAAGAGAGTTCCAGCGAAACTACAGTTTCGCTAGAGCGAAACTATAGTTTCGTTGGTAATTTCGCTAGTGCCCAGGTTGACCTATAGACTTAGCGAATCTAGGAAATTCCAACGAAAGTTGGGCGCTCATGGCAGCGAATCTGCCCAGCGAAACTGGCAGAAGTGTTGCCCAGCGAAACTGGTAGCGAAACTGCCAGCGAAACTGGCAGCGAATCTGCCAGCGAAACTGCCAGCGAAATTGTGAAGAAAATGACGTTTTTGTGTATTAACTTTCGTGCAGCTTGTGTATTCGGACTATAGCATAAATAACTTAGAATTGAAGCTATTTTGCTAAGTTCAGGTGAGTTCTAGACCCCTCCTTTACCCGTTTTCAATGTTTTGGGGGTGATATGCATACTAAAATACATACTTTTATGATGACGGTTTTTAAGACCCTTTTGTCAAGAAAAATAAAATTTCCTAAAGTAAAATGTACCATTTAAATAGTTCAAAATAATTTTCGGGTCCCAGCCAGGGGCGTTGCCCCTTGGACCCCACTAGGGGCTGCCGCCCCTAGTACCCCGCTATCAGGGGCTGCCGCCCCCGAACCCCCGCTGTCCCGCGGAGGGTCAGTTATCTAGTTTATCTCTCATGATTGATGAAATGTGAATGCTTGGACTAAGAATTTGCTTCTTATTATGAGTTAAGTGTATGTGAAAACTAAATATATAAGTGAAACTTAAAGAACTGTTATTGGACCCATAACATTTACCTTGAGAAAGTAAAGCCTTGCAAGCAGATGACAGAGGAGGGTTGCATTTGTTGTGTCCTCATAACAGTAAAGTAAATGCTCGAACAGGCAGGTCAGTAAGCCCTGGATGGCATGACAATAATGGCCTGTTTGGGTACGACAGTAAGGCCTGGATTGGCGTATCGGGAAAGTCTTGTGTTTATCATAGGCATCGATAGTGACAGGGAATTGATGAATAAAGAAGAGTAATAATTAAAAAGTAAAGGGAACGTACCGATAAAGTGATAGCCCGTGTGTATTAATGTTCTGATAGATGACGATTATTTTCAACTATTAAAGCTAATACCTCTTACAAAAGTTATTTAACAAAGTAAACCTAGAATTCACTCAGCGAAGCTGACTTTTGTATGCATATCAGTTGACAGGTGAGCGTTAGGGCTTAAGGGATGGGAGCATGGATCTGAAGCTTCTTGGCATCTAAAGACTGGCATCCCTGATGAAGAAGAATTTAAGAGGACTTTAAAGAGTTTTTGATGTTTAAAGACAATGTTTATATTTTAATTTAACTACGTTGTAATGAATTGCAATTACTGTATTTTTCCGCTGCAATATATATATACATATATAAGTAAATGATTGCTTTAAATCTATGTTTTTACTGTGAATGACCAACTGTGAGGTTTCCTGTGATAGGGGCCTTACACAACATCTTCTTGAAGTGTGGGACACATGTCAGTGGGGTGTCCAAATTGTAAACATATTCCACACGCTCAAGGTTTTTGCTCAGCTTCCTTGCCTTTTGTGAGTTGCATTACAGCTTTAGTTAATTCAGCAAGTTGACTTTCAATGTGAGGAGTGCTCACTTCTTTAACCGCCCGTGGTACATCATCATACCATCCATCCTCTTGTGAGGAATGTTTGGTATCTTCAGCTATGGAAGTTATCAAATCTCTGATTTGGGTTGGTGTTTTATCAAGTAAAGCTCCCCCACTAGAGGCATTTATCAACCGTCTCTCTAGTGGTGCTAACCCTTCATAGAAGTATTGAAGTAGTTGATGTTCCGAGATGCCATGTTGTGGGCATCGAGCACATAACTTCTTGAATCTTTCCCAGTAGGTATGCAAAGCTTCTCTTTTTGCTTGTTTAATCCCAATGATCTCCTTGCATAGAATAGAGGCTTTGACTTCCGGGAAGTACTTGTCTAAGAATAATTTTGCAAGATCAGTCCATGTGCTTACCGACCCCGGTGGTAGGTAGTATAACCATTCTTTAGTCGAATCTTGCATAGCAAAGGGGAATGCCCTAAGCTTGATTTGATCTTTAGTAACGTTGTATGGCTTCATTCCGGAACACACAACATGAAATTCCTTGAGAAACTTGTGAGGGTCTTCGTTCTCAAGGTCTCTAAAGAGTGGTAACAAGTGGATGAGACCGGATTTCAGCTCAAAGTTCACCATAGCAGGGTAGTTTATGCAGAGGGGTTGTTGGGTAACATCATGGGTTGCCCATTGTCTAAGGGTTTGTTCGGCTGGAGCTGCCATAGTTGGTTCGGGTGAGAGTGGTTCTTGAGGGGTAGGTGATTGTGGTGGAGTGGTTGTTGTTTGTGAAGGTTGTGGTGATTCGGTTTCATATTCCGATTCCGATTCACTTGACAAGGGTATATCTTGCCAAATGTCAGTGACTAGAGGTGAATTAATAGGTGTTGAGGAACTTGCTAACTTCTTTCGGAGTTTCGCTTGTTTCCTTAACCTCTTTGCGGTCTTCTCTATCTCCGAGTCAATCTCAAGTGGTGTACCTGTACGAAAAGATCTTGGCATAAAATTATTAGAATTGCCGTATCCCCGGCAACGGCGCCAATTTGTTGGGTGTCGAATCCAGCAAATAAATAATGTAAATGTGAACCTACCGTGCACACACTAAGAATAGTATGAGCGGAAGTAGGGTCCGTGTCCTTAGGGATACGTGTCAATTATTTTATACCAAAAACATTTTAGCACATTTACTTTGATGGATTATGGACTAAGGAAGGTGGGGGTTTTAACTACAAACTAAAACTTAAAGTAATTTGTAAAAAGTAGAAAAATTCCAGTGACCCGACACGGCCGTGTCAAAACTGTAAAGGAAATTTCACGCGGTCGTGTTATGGTTCTGCCAGAAAAACGTAAATTGACATTTTTTGGTATTTTTTTAATTATGAAAAAGGGATTAATAATGATGTTAACTAGATGGTGAAATTAATTCAAATATGAAGACTAATTCCAACATTAAGGTAATTTCTTGATTCGATTTGGCTTATGATCATCAATGATTATGGTGCAATGACAGTTTTCCAATTAATGATTTGTATCGATACTAGACATCACGCCGTTCGGATATCCCCTCTATCTAATGTCCAATCAATCACAGTTCGTTGATTGGAGCCAACCCGCTACTCTAAGCTCACGCCGTTCGGATCTTAGCGTGCGGGCTGCAACGATAGAAGTACCGATTATAATTAAACACACACGCCGTTCGGTATGCTTAACTAGATTGTGTGATTCTATAACGAGAATTGTCACACCCCGACCGACGGCGGAATCATCGGAGCGGACGAGGGGATGATTGATTGTTCATAACACATGGTCGTCTAATAGTGGAAATAATATTAAAATCAGATTACAAGATAACATAAGTTTAACATATGCAAATACAACTATTGAAGTCACAAATAGTAATTATCTTTTATTTTGACTAAGTCCGGGTCTTAAATGAGCATGTAGAAGTCCACTAACTTGCTTAACCTGAAATCATGTGAAAAATAACGAGTCAGCTAAAAATTAGCCGGTGAGTAATCACAGTTTGATATACATATAGATTGATTGTTTGATTGATAATAATCCAATTCACA
This sequence comes from Flaveria linearis, assembly GCA_024085815.1. Classification (NCBI taxonomy): domain Eukaryota; kingdom Viridiplantae; phylum Streptophyta; class Magnoliopsida; order Asterales; family Asteraceae; genus Flaveria; species Flaveria linearis. The sequence continues at coordinate 11,884,108 of CM044005.1, read as the reverse complement.
AGGTAATGTTAAGACTTATAGTGCAATAGCGGAGCATATAGATAAATTGACACAATATAAACCCCTTGACTTGACACTTTGCATATAATAAACTTGCACACATACACCATAGATTGACTATTTGCCTCTGGCACAATCACCACTCGACTATTCATATGGGGTGGGTTATCCAAACCAGTAGATCTACTATTGATACCAGGATTGATTGATTGATTGTATTAGGGTTCTTACTGTCATCCAGTTTATCATAGTATGTTCACATAGTTGCAAGTAATAACATATCCTGTCTTGAATTGAATTTAGAATGAAATAACAATAGAATATCATGATTGAATATTGGGTCACATGATTTCCCCCAAATAAGAAATGATATAAAATGGGAATATGAATACTCACTTGATTGATGATATTAGAATTTGAACGTGATAGATTAGACATCAACGGTTTCCTTACGAGTAATCTACGGAACAGTGCCTCGAGTTAGAATATAATAATAATATAAGAATTGGGAATAGATTAGGGTTTCCATTGGGAATAGGTATTGAATGAAATAACTTATTTAGTTTAAGTGTCTTGAAATAAATAAACGAATTTATTGAAAGTGATTATGTTTAATAGAAATAAATGTATTAATATGCGTATCCATTTGATTTATTGTTAAAGTGTGGGAAAAACAAATAACTAATTTTATTAATTAATTATATGATTAGCATTCGAATAAGAATTAGGGTTTTGATAGAATTATGAGTTTTGTTTAAGTAATTAAATTTATAAAATAAATATCATATTTTTAATCCATTAGATGAATTATTAAGTGTTTTAGAAACGAATTTAGATATAATGATGAAGTTCAAAATGTAATTAAGTCTGTATGATTAACGAGGAACAATTACGAAGAATATTAATCTAAACCGTCCGTTAAAGTATATTTTATAAAAAAACAATATTTGTAAATAATTTGATAAAACTTTAATATAATCCAGAAAATTATCTAGTGCCCAAAATATATTTAAAGTTTACAAAAGTTATTTTTATATTTATTAAAAATTTTCTAAAATGAATTTATGACTGAAAAAGCCTTAAAAAAATAAATGAGGGTGCCAGGGGTCGAACCCGGGACCTCAAGGTTTGCATGTGAACGGGGAACCAATGAACTAGGCATACAACCACGATAGATATCGGTTTTCAGTGTTTAAAAACACCAACAAAAGAAACCCCCAAATTCTCTATGAACCCTAGATTCGATTTGAGCAAAATTGAACCCCAAATCGATTATGTTAATGAAATTAAACTTAGGGCTTTTGTTCCCTAAGTGAAACCAAGTGTCTGCGTATGTGTAATTACCTCGTATAAGATCGAATTAATGGTGAACCAAGCGAAGAACAGGTCGCGATGAAAACCCGATCTTGAATCGATGTGTACGTGTGTGTTTGATTAAATTGGAGTTGCAGAGAGTTTAGGTGAGTGTAAAGGAGTGTTTGCCCTCTATTTATAGGGGTAATTTGATGTTTAACTATTCGATTGATTTCAGTTTAAGTGCCAAGGGTTCGGGTCGATTTCGTATAGGATTGGATTGATTTTATGTTAAATTAATGTTTGATTACTATTTTAATAGTGGTTATGCGATTCCAGGCTGGTTAATCGATCGCACTAATCGTGTTTCCACTCAGATTTCGAATCGGTTCTAGTGGGGTGGTTGGGTTCGGTTCTAGATCGCACCAATCAACTCTATTTTCAAATTGTAGTGGGGCTTGAGTTCGAATCTCCCACGTGAGTGTGTCGGGGTGTTTAATTGAGTTGTAATCGCGTTAATTGGGGGTGTGTGGGCTCGCCGGAGTACAGCCGGAGATGTGGCCGGAGGTGACAGGGGTCGATGGGGTGGGGGGTTGGGTTTTAAAAGATAATTACACATTTGGTCCCTGTAATTTGGAATTTGTTATTTTATGCTAGAACTTTTAATTTCAAGTTTCATAAATTACAAAATTACCCCCTAGACTTTTAAATCCATTTTTTTATAATTGTTTATTTTCTTAATAATTCTTACAAATTATTGATAGCAATATTATTATTATTATGATGATGATGATGATTATTATTATTATTATTATTATTATTATTATATTATTATTATTATACTATATATTATTATTATTATTATTATTATTATTATTATTATTATTATTATTATTGTAGTTATTGGAATCAACTTCAACGTATTAAACTTAATTGTTTATAAAATTAACTTTTATTTAACGAAAATACGCGATTTTACAAGAATGAATTCATAGACAAACTCAAACCGTTAATTGTTCCTTATATCAAAAATCAAAACTTGATTAGGGTTTTAAATCTTGAAGAACTTTATTGGAGAAATTAATAAAGTGGCCAATTTTATTAACAATCTAATATATACCGGATTAGATCTGGGTTTAAGCTCAAGAATCAAACAAACAAACCATTAAAATAAAAAAAATCTCATAGACGTTTCACATAAGTTCAAACCACTATAAAAAAAATTAAACCTTAATGTTGAAATCAAAGAGTTCCCTAGCCGGACATGGTGGCTAGGTTAATCAAAGAAAAATTAATAATTAAACCTTACTAATCAAAACCACCAAAAAATTTAAGATAGCTTCCAGCAAAATTGAGAAATCTCAAAGATTTCTCTTTCTTTTATGCAGCAATTATTGACCAAGGTTCCCCACCAATTCTTTTTCTTGATTCTCCAGGATGCTTGCTTTTTTTTTCTTTTCTCTGGTCTTGTGGTCGATGGATTTTTGTTTCCAAGATGCCTCCAAAATTCCCTGCAACTCCCTTTTTATCCTTTTGGGTTTCTCCATTCCTTTTAACAAACTCCCCTATATTTTTGGCTTTCAAGTTTTGATCTTTATCCCTTCTTTTTTAAACCATTTAATTATCCTATAAAAATCAAAAATATACAAGAGTAGATTCCATCCTACTAAAAACTACTATTTTATAATTAAAATAAAATATGCATGCAATTAATGTAAAATATATGCAGAAATATACTCTAAAATTGCTGTAATTTATAACTAAAAATATAACTAACAGTAAAATCATATTGGGTTGGGTCAGTAGAATTGAAATCAAGTTAACCAATTTACCTTGTGGGCTGAAAGGTATGGGCTTGGGCCTATTAGTTGAGAAGGAGAATATGATATATTTATGTGAGCAGGAAGAAGAAATCTAATGGTTGGTTGGTTGAGTAGTCGGCACGCAAATCAAAGCTGCAGATCAACAGTTGAAGACGTGGGCTAGGGGACCAAAACACTTTGGGAATCGAGAGACTATATTATGGTTTAATTTTACGTTTGATAAGAAAACTATAAATTTATGAGTTTGATCTTTATGAATGGAAAACTTCAAATTTAGTTCAATCATTCGGTTATGTTTGGATATAAACTATAAAATAGGTCCAACCAATCGATCTGGTTCAGTTAGTTTAACAATCCGATTGGTTCGTATGAAAAACGATCCAAATAGACATAAATGCATGATCATACTGGTTCATTGACCAGAAAAACAGGTTCAGTCAAGTTCTAAAAACATTACCATCAACGATAACTGGGTTACTACTATGGACTAGGTTTTCACCGATTAGCAGTTAACACTAACCAGTTACTACTAATAGCCCAATTGTTGTTGCCGGATAAAGTCATCACTCGTGACCAAGTTGTAAGCGTTAATTAGTTACTATTGACCTTGATTTTATTTAATGATTGGTTAACAGTTGATCATTCGTTCCTACACACAACCATGTTCTATATGATTTCATAAACCATGCAAAATCAAAGTAACTGGAATCAGGGGCGAAGCATTGAAGGGGTCGGGAGGGGCCCCCGCTCCCCCCTTTTTTCGTCGGTAGTGTTAATTTTTTGTCCAGTAGCGTAAATATTTTTATATAACCAGTTCGTCCCCCTAAAAAATTAATTTCATCCCCGCCTCTTCTATAAAAATACTCAAGCTCCGTTGGTTTACACCCCTAGAACCTCCAAGCTACCTAGGTGCAAGTAATTATATTTTTTTAAATATATGCATCGTCCTGAATGAATTCCGATTAACAAAATAACATGATAACATTAAAACCACCAATATTCTCCTTCCTTAATGTTTCATCTACTCGTGTTATTAACTTGGTTGTTAAACATAACGCCTCCTTTGAATATTTTCGCAACTACTATTAGAAAGACAATCATAACTGTTAAATTTTCATTTATACGATGGATATGAGCCATAATTATAGATTACAATCACTTTTATAATGTATTACATTTAATTAATACAAAAAACTAACAATTATTGAACTACAAAACAAAAGAAAATATTAAATAACTAAAATGTGTGGATTAGAGAACAATATTAAATAAGTTGTGATCCACTCAATCGTTTTTAGATTAAAATATATATATAAAACAATAAAGATCAAGTATTATAATCACTAAGCACGTTATTGTGACATCCTTTTCTTCCGGTAGACTTATGGTTTCGTGGATTCTTAACCATTTACGAGTGCACTAAAAGAAATGCCCCTCAACTTGTACATTTTTATTAACTTTTACTTCACGACTTAAAATATGTTTATGAAGACATATCTACGTAGACTCGTGCATGGTAACCGGCCCAACCCGAAAGAATACAAACCAAGAACAAGCCCAGAAAATGTGTCTCGAAGACGGGACCATTTATGATAACAAGTTCCCGGTCCGCCTGGTTGTTAGTCGGATGGTTTTACAAAACCAATCAGCTTTATTGATTTTGATACCACGTATGTTACTAACTACATGTTATGGATTATGGAGTCCAGTGTTAATGCAGTCAGCTGGTCCGATCAGTCCTGACTAAAAGCTACCCAAAATTACATCCAAAGTTGTTTTATCTATATGATCTAATATGAAAAAGTATGCATAATATTTTTTTTATATAAATGTATCAACTCTTTTTATATTTGGATACACCTATTTTTTAATAAAAATTTAATCGAAACTATTTAAACAATAGCATCTACATGAGTGCTTAGAAAGTCAATGTAAAACTAGAGGAAACAATAATACTGACAAGTGGGTGGTTGTGTAAAACACAACCCTTTGTAAATTGTAACAATAAAGATATATATTAAATTATGTAATATGTATATGCTTATTTACTATTAAATTATTTAATGTATATATGCTTATTTACTAATAAATTTAATGTTTTACCTATCAAAAATGAAGAATAAGATTATTTTATATTTGATTTTGCATGTTCATTTCTATAACTAATGAAAAAGAAAGGAGAATGAAGATATCAGTATTTAAAAATCACGTTATTGTAGATTAGGACTTGTAACTTGAAGAGTTAGAAGATACAAATTCTGGTGGGGAGTATCATTCTACCAATGCCTACTAATTAAATAATCTATCCCTTGATAAGTTTTCTCTCCACATAACTTCCATTAGTAGATATTTTAAATGGGTGTCTCCATCACAATTAAGTTATTCAATATCTAATAAACATCATAATATACATATATGATTTGACATGAACATAAGGTTAATTTTGAGTTTGATAATATGTCCTAACCAAGAATTTAGATTTTTTTTTGAAAGGCAACCAAGAATTTAGATGTGTGAGATTTTATTGGTGAAGAATTTTACAAGCAATTTATATTATACTAATTATTAATTTTATATATGCTTTACAGTGGTATATTTGGCTTAAATAGTTGTACTTATAATTGGTCTAGACTTTATTTATTATATATATCACTAACTATCAATTTATTTGTACATTATTAGTTGTACATAAGCATTAGTGGGTTGTACCCACTTTTATTTTTTCTTTTCTTTTATAATTTTATTACTTTTAAGTTTTAACCAAATACTTTTATATTTTTTACAACTTAACCCTTATATATTTTCACTTTCCACTTTGGTTCCTTATACTTTTCATTTTTATAAAATTTTTGTTTTACATTTCAGTTTAAATTTTACGAGTTAACACGCAACAACATGTGCGTGTGGTTTAACGTTTTTACGCCTATCTTTTTCCAATTTAATGGCCCATTTACAACGCGTGAGTCTTAGGGCGACTTATTTATTGTTTTTAATGTTTTACGTTTCACATGCGAGGTTCAACGTTTTTACGTTTATTTTCCTTTTATTTTATTTTTTCCATTTTTATTTGTTTTTTTAATACGAGTTTTTTCGATGTTCGTGGTCATTGTTGATGGTGTTAAATTAATTCTACTTGGTATGGTTTTACTCCCCCCGCCGCAACGCGGGGTCTTAATACTAGTTGTGTTATAAGCATCAATTGCCGATGACCTTGAGCATAATGACATTAGAACGGATTAAAGAATTGTAACTACTAATAGGAAATTCTATTTAGTGAGTTTGTTATTTATACTACAACTTAAAATCAGTATGGAACGTGACAGTGTGACACAACTTATTTGTTGAGTATTAACATTGACGGGAAGTTTCAAAAAGAAGCTAAACATTGTTATAAAATGCGACTAATCCGACTATCATAAAAGGGCAGGTTTTTAATTATTTTTCTCATAGATTTTTGGAGTCGCGACAATCTCGGCCAACGCTTGTATGCTCTAACCTTTCTGTCCTTTCTGCCTCGGATAGAATGGAGTTAATTAAGCCATTTTCCCTGCAAGAAATTAAACTGGCCCTAAAGGAGTGTGATGGTAATCGTGCCCCCGGCCCTGATGGTTTTAATTTCAACTTTCTTCAGCGTTGTTGGGGTTTCTTTGAACAGGATTTCTGGAGATTTTTTCAAGAATTTCATGCATCTGGGACGTTATCCCTGGGGGTGTCTTCCTCATTTATTGCTTTGGTCCCGAAAATTAAAAATCCAAGTGAATTGTCGCATTATAGACCTATCAGTTTAATAGGGTGTATCAATAAGCTAATGTCAAAAGTGTTAGCTTCGAGGTTAAAAATGGTGCTTAATAAGATCATATCCATTGAGCAATCAGCCTTTATAGCTAGTCGAAGCATTCTTGAAGGTCCACTCATTTTAAATGAACTAATTTCATGGCTCAAGAAATCTAAACGAAGTGGCTTTCTTTTTATGGTGGACATCGAAAAGGCTTTTGACAGCCTAAATTGGTCGTTTCTTGACTCGATCTTGAGCCAAATGGGGTTCCCGTTATTATGGAGAAAATGGATTTGGGGCCTTCTTTCTTCTGCCCGTGCTTCGGTTTTGGTGAATGGCTCACCAACTCAAGAATTCTCGCTGTCCCGTGGCTTGAGACAAGGAGACCCTTTGTCACCTTTCCTTTTTATTATTGCTATGGAGGCTTTATCCTCCATATTGAAGAAGGCTTGTCATGTTGGAGTATATAGGGGTATTCAATGTGCTGATATTGGGCTACCTTTGTCGCATTTACTATATGCCGATGACGCTGTTTTTCTTGGTGATTGGAGTATTTCTAACATAAAAAATCTACACCGGATTCTTCGATGTTTCAATCTTGCTTCTGGTCTTCGTGTAAACCTGTCAAAAAGTAGTCTCTATGGTGTTGGGATGGGTATCTTGGAGTTACATGCAATGGCCCACTCGCTTAATTGTGGTGTTGGTTCTTTCCCTTTCAAGTATCTCGGCCTTCAAGTTGGGGCGAATATGAATCTTGTCAAACATTGGAAACCAGTAATTGATATTTTTAACTCTAGATTATCGGGTTGGAAGGCTAATCAATTGTCCATGGGGGGAAGGGTCACTTTATTGAAATCGGTTTTGAATGCTCTTCCTACGTACTATTTCTCGTTATATAAAGCACCGCTTCAAGTTATTGATGAGCTTGATCGTCTAAGAAGGCGGTTTTTTTGGGGTGGGGACTCTGGGAAAGCAAAAATAAACTGGATCTCCTGGGATAAAGTCACTTCTCCGAAGGAATATGATGGCATTGGATTAGGCTCTTTACGTGACGCTAATCTCGCTATGTTGGCTAAGTGGTGGTGGCGTTTTAAAGTGGACCACTCCGCTCTTTGGAGGAAGGTAATTTGGGCTATTCATCACAGTGATAGGTCTTGGAATTTTATTCCAAGACGCCTCTCCATTCCGGGGCCATGGTTAAATATTGTTCGAATTTCTGGTGCATTGTCAAATAAAGGAATTCACCTAGAGTCAATGCTACGGGGGGTTCTCGGCAATGGGAAAGCGATCTTGTTTTGGATTGATTGGTGGTGTGGGGGCTCTCCTCTATATCTTCAGTTCCCGTCGCTGTTCTCTTTGGAGAAACATAAAATGTGTCTCGTTGCGGATCGAATGCGCCTAAATGATAATCCCCGGTACGTTTGGAAGCGGAATCCGTCGGGGATACAGGAAATCTGGGAACTATCCCGGCTTTCTTCGACGATAGCTGGAGTTTCCTTAACTTCAGCTGATGACCAGTGGATGGTGGATGGATGTGGAGCTGATGGTTTTCAGGTTGCGGTCCTCAAGAACAAACTCCAAGCTTTTGGTCGGTCTATCCCCTCTTTTGTGTTGGAGTGGTGCAATTGGGTTCCTATTAAAGCGCTTTTATTAGCCTGGAGGGTGGAATGTAATCGCCTTCCGGTCATGACGAGCTTATGCGAGCGGAATATTCCTGTGGAATCGATTCTCTGTCCGGTTTGTAACCTGGTCGAAGAAACGGTGGAGCATCTTTTCCTGGGCTGCAGTTTTGCCCAAGATCTTTGGTTGGTGATTTCCTCTTGGTGCAAGTGTGTTCCCTTCTTCCCGTTCAGTGTCACTGATCTGTTACAGGCTCATAAGTTTGTGAAGGGCTCAAAAAAGTGGCAGAAATTGCTTTACAGTATCATCATCTCCTCAGTTTGGTGCCTTTGGAATGCAAGAAATCGGCTAGTTTTTGACCGAAGACCAATGTCCTTGAATTGTGTGGTCAGCGATATAAAAAACATTAGTCTTCTTTGGGTTAAATCTAGAGCTGGCTGGAGTTCTATTGATAGAGAAACCTGGAGTTCCTTTAGTGTTTCTCATTTATGTTAACTTGTAACTGGTGCTATCTTTCTCTATTTTCTTTTTGGGTTATAATGGTGTAGTGTCTGTGGCTTTAGCATCCTGCTAGCCTTTTTAATAATATTTCATTGGCCGTTTCAAAAAAAAAAAAAACATTGTTATAAAATAATCTACAAAATACGAGTGTCAGATTATTGCACAACCTTCTCTACTCATATCATCAACACCTGAGTCCAATCTCTCCTCACGTCATCATTACATACTATGAAATTTGCAATTGATGAATAGTAACCAAAGGCATCTCAGCCGTTTCTTTTTCCCTTCCCCGATTCTAGCCGTTGGTTTTGTTCCTCAGGCCACCCTTCTGTATATATTGATGCTTACTGCCGTCATCATCCTCCCCGCACCATCGCTGTCTTCGGTTACACCGCCGATCCACGGCGGCGGATCGCACCAACAATTGTTGATGTTTGTCTCAGGTAAGTGTTATGCTGGTGTTGATGCCTAGGTGACTTGCATGTTTGTTTCGCCGGTTTTGACTGTCGTGATGGCGGCGGTTGTGAAGGTTGTTGCCACTCTGTCTCCCCTTTGTGGTTGAGATGTGGCAGGTAGCGGTCTTCTGCCCATTGACAGTGTTTATGGTGGTCGCGCGAGCACCTTTGTTGCTCCCATCTCTTTATGTCTTTCCGATGCCCTTTTAGGGTTTTCGGATTGTGAATGTGGTGGTGACGGTAACGACGGCTCTGTTGCTTCTCCGCCTTGGGTTGAGGTGGGGCGGTCGCTGTTGGCTATGCCGAGATCGCATCAGCCTCTCTGTCTCTCTGTCGCCCTGCAGGTGGCAATGGTTGCGTGTGGCGATTGTTTCGGGTTTTGATTTGGGGCTTTTGCCTATAGTGGCGGCTGTTGGCGAATCTTTGGTTGGTTTCATTGTTACCGTTGATGTTTGCGCTTGTCGTGGTAGTCATGGGGTTGCTAGAACCGTCCAGTGGCCACTGGGTTTCCGGTTGTGCCCGATGTTGCTCCGGTGAGGCCCTAAAAGCTTAGCCATTGCAACAGTGGTTTTCCACTCCGGTAATGTGTTTTCTTCCTGATACACAACATGCAACAACTCTTTTGCTCCTGATGTTTAAAAAAAACAGTGATTATCAGGATTTGTTTTGGTTCTTTGTTTGATGCGATTTACCCTTGGTTCCATATTGCCTCCAATGCGTATTTCTAATGGGCTGTGATGAGTTTATGAGTCTGAATAAAGATTCTTTGACGACATTTGTTAGTTATCGAAGGGTTGAAGGATGGCAAGTTATTACTTGCAACCCGCCTTTCAGTCGTGTTGTAATTATCTCTGTAGACACTCTGAGCCCGACATTAGAATGAAAAAATCATTTATTCGAGTCTTTGTATTGTTGGTTTTGTTTGTGTTTCGTCTTTGTTTGTGAAATCATACAAATTGGTGTGTTGATTTATACTTTAGGGTTGTTCTTTAGGTTTACTTTGATTTTGGTTTTTAATGGATTTGGGGGTGAGGGACATATTTTCTGGTTATGGTTTTGTTTTGTTTGAGCTAGCGGATCTGCGAAAAAGAAGGAAAGTAAATTCGCGTAACGTGTTAACTGCTCAAACAAGGTTTATCACACGCGCAACGCGCGTGTTGAATTTCCAACTAGTTCCTATTAATAGGCAAGTTGTAAAAACGAACAAGTTAAAGTGTGTCATGAGCTCTTTGTGCCCACTGTTTACCTAAATGCATGGAATAAAAACTAAATTGGTGTCTATAACATTGTCGTGTTACCCAAATTATAAAAAACCGTGAGTTCATAAATATCAAAGAAATCCACATGTCTGATGGTTAGACGATGAAATTTAATAAAAATGACATCTATCATAAATTACAAAACATATAGAGCGTATCAATTTAGTTAGATAGAAACTAGAATATAAACATACAAACGTACCAAAATGAAATTTAACAAATAGCTTTACTAAAGAGTAAAAATAATAAATATAACGCAATCCTAATTTTATATCACAACTAATTATACATCCGATCGTAACCTTATATCCACGTGTAAATTACCAATTAAAAAATAGAGTTAAATGTATTTTACGTCCCTGAGGTTTTATATAAATTGCCATTTGAATCCAAAAATTTAAATTTTATCATTTGCATCCAAAAGTTTAACAAAAATTGCTGTTTGAATCCACTTAACTACTCCAAATTAACGTCGTTAAGTTTTCTAACTTAGAGGTATTTTAGTCAAAACAATTACGAAATAAAAAATTAGTTCTACATGATAAGCTTTAAGCATTCAGTCTCACTTGATAATCACCATTGTGATTTTAATTTACTAGGAATGATTGTCAGTATTTCTTTCATTTAATTACGAAAAACATCTCTAGACATCATATTGTATAAAATAAAATATAAGTATAACTAACTGAAAATGATTTATTTCTAACTTTATAAAACATACAAAACAAATATATATATAAATAAACAAACAAGTCATATAATATAAATTATTTGAATTATAATCATAAAAGACAAATTATCTTAAAAGTATAAAAATAATTTATAGAATAACATTAACTGCCCATAAATAATAATCATAAAACATCAATCATCGTAATTATAATTAAGTTTTAAACTAAAGAAATCTATGTTTAGTTAATAAGACGTGCAAAAGTAACACAATTATTAAACCAAATATATTAACAAGACAAAATAATAAAATACAATTATAGAGTCAAATCATAACTACAATTATCAAAAGAGGCTAAACATATAAAAACACTCACGTGAGTTGGTTTTTTATTTTGTTTAATTTTTAATCAAAATGACTCTCATGTTGGAAACTTAACGGAAAAAATTAACCGTGTTAGTTAGGTGTAGCCAAATGGATTCAAATGGTAATTTTAGTGAAACCTTTAGATGCAAATGGTAACACTTTAAACTTTTGAATTTAAATAACAATTTCTATTAAATATCAGTAAAACGTATTTAACTCTAAAAAATATCTAACCAGACACAAAATAAAAAATAATAACTCACATCAAATTATTCCATCACGCAACATGACGTTTAATAATTAATATCCATTAAATATCACCATCATTTGCTCCACTCACCCCACCAATCTCCTTCTTCTGTCAGACCTCAAATCTCCGCCGATCATGGGTGGCGCCACCGCATCTCCGCCGTCATCCACCACCACCACCGCCGTCGACGACTCCGAATCACCATCCATCCACCTCCTCCCAAAACCCACCACCAAAACGCCTAAAGACTCATACCACTTAGCCTACATCATCTACTTCATCCTCGGCACCGGATACTTGATCCCATGGAACGCATTCATCACCGCCGTTGACTACTTTTCCTACCTCTACCCCGACGCATCCGTTGACCGCGTCTTCGCCGTCGTCTACATGGTCGTCGGCCTCATATGTCTGTTGTTCATCGTCTTCTACTCGCACAAATCAAACGCCTTTGTGAGGATCAACGTGGGTCTTGGGCTGTTTGTGGTGTCGTTGCTTGTGGTTCCGGTGATGGATGTGACGTATGTTAAGGGTCGGGTCGGAGTTTACGGTGGGTTTTATGCGTCGGTTGCCGCCGTCGGGTTGTCGGGTATTGCTGATGCGTTGGTTCAAGGTGGGGTTATTGGTGCTGCTGGTGAAATGCCGGAGAGGTATATGCAGGCTGTTGTCGCCGGAACTGCTGCTTCAGGTGAATTTTCCGATCTGGGTATCTGGGGTTTTGATTATTCGATTTGTGATCTAACAATTGGGGATTTTGCTTGACCTAATTGATTTGGTGATAACAGTGGGGTTTCACTTATTAATCTTCCAAATTGAATTTAGATTGTACTGATTCAAGCTAGATCAACAAGATGAAGTAGTGAATTTGAGTATCGATAGTATGATCAGTATGTTTAGACGCTATAATTTACAAAATTAGAAATTTTGAACGAAATTTGAAGTTAGGTGTTCAGATTGTTGACTGATTTTGGGTTGATTACAGGGGTATTGATACCGATTCTAAGGGTATTTACTAAAGCAGTATATTCTCAAGATGAAATAGGGCTACGAAAAAGCACGAATCTTTATTGAAATAGTGAATTTGAGTGCCCATAATATGATATTATGATCAGTAGGTTAGACACTGTAATTCACTAATTAAAAAGTTGAGCAAAATTTGAAGTTAGTTGTTCAGATTGTTGACTGATTTTGGGTTGATTACAGGGGTTTTGATACCGATTCCAAGGATATTTACTAAAGCAGTATATTCAAAAGATGAATTTGCGCTACAAAAAAGCACGAATCTTCAGTGAATTAGTGAATTTGAGTATCCATAATATGATCAGTAGGTTAAGACGCTGTGATTTACAAATTAAAAAAGTTGGGGAAAATTTGAAGTGAGATGTTCAGATTGTTGACTGATTATGGGTTGATTATAGGGGTATTGATATGGATTCTAAGGATATTTACTAAAGCTGTACGCTCATAAGAGAAAATCGGGCTACGAAAAAGCACGAGTCTTTACTGCATTAATGAATTTGAGTATCTGTAATATGATCAGTAGGTTAAGACACTGTAATTCACTAATTGAAAAAGTTGAGCAAAATTTGAAGATAGATGTTCATATTGTTGACTGATTTTGGGTTGATTACAGGGGTATTGATATCGATTCTAAGGATATTTACTAAAGCTGTATACTCACAAGATGAAATCGGGCTACGAAAAAGCGCGAATCTTTACTTCATAGTGAGCATAGTCGTGATGATCATCTGCATTGTCTTGCATAATATAGCTCATAGACTCCCGGTGATCAAGCATTATAATGTTTTAAAGATTGAAGCTGTGAACAACGAAAAGGAAGAAAAAGGTGTTCTCGCTGATGCACAATGGCAGTCAACTTTATGGGACGTTGTCGGGAAAGTCAAATGGTACAGTCTTGGTGTCGTTATGATATACGTTGTTACGTTAGCTATTTTCCCTGGTTACATTACAGAAGATGTTCATTCGGAAATTCTTCAAGACTGGTACCCGATCATACTTATTACAAGTTACAATGTGTTTGACTTGGTTGGGAAAAGTCTAACTTCTGTTTATGTGGTTGAGAATTCTAAGGTGGCTATAGGTGCATCGTTCGCTCGACTGTTGTTTTTCCCAGTTTACTTGGGTTGTTTACATGGTCCTATGGTTCTTAGGACCGAGATCCCAGTGACCATTGTGACTTGTCTTTTGGGACTCACAAATGGCTACTTGACCAGCTGTTTGATGATGGTGGCTCCTAAAACCGTGCCGCTTCAGCACGCGGAGACGGCTGGGATCGTGCTTGTGTTGTTCTTGGTTGTGGGTTTGGCGATTGGTTCGGTTGTTAGTTGGTTTTGGGTCATTTGATTGGTGTTGTATTGTAAACTGTGTATTTGGATGAATTGTAGTTTAAATAACAGTTAAATGTGAAGTTTAAAGCAAGGCCCAGACCCATTATCAAGTTCACCAATTAATAACTATATTCTAAAACAAAATTACTCTCGGCAACATCGAGCAAACAATCAAGTTCACCAACAAATAACTATATTCCAAAACAAAATAACTCTCAGACGTAGCTTGAACATCATCATCGAGCAAACAATTTTATACGTTCAAGATAACAGTTTAAGAATACAGAAAAACAGTTGAACATGGTCAACAAAACAGCAGAACCAGCACAGGCCACCGAAAACAGTCGGTTAAGGTGGTTGGAGACTCAGGAAGGCGGTTCCATTGCGGCTGCATCGTACCAAGATGCCACGCCAAAACAACGAAGACATCTACCCCTCTGCATCACGGTCTCAATTGGATTATAGGCATATCTCAGATGAGTCCTCAAAATACACAGACATACAAATGGGTTCTCAGATGACGAATCTTCATCATCATAAAACCAAAATAGGGCTCAGATCTGAAAATCCAAACAGATTTGTCAACAGATGACAAGAGTCACCATTTGGTGCCCAAGACGGTGATCATCTAAAAAAGACCATGCAGGCCCCGACCACGGCAACGGTACCACCGCCTGCTCCACTTCAACCAAAATGAGAAGGTGGTTCTGGCAAAACTTACCTGTGGAAGACTATTATATCAGCATTAAGATTAGCCGGTCACATTGTTTTGGCAGTTGCAGCATCAGGAATAGCATCATTATTATTGCCGTCCGGACGTACTGCACATTCGAGGTTCAAGATACCACTTGAATTGAATGATGAATCAGTGTGTTATATCAAGAAGAATACAAACTTAGCCAACCTTCTCTTAGAAGCTACATTAATTGTTTGGGATGAAGCACCGATGAGTGATCGTAGGTGTTTTGAATCACTAGACAAAACTTTGCAAGATTAAACAGGCAACATAAACGTACCTTTTGGTGGAAAATCCGTATTGTTAGGAGGTGACTTTAGACAAACATTACCGGTTAAACCAAAGTGTACAAAAGAGGAAATCATTGTCTCATCTCTTCCAAGATCATACCTTTAGAAACATTTTGTTGTACATATCCTTTCCACAAATCTCAGAGTTCTAACATTATCCTTAAACACATCATCACCGGCTAACACACACAGAATGGTTACTAAGAATTGGAAATGGTGAGGAAGGTGAACAAACGGTCCCAAAACAGTCAGATACCAAAGTTATTCAAATTCCGGCTGAAATGGTGATTGAAGACAGTGATTTGGCCATATGTGATCTGGTTAGGTTTGTTTACGACGACAACAGCCTTTTCAACCCGACGGCAACAACAATGGCAGAACGAGCGCTTATATGTCCAAAAAACGAGACTGTCGACGAGATAAACGATATTGTCTTAAATTTATCACCAGGCGATTATGTTTCCTACTTAAGTACAGATTCAATGGTCCCACATTCTGCGAATGCTGGTGACATTGACATGATGTGTCCTATTGAATATCTAAATACTTTAAATTTCAATGGTATTCCAAAACACTGTGTTAAACTGAAAAAGAATACCCCCATTATGTTAATTCGCAACATAGATAAAAAAAATGGTTTGTGTAATGGAACTAGATTATTAGTTTCTCAGTTATTACCACGTGTTATAGAGGCATACATAATAACAGGTACATCAACTGGGACTAGAGTCTACATTCCAAGGATTAACTTCGTTCATAACACAAAAGAATTACCATTTGTTTTTACAAGAAGACAATTCCCAATAAGAGTGTGTTATGCAATGACAATTAATAAAAGTCAAGGCCAAAGTCTAAATAGAATTGGAATTTATTTACCCGAACCAATTTTTGGACATGGCCAACTTTATGTTGCACTTTCGCGAGCTACCACCCCCAATTCCGTTAGAATTTTGACAAAAAAAGCATTGATAACAGTAATAATAAAACTTTAAACATTGTTTATACAGAGTTATTAGATGAGGTAACAAAAAAAACAGGTCTGTCTCAGACTTACAATAAATATTCTATTTCTATTAGTAGTGCAAAAATAAGCCTCTTGCTCTGCAATAATCACTTATTATTACCTCACTAATCACTAAATCTTGCTTTTATTATAGGTAATATTCGATGAAAGACAGTGGCATTTCAACGCTTAGGCCTGGCGGCCCTGCACCAGAATTGGAAATTCGTGTTGTTCGTTGCTGGAAACCCGCATTCCGTGATAACGAAGTCTGCTATGTGTTTGTTGACAAAGAGGTACTTCCCTATTTAAAAAACGATACTTATTCCGCCAAAAAGTATGTCTGATTTTTGATTCATTGTTTGTTGAAAAAAACAAATACAACTCCAAAAACTATGTAACTACGTTTAAATAGAACAACAAAAAGTTACATTTTTAACCAATTACAACATTACAACTTTGATGTGTCTACCTCGCATAATAATAAATAAACAGTTTACCTACATATATTAATTGTTTATACAACAGGGCATGGGCATTCAGGCTATGGCTAAAGGAAGAGACCAAAGAACAGTTACATCAAAGCTGCAAGTTCATAAATGCTACAAAATTAATGGATACGCATGCGTTGAACCAGACAAGTATACATCTACCTTATCACATCCGGCTTACATGCGAATCGGGTCAGCATCTGTTTTCACTCCTATACCAGAGACTCCTGAACTTCCAGATCAATATTTCGAGTTTGTGAACCGACAAAGACTTGATGCATTGCACAGTAAAAGCAAAGATCCAAACCAAGCACAAAACAGAGTGATTTTAGGTAATCACAACAAAAATTATTGCTCTCATTACAGCAGTAAATAGCATACATATTACCAATAACTTCTTAAATTTATGGTGCAGATTATATTGGCATTCTACAACAAATGCAGGATAACACCACAAATAATGGAAAGCCATATGTCATCATAACGTTAAGGGATTGCAGGTAACAACCAGCAGAAACGATCATTTATACAATCTACAGATCTTTCCAATACCATACAATTATTAATACAACATTTTCCACAATAAATATTGTTGTAAAAAAATGCAGCAACCAGAATGTTACCATAAAGTTATGGGAGGAAATTGCTTCATCAATAGCTAGACTCCCAAGGATTGCAATTGAGGCATCATCACATCTTACAATACTTGCACTGACAACATTAAGACTCACCGACTTCATGGGTAAAAAATAACGCACAACTAAACTATAAGACCAAAAAAAAATTTAATAACGGTTCTAAATACAGGTAGACTTCAACTTCAATCAACAAACGCAACCCATGTTTATGTCAACCCATCAACAGTGGAAACCAGATTCCTTTTGAACATGTAAGAATCAAACAAAGTTAAACACAAACCTTCACAATTACATGAAGCAATGCATAAACTTTCTATTTTTGGCAGGTTTGACAACTTAGGGCCCGATACAAATACTGCAGAAACACATCATGAAACAGGACTACAGCAACCAGGATCCGAAAGGCCTAACACAACTGTATCACAGCTATAGGCAAAGGAACCAAAAGAACTTAAGGTAAGTCTGCACTTAATCATAACCCTACTTTATCCCCCCCCCATATTGAGTAAAGCTAAAGATAATTGCGTTTTTTCAAAACATCATACTAATGATCTCATATATTTCGCTCTCTACCAATACCTTACATTCCTAATAGTTATTTTAAGGTTATCTATGCATGATGTACAGCATTGTTTTCCCACACAAACAATATGTCCAAAGATATCACTGTTATATTTTTCCATATATTTGTCTCCAACATCCGAATGGGTTCGTCAATCATCTGTCTAACATTTAATTAATTTCGTCTAGATTTGCTGAAATTCTTTTCAAGTTCTCAATTTATGGTGATTTGTAGTTGTTAATCGTTATTGGAACTATTTCCTCACGAATATGTACTGATTGATTCAGTTTTGATCTGAAAGTTGTAGATCACCGTATGTTGTTCAGTTCAGTATGTACTTCACTTGCCTGATTTGTTGATTATGTTTGTTACTTGCTGTATGATAAATAAATGGAATTTGAAAGGTGGAACATTGAATTCATGTGAAACTGTTAGTATTCAGGTTGATCGTGTAGCAATTTGATCGTATGATGTTTTCACCTATTTCATGTACATAAACACAAAACAATCAGTACATAATTTACTTCATAAGCAGTTTGGTTATATTGTATACAAACACGTATATGCAGGGACGTAATTTCACACTGAAAGCAGCAGTAACCGAACTACACATGGATAGAGAATGGTATTGCATAGGCTGCCCAAAAAGCGATCAATCTCTAATGAAAGTCGGAGACGGATGGTTCTGTTCTATGCACGGAAACCTCAGCGTACCAACTGAAATGCATGTCCTCTACAACTGCTATTTTTTTAAATGCAACAAACAGCTAAAACAAGTTGTTATTACAGATATCGAATCACCGCCACAATCTCTGACAACACAGGAAGTATCCCCGTTCTAATATTCAATGATCCATCTGCAAATCTCGCCGGGATGACATGCCCTGACATCCTAACAACAGACAACCCAGACACCACCCTACACCAAATCATAAACAGAGAAGCCATATTCCATGTCCAAGCGCATAAAAACAACAGAGCCGAGATGCTGCATTGCACCGTTACCAAGGTCGACATTATAAGAGACAATACAGCAACAACAAGCACACCTGCACCGACAACACCATCGTCATTCCAGGCAGTGCATAGAGCTGAAAAAAGCACATCAGCCAAAAGATCACTGTTCACAGAAGAAGGTAAGAAATAACATTACTACGCACTAATTACCACTTCACCATACTAACAACATTTGAAAAACAGGTCCTCCAGCTAAGAAGAAGACAAAAGAAGACTAACAAGCAACAACACCACCTTTTTGAAGATGCCAAAGCTGCCCCAAATGCATAACAATCCTACCTTTTGTTAATATATGATTCCATCTTTTGACAAAAGAAACCAAAGCAAAACTTTCAAGTAACAGCAACAGCCTTTTGAAGCTATCAAACTAACCTTTGTGAACATATGACATCTTTTATTACGAGTGCATACAATGGCATACTTTGAATGTAATCAACAACTACTCTATATATGCTTTTGAATATAATTAACAGCCGTGCTCTCAAACTTTATATATAAAAACATGATATCGCGCAACGCGCGATATGGTTCCCAACTAGTTGTAGTTTAAATAACAGTTAAATGTGAAGTATTTGATTCAAACGCTTTGAATGAATTAACTCTTTGATTCAGCCTTTTAAGTGGTTATTCTTGTCAATTATTATCATACTTCCTAGTAAATGCAGCATACGGTTGTCCTTGTATAAAAATATATTCATTAGTCGAAACTGTGTAGACTTGATAAATAAATCATGATTTTAATTTAAAACCATCATTATGGATGGCGGAATTTAGAAAAGATAAAATAATATGAATAGTACATTATATTTAGTGGAAAAATAACAAGATGCGTTTGTAGTCCAACGGTTAGGATAATTGCCTTCCAAGCAATAGACCCGGGTTCGACTCCCGGCAAACGCATTGAAAATTTTGTCATTTTTGTGCCCAAGACGAAGCTTTCCTAGAACCCAAATTGATCCATTCGGCCCAACATACCCATCAATACTCCTGAAATTGAGCCATAACTTTGCCCATTTGACCCTAACTTGGCCCAATTGAGATCCATACATGATACATCTATGTAGTGGTGCACAAAAGAACCGGGTTCAAAACCCGACCCGAACCGGTTCGGAACCGGTATACCCCCAACCCGGTTCAAACCCGAAAAAACCCACCGGTTCAGAACCGGTTTTGAAATTTCTAGACCAAACCGGTTTGGACCCGGTTTTTACCCGAACCCGTTTCGAAACCGGTCCAAAAAAACCGGTTTTCGACCGTTTTTTTTTTTGACCGTTAGAAAACGGCTATATGGCCGTTTGAGGGTATTTTTTGACCGTTTTTTGCACTTTTTTTGGACCATTTTGCCCTTATATGATAGTATAAATAGGTAGTGGGTGTTATGGTTTAGTCACAACACTCAAAACTTCAAAAACGCATAAAAACGTGCTTAAAAACGCAAAAACGCTCCTCACTCTCAACTTTCTATTCTCTCAATCTCTTGAATTATGGCTTCTGAATCTTCCGTTCCAACCGGTGGATCCTCAAGTGCCGCTACCGTTGTTAGAATTCTTTCAACAACGCGAAACCAAGAGATTTGGTGTAATTTCGACTTATGCGAAATGTCGAATGGTCAACATAAAGCTCGATGCAAGGCTTGTGGTTCGTTTTTCAAGTTGGATTCAAACTCGACTTTGAGAAATCATATGACCAAATGGTGCAAGTCTTTGAAAAGTACACCGAGTCAAGGGCAAACATCAATCGGAAACGATGGTGGTTTATGGAACTTCAACGTCGATATGGTTCGAGATAGAATGACAAAGTTTGTAATTCAAGAAGGATTACCGTTCGATCACTTCGACAACCCTCGGTTAACAAAATTGATTCAAGAAACTCTTCAACCACGCTACACTCACGTAAGTCGCACCACTCTTAGACGTGATTGTTTAAATCTTTGGAAACAAGCAAAAAATGATTTAAAGGTTTTATTTGAAAATTTACAAACGTGTGTGAACTTAACTACCGACGTTTGGTCCGCCACACACGGTTTACCGGAATCGTACCTTTGCGTCACCGCCCATTGGATAGATCCAAGTTCGTGGCAAATGATGAAACGTACGATTGCGTTTGAATTATTTGGATATCCGCATACCGGTGATAATCTTTTTCAAATTTTAGACTATGTAATCAAAACGTATAAATTAGAAAATAAAATTTTTTCAATGTCATTTGATAACGCCTCGAACAACACATCCGCCGTTGAAATACTGAAAATAAAATATAAACCGGTTTGTGACGGCGTATTTTTTCATTCAAGATGTGTTGCACATATTATTAATTTAGTTGTGCAAGATGGTCTTGGGGTTCCTGAAGTGGAAGATTTTAAAACGTCTTTCAAAAACATGTTACGTGACGTTTTTAAAACTAGTAGAAAAAAGTATGTTAATTATAGAAAAATGTGTCACGATACGAATTCCATTTGTTTAGGATCAAATTGGGATGTCCCGACTAGATGGAATTCTACTTGGAAAATATTTAATAGTGCTTTGCGACAAAAAGAAACGCTTCATGTTTTTCACGATAGTCTTGCGATGCGGGGTCGGGTTGTTCCGTTTCCGTTAGAGGGTTGGGAATATATTCAAGAAATAACTCAATTTTTAGAGCTTTTTAAAAACGCAACTACAAAATTGTCGGGGGTTTATTATCCGACAAGTTGTCTAACACTTCATCAAATTTATTTAATGACCCATAAATTAAGTGAATATGAAGAAAGAAACGAAATGTTTTCAGCAATAGTAGCGCCGATGAAAGAAAAATTTAAAAAATATTTCATTGAACTACCCCCGGTTTTTACGTGTTCCGCCGCACTAGACCCGTGTTTAAATGTTTCGGGGGTAGAAACTTTAATAGATGAGATAACTTATGATTTAGATTTACATGATTTAGATCCATTTTTTAATGTTAATACAAAACAAACATTTAATGAAATTTTTAAAAAATTGTTTAATGTTTATGTTGAAAAATATGGTGCAACATCAAACATCCACCGACCATCGAACGTGGAATCGAGTTCGTCGAGCTCAAGGAGAGACCCGATGATTAGTTTATATAATACTTTGACAAATGAAAACAGTAAACGTCAGAGGGGTAACACCCCAAGTAGCGAACTCGGGAGGTATATGGGAACCGATTTTTTATCCACTATGTCTCCCGATGAATTCTTGAAATTTGATATTCTGACATGGTGGAAAGGAAAGGAATCACAATTTCCGGTCCTAGCCGCCATGGCACGTGATTTACTAACCGTCCAAGCTTCCACGGTAGCTTCGGAGTCTGCATTTTCTGTTAGTGTCAGGGTTTTATCGATTAGAAGAACAAGGCTAACTTCAACATCGCTAGAGATGTGTATTTGTTTAAAAGACCACTTAGATGCGGCCGAACGAAGACAACACATATCAAACCTTGAAGAAGAAACACCGATTGAAGAAGAAATACACGAACACGAGGTACAAACCGGACGATCCTCACCGCTATCCGACGAAGAACTCGCTTATGATTTGTCTCAACACATTGGCACACAAACCGACGAAGACGATTAAATTAGAAAAACTTGTATTCGAAATATGGATATTTTGTTTTCTTTGGTTTAATTTTAATGTAATTTTTATTGTTTATTTTTCGTAATGAATTAATTGTTTACTTTTATGAATTAATGTAATTTTTATTGTTTTATTTAGAAAAACTCGCTTATGATTTCTATTCGTATTAATTGTTTACTTATTAAAATGAAAATAAAAACGCGTACAATCGTAATGGAAATCTTAAAAATAAAGTACATACTATTGTGTTTAATTAATCTACTCTAATATTTTTTTATTAATCAAAATTTGTAATTAATTTGTATATAATTTAAATAGTAGGAAAAAAAAACCGGGTTTTCCAAACCGGTTCATAGACCCGACCCGGTTCGGTTCCAACCCGAACCGGTTCCAACCGGGTTGGGTTTGCCGGGCTTGAAAACTGGTTCCGACCCGAACCGGTTCTTGGTAAAAAACCGGGCTCCATTTCGTTGACCGAACCCGAACCGGGTCCAACCCGACCCGGGTTCAAAAAAAAACCGGTTTGTGCACCTCTACATCTATGATCTACACATACCATTAGGAAAAAAAACATGTTTTTAAACCAAAACCACCTGCCTAAACTAGTTTAGAACCAATATAAACCTTAGGTTCAGAAACGCTCTATATTCAAATCTGTGACCGAATCTGCCGAAACCACTCTAACTAAAGGAAAAAAGAAAACCTGAACCGAGATGGTTTTGACGGAAACAGATACACCTATACCGGCAGTACAAACTAGTTTGGAACCAAAACCAGTTTAGAAAAAAACTGGTTTTATGCGCAGCTAACCTTGACATTTTTTCTAATTTTCTAAACATATACAGAAAAATATACTAAATCAGTAAATCACAAACAACATTTGTCTTTATGTATTGTTCTTTCCAATCCAAAGTAGCAATCTTATATGCTCATGTGTCCATAATAAGTCAACGTCAATTGTACTCTTTATATACCGGTAAATTATCATTCTGGTCCAGTATTTTAACTATTTAAATCCAAAAATGAATTTTCTAACAAATCAAGTCATATGTTTTGTATTCTATAACTCTTTCATTGCAATACACTAATAAAGTTAGATTTTTCAATTAGTTTCTAATAAATGATCAAAATACCCTTGAACTTAAATGGTTATGTTTAAGAACCTCAGGGACCAAAAACGTAATTTACTCTCTCATACAAACATATTATATACTAGCTATAGTAACCCGTGTGTTACACGGGTTGAATAAATAAAAAATTAATATAACAAAATTTATTAATTATAAAATAATATTTTAAGATATAATATCATTGAAATTATGTATTAGAAATGACTGTAAGTTATAAAATAGTGATATCAACTTTTTAAAACTTTATTTTTTTTCAAAAAAAAATAAACGTTTTGTTCTAAAACAAACCACATAAAAATGTCATTTTTAAAAATTTTCTTATTATAACCCTTAAATTTAATTATTTTTGGTTTAAAAAATAACTTTTTAAAAATACCAATTTTAAATATTTTGTATTTTTTAAAAAAGTCTTATGATTTAAATAAATTTATTATTTTATAAACAAATTGTTTATTTAGAAATAATATTAATAAATAGATCTCTTTATTAATTTATTAAATCTAAAAAGTGTTAAATGATATTATTAGTAATTAAGGTAATTATTTAATAGGAGAGAGAGACGGGAAAATTTTGGTGAAAATGATTGTAGTGTTGACACGTGTCATCCCAGGTACCTTTTTATTAGAGTTGGAAGATATATATATATATTATATTATATATTAAATCGGTTTAATTTAATATCATATATTTTATATATTTTATATTATATATATATATATATATATATATATTCAAAGTTTTTTAGATTTTAATTTCAAATCGCTCGAATTTAAAATCCTATTTAAACATTTATCTTATCTAACGGAAATTTTAAAAGCATTTGACTTATTATACTTCTTATTTAAACTATTAAACTTAAACACCCTTTTTATCTATTTTATTTATTTAAATCGCAAAGTGTTTTTAACTGTTATTTTATTTAATGTTTTTTAATCGTTCAATTCAATTAAGCTTCTTTTTAAAAGTTTCTGTATTTATACATATTTTTAGTTATTTGGCTTGTTTAAACGTAATTTTATCCCTTTCTTTTATTCGAATGTATTTTTATTATTCATTTATTAAAAAGCTTTCTTTTTCAAACCAACCTTTAAAATTATTTAAATATTTGACTAATATGTGTGTGTATGTATATAAATGATTTTTATTTTTATTTTCTAAAGTTTTAAAAATAATTTTAAACCTTGGATTTTAAACCGATAATTTAATTACTAAAAAACGTTTTTGTTTATAAACCATTTAGTTTTTTAAACATCACTCTTTAAACAATTGGTTTTTAAAAATAATTTTGAAAATATTGGTTTTTCAAACAATTTTTAAAATCATTAATCTTCAAAATGTTCGGCTTCAAAATCTTTAAGCTTTTTAAACGTATTTTTTATAATCATTCGGCTTTAGTTCATCTTACTTGTCTTTTAAAATCTTTTAGTTTTTCAAATATTTTATTTAAATAGCTTGTTAAACCGTTTAACTAATTAAACTTCGTTTGCCTTATTTTAACTTCTTTTTCAATTCGATTGGTTATTCAAATGCAACGACTAACTTAAAAATTTTAAATAAACTAAACATAGGTAATTTTAATATCGTAAAGCCCTAATTGTAATAATCAAAACTCAAGTTAATCCTTAAAATAATACAAATGACATAAATTTAGAAATCAATTTCAAGTAAACTTGAATAAAAGATGATAAAAAATAAAAAAGAGAAAAAAGATGTTTTAATAAAATGCATAGTTGAAAAAGAAAGCTTTTAATAAATAAAAAGTAAAAAGACATTCAATTAAAAGAACAAGATAAAATTACAAAAAGAGCAAAATAATTAAAAATATGTATAAATACAAAAAATTTAAAAAAGAAGAATAATAGAATTGAAGATTAGAAAAATACGTTTAAATAAAGTAACAGTTAAAAATAATTTACGACTTTAAATTTTTCGCTAGATTAATGGTTTAAATACGACGTTTAAAACCGAGCGATTTAAAATTAAAATTTAAAAAACTTTGAAAAATGTAAATAAAAACATTTTGTGTATATATATAATATAATATATATATATATATATATATATATATTTATATATAGTATAATATAATATAATATATAATATATATAATATAGAGTAAATTACGCTTTTGGTCCCTGTGGTTTGATGATTATAACCGTTTTCATCCAATAGTTTAAAACGTCCAATTTAACCACTATGGTTTGAGATTTATCACAATCAAGTCCAAACCGTTAACACCCATCCATTTTTCCATATATATATATATGTGTGTGTGTGTGTGTGTGTATGTATATGTATATGTGTATATATATATATGTGTGTGTGTGTATATGTGTGTGTATATATACACACATATACATATACATATGTATATATATATATATCTATATATATAATATCTATATATATATATATCTATATATATATAATATCTATATATATATATGTATATATATATGTATATATATATATATAATATCTATATATATATATATATATAGGGATCCATTCAAATGAGAACTAGATTTTTGGAAAAAACCAAAGAAACCACTTCCAACCAATCATAATTTTGTTTGTAAATAAATACTTTTTTTAATATTAATTACATATAAGGGCATAAAAGTAATTTAAACATTCAAATTGAAATTATTAGAAAAATAACTGTTCCCTCTACATTGAGAGAACGTAACCACGATCATAGTGCTTCTGATCTGCATTTCATTACAATTGGGAACAAAAAAACATCACAATTAAAATTTATAATTCGTGTTTCTTAAGAGGATTATCAAACGAAGGATTATTGAAGGGCTATAAAATATTGGGAGAAGATTCATTTCTGCATAATGGGTAAGAAATAAGGACCACTGTAAACTTGCGGATTTGAGTCGGTGATATATATCGGCTAATTTTTGATTAATGAAACATGAAATTATGTTAGTTATTGCAAATTAGAAGGACTTATGACTCAAATCATTCAATTAATTCACATTCTAAGTTGTTGCAGGAAGAATTGGAGAACAGGGGACACTTCGATCAGAGGTTAGAACAGGCGAGATGGGTTTATAGAGGTTGATAGATACGACACCTTCTGTGAATTCGTCAGTCGTCAGAAGTAAATGAAGGAATGGACAATGTCGAGATGAGGCACATCATGTCCAATAAGGATTTGATCATCTCGAATTCAGAAATTAAAAATAAAGGAAAAGAGTTAGTAAGAAGCCACGAAGTTGCTGCAGACTTGATCGATGATATGGTTGGGTGCAATGAGGGAAGAATGCATGATGAAACTTTTGATAATATAAGAAATTAGGATGATTTAGGTACGGTACTTCATTTGGAATATGTTCACCTAGTTTTGTCAAAATTGTATTACGAATTATGATTAAATAATAACATTTTCAAAACAGCAACCTTTTTTATTATGTTATAGAGAAAAATATATGTTTTTAATTGGTTATGGTACTGATTATGGGGTGACCAAAATTCAGATCTTAGTTTACTGACATCTGGTGGATTTAAAAAATATGCTTCTATGCATTAAAAAAGTCGAAACTATTAGATAAGAAAAATTAGGTTGTTAGACTATAAAAGGTATTAAATTGATGTTAAATTATATATGACAATTCATATTCAAAACAAGAATTAAGATTAAAACAATTGGATGTTAAGAAGATCATTAATTTTATAATTATTCACATTGAAATTTTAAAAACTAGATTAACCTGTTTAAGGATTTTAAAAACTATACTCGTTTACGTTATCGCAGGTGATGAAGAGGCTTACAAAGCTAGTGAACCAAACGTTATTTACTCCCCAAATGGTTCAACCTATTGGTTTCCTGTAGTACCTGAAAATTTAAAGCCTGTTGTTGGTGAATGTTATTCAACATTCCAAGAAGCTAAGAAGATGTATGATGCATATGCTCATAGTGCAGGGTTTTCAACAAGATGTAGCACAGTAAAGCGTAAAAATGGAGATATAACACACCGATATATAGTTTGTAACAAGTATGGAAAGTCGAGGACAGAACATATTGATACATTGGAAGATAAAAGAGGTGAACCTTCAAGGAGAATGAGTAACTATAAGGTTACGAACTGCAAGGCGAGTGTAAAGTTTAAAATAATACCTGATACTTCACAATATTGTGTGTATAATTTTGTTGAGGCACATAACCACGATCTGCTGGATGTTGATGATATGATGTTTAGTAAAGCTAGAAGACAGTTACATTATGCAGATAAAAGGTACATTCTAAGACTGTCTACTTCGAATATAGGACCAAGTATTGCTTATAAAATTAGATGCTTAAGTAGTGGTGGTCATAGGCAGGTGCATGGGAACGTTGAAGATTATCGAAATTTTAGGAGAGATATGAACCTCTATATTGGTTCTAGATGTAACATCGCGTATTTTCGTAAAAATTTTTTTTTAATTAATTAGTTTATAAACAATCAAGTTTATTACGTTGATTTTTAATTCAAATAATAATAATAATAATAATATTAGTAATAATAATAATAAATGGAAAAAAATTTTTAAAGGTTCAATTTATAAACTCAAAGTTCAAGGGTCAATTAGTAGTTTTTAAAACTCAAAAACTAAATTTACACAAGGGATTTAAGAAACATTAAACCACAGGGACCAATCTTGTAAAATTTCCAAACCCAACCCCACCCCTTTCCCTTTCACCCCGTCGCACCCACCACCGAAACCGGTCACCACCATTGTCGGCCAATTATCCTTGAAATCCGGCACTTAGAGCTTTTAATAATCAAATTAATCGAGCAATAACGAATCTAGGACCATTTAAAATCCATCTGTAGATCCAATTTGATCATAAACGAACTCAAACCCCCCCTCTCGAAACCGTATCATCCGCGACCTGCAACTCCAATTTTAACCAACTTCCACTCAATTTTAATCGAAATCAACATGGGGTTTTTGATCCTTACCATCATTCGAAGCTTACCTAAAGTTTAATTCGATTATAATCGTTGTTTGAGCGTCCATCGATCATCACCTTCGTCGCGGCACACACCACACCCGAACACCTATCTCTGGGTTTCAATCTTCAAAATTAACAAAGGGTTTTTAGTCTCTATCATCATCCAAAGCTTCGTATCAATTTAATTTGATTATCATCATCTCTTGCATATCAAACGGATTCGACATCAACCGCGGGCTGTTCTTCGAAGAGGGTATGTTCAATCCATCATCATATGAGTAATTAAATGTATCTATAAACTCGTTTTTACATGGGGAATGAAAGCCCCATGATTTCAGTTGCAATCGAAATCAAATTTGGGTTCAATTGGGGCTTCGATCGATCTAGGGCTCATTCGGGAAGAGAGGGTTGATGGAGACTGTGTATAAAACAATTAGAACCCATGAAATCACGCGGATTAGTCTCTTGGTGTGCTGGTTCCCACGCTCCATAATCAACAGGAGGTCCCGGGTTCGACCCCGGGCCACCTCAACTATTTTTTTAAGACTTTAAAAGCCTCTAAAAATTATAAAAAAATTATAAAAATCATAAAAATATTTCTACAATCATTAAAAATTTTTAAACAACTAAATTATTTTTCTGAAATTTATTTTAACATTTTATCTATTTTTATTAAATGTTTTAAATAAATAAAACTACAAATAATACAAAATTAATTAAACAAAAGTGAACTCTTAATAATAATTTAATTTATTAAATTATTATTCGACACAGTGTTATTTTTAATTATTTCAAATAATATTTATTATTGTTTAAATAATGATTAAATATATAAATTTTTATATTTAAATCATTCCAATACCAATTTCATTTCTTTAGTTATTTAAATGATTAAATAATTTAATTAATTATCATATCATTAATTAATAAAATTAATCATTTGTTTATTTTTCCACATTTTCACGATAAAACAAATGGTTACGCGTAATAATATGTTTAATTCTAATAAATTCTAAAAATCACTTTCAAATTCATTTTATTGATTTCAAAACAATCAAACTAAATAAACTATTTAAACTACCATTCAAAACCAAATGGAAATCCTAATACATTTCCAAATTCCCAATCATTATTATTCTAATTCGAGACACCGTTCCTTAGGTTAATCGTAAGGAAATCGTTGGTGTGTAATCTATCACATCCAGATTCAAATATCAGCAATCAAGTGAGTATTCATATCCCCTTTTTATATCATTTCTTATTTGGGGGAAATCATGTGATACAATATATTCAATCATGATATTCTATTGTTATTTCATTCTAAATTCAATTCAAGACAGGTTATGTTATTACTTGCAATTATGTGAACATACTATGATAAACTGGACGACAGTGAAACCCTAATTCAATCAATCAATCCTGGTATCAATGGTAGATCTACTGGTTTGGATAACCCACCCCATATGGCTTACGAGTGGTGATTGTGCCAGAGGCAATTAGTCAATCTATGGTGTTTGTGTGCAAGTCTATTATATGCAAGTGTCAAGTCAAGGGGTTTATATTGTGTCGGTTTATCTATATGCTTTACTATTGCAATATAAGTCTTAACGTTACCTTATGAATTGGATTATTCTCAATCAATCAATCAATCTATATGTATACTCAAAACTGTGATTACTCACCAGCTAATTCGTTAGCTGACTTTATTTTCTCACATGATTTCAGGTTAAGCAAGCTAGTGGACTTCTACTTGATCATATAAGACCTGGACTTAGTCAAAACAAAAGACAATTATTATTTGTGACTTTAACTGTTGCATTTGTATCTGTTAAATTCATGTTATCCTGTAATATGATTTTAATATTATTTTCACTATTAGACAATCATGAGTTATGAACAATCAATCATTCCCTCGTCCGCTCCGATGATTCCGCCGTCGGTCGGGGTGTGACAGATTGGTATCAGAGCCAGGTTATAGGGAATTAGGTTATTAGAAATGGAATGACCTAGACTATAACTAAGTACCCTTACACATGAGTCCTCTCATGTATTTTACATGCTTAGATAGGATTTTTATGTGCCTTACGTGTTTATACTTGATTATGTGATTATCTGCCTTATGTGATTATTCTTATACTTTGAATCTATCAATGTACACACGAATCTTAAATCATATTCTAAGGCATTGTGTGCCTAATTCAAGTGATTTCAAACTCCAAAACTCGATTGTTATTCATGGTTTTCAAATCTCGTCAAAGTCCGTGTCATATGACCGAGAACATGCAATGCTGGAAGAGTGGGATACCTGTATCTTAAGGTGTTCTGTCTAGGCAAGGTATTCGTACAACTTGATTACCTTACCTGGGAACCCTCGAGATGAGTATTCGCTTATAGGTACGCATGTCCTCATTAAGGTTGTGGTGGACACAAATACTTTGATTAGTCAACGTACTCGCTTTGATTTACGAATCAAACGATTACACTCGGAACATATCATCGTTATTATGCCAAATTCCCGATTGTCGTTTTCATAACTCCTATTATCCAATTTTCATAAAAATGTCTTAATGATATTCCAGAATGTCTTCTCGTCAAATCCGTTCACGGTCTCGAAACTCTGGCCGTAAGATTTCTGCTATTGTAGCACGTGAAGTTACTGCGGTCATCCCAACTCTACTTACCCATTTAAACCAAGGCAATAATGTTGTTCAAAACCCAACTACACCAAACCCTCGACGAACTTGTACTTACAAACATTTCAGTTCTTGCAACCCCACTAAGTTCAGTGGAACTGAAGGTGCTACTGGATTACTACAGTGGTTCGAAAGCATCGAGAACACTTTCCTAAACAGTGAATGCCCTGAAAATCTAAAAGTCCGGTATGCCACAAGTGTTCTCCAGAAACACGCACTCACTTGGTGGAACGGGGAGAAACGAACCTGTGGAACTGAAACTGCTCTAGCCTTAACATGGACTGAAGTTAAGGAGCTCATGACTAAAGAGTTCTGCCCAAGAAACAAAGTCCGGAAACTGGAAGCTGAGTTCTGGGAATTAACCCAAGACAGTGGCGAGAACCTAGCATACACTAACCGATTCCACGAACTGAGTCTTTTGGTACCGCACCTTGCTACCCCTACCTCCCGAGCCATCGAGAAATACATTGGTGGACTACCCATGCAGATTCAGGATACGGTGCTAGGAAGGAATCCTTCAACACTAGAAGATGCTATCAGGCGGGCTGCACAGTTAACCGATAATCATGTGAAAGCTGGTTCCTTAACCAGGAAAGGATCGAAGAAGAATACCGATAAACTTCCTAACGAAACCGTCAAAACCGACCAACCCGAGCCTTCCAGGAACAAGAAGAGGAAGGCCAATTCTCAAAACTTTGCTGTGATTACCCCTGCTGTGCCAATTAATCAAGTCCCTCCAACTCGTCAACCAACAGTAAACAACCAATCGTTGATGAGAAAGCCATACGCTGGACCCCATCCACTGTGTAACATCTGCAATTACCATCATCCCGCTAACATTCAGTGTCGTCAATGCACAAACTGTGGTCGTTTGGGACATACATTCAACGTGTGCAGGAGTGCTGCTAAAGCTCCGACCAATGCACCAGTTCACCAACATCTTCCTGCAATTACCCAGGGTCGTGCATGCTATCAATGTGGTGATCCGAACCATTTTCGCAATCGATCCCGGCTACGGCTAAACTAATGTCATCCCGGTTCCTACGGCTCAAGGACGTGCTTTCAACATTAATGCTCAACAAGCTCAAGCCACCAATGATGTGGTGTTGAATAATTCTTGTTCTTGATTTCGTCTTCCTGATTTAATTCAAGATTTGTAATCGTGATTTTCCTTTTGTTACATTGATGTAATTTGAAAATTTCTAAATTTCTAATTGAAATATTTTTCCTTCGTTGTTAAGTCGAACTTCGAACTGTTTGCACCGTGGGAGATGCAAGAGTTTGCAAGTCAACCTATGACTAAGGACACTCGAATCTCCTAAATGATTTTAACTCATCAAAACAGGGTGATTCCCTTACTATGATGATGATTCTTTATTCATTTCAATAAATGGTTTTCCAATGACGTGTTTTATGAAATTTATCCTCTGGATTAGGGTGATTTTCTTATCTCGAGGACTGACTTCAATTATTCTCTTTGGAACTTACATTTCACAAATGACATGATCTCACCAAAATAGGATTGAAACCCGTACTTTGGTGACAAATGTCAATCTTTGATTGTTTTCTTGTTATTATCAAGCTCAATCATCAAGATACGCGTGAAATTCATACCTTGGTGATAATTTCATTTTTATGGATTGTATTTTTTTTCAAATGAAACGACCTCATCAAAGTAGGAGTGAATTCTGGATTTTGATGAAGAAGTTCATCTTGTTATATTTTGTTTTTGTAAAAAAAATTCATCATTAAGATAGGAGTGATTTCCCTTACCTTAATGGTGAGTTATCTCGTCTTATTTCTGTAGATCCTCAGATCAAACTTTTTGGATTGGTAAGCTATTGGTCATACCTTGAAAGTACACCATCAAGATAGGGGTGAAAACCATACCTTGATGGCTATTCTCATTTCTTGATCATCAACTTACCATGGTGTAATCAAGTGACGGGACGCATGTAGTAACTTGAAGGGTGAAATCGTGTTAGTGTTTCGATCTATCAAGCTAAAGCATGATCTCTGAACTTGAAAAGAGACCCGATCGCTCTAGGTTGATTTTGATTCCAAGTTTGGAGCATTTAAATTCCTAAATCAATTTCTTTTCCTTTATTCTCATGTTTTACTCGATCTAGCTACATCAAACCATTTATTCCTTATTTATCGACTTTCATTTTGAGATATCATCAAAACCCGATTACGTGATGGTCGTCTTCCTAAATAATCTATTGTCAAGTGAAGATATTATCTCTGATCGTGATGGTCGCTTCATCTCTTGTTTTCTGGAAAAGTCTCCAATCAGCTCTCGAAACTTAACCGAATCTTAGCACAGCTTATCAACCGCAAACCAACGGTCAGACTGAAAGAATGATACAAACCCTCGAGGATATGCTTCGGGCTTGTGTCATTGATTTCAGTGGATCGTGGGATTCTCATATTCCGTTGATCAAATACTCTTACAATAACAGTTACCAAACCAGCATCCAGATGGCACCATTTAAGGCCTTGTATGGTCTGAAGTTGGTAAATCACAAATTACTGGTCCGGAATTGATACAAGAAACAACCGACAAAATTCATAAGATCCGTGATAACTTGGTCGTTGCTAGAAATCGTCAAAAGCATTATGCTGACAAAAGACGTAAACCCATGGAATACAATGTCGGTGATCTCGTACTTCTTAAGGTATCACCTTGGAAGAGAGTGATTCGCCTTGGAAAGAAATGGAAACCAGCACCTCGTTACGTGGGTCCATTCAAAGTGCTCGAGCGAATTGGGAAACTGGCCTACAGGCTTGAACTACCTCAAGAACCTAGCAATATACAACCAACGTTTCATGTTTCAAATCTCAAGAAATGTCTTGCCGATAAAAATCTCCACATTCCACTCAACGAAGTCCAGGTTGATGAATCTATGCACTTTATTGAGAAACCTGTGGAAATTATGGATCGGGAAGTCAAACAACTCAAACGCAGCCGAATACCGATTGTCAAAGTCCGCTGGGATTTAAACGTGGCCCAGAGTTCACCTGGGAACGTGAGGACCAAATGAAATCCCAGTACCCTCATCTTTTCGTTTCAGACTCCTTATGATTAAAATTTCGGGACGAAATTTCCTAAAGCAGGGGAGACTGTAACATCGCGTATTTTCGTAAAAAATTTTTTTTTAATTAATTAGTTTATAAACAATCAAGTTTATTACGTTGATTTTTAATTCAAATAATAATAATAATAATAATATTAGTAATAATAATAATAAATGGAAAAAAATTTTTAAAGGTTCAATTTATAAACTCAAAGTTCAAGGGTCAATTAGTAGTTTTTAAAACTCAAAAACTAAATTTACACAAGGGATTTAAGAAACATTAAACCACAGGGACCAATCTTGTAAAATTTCCAAACCCAACCCCACCCCTTTCCCTTTCACCCCGTCGCACCCACCACCGAAACCGGTCACCACCATTGTCGGCCAATTATCCTTGAAATCCGGCACTTAGAGCTTTTAATAATCAAATTAATCAAGCAATAACGAATCTAGGACCATTTAAAATCCATCTGTAGATCCAATTTGATCATAAACGAACTCAAACCCCCCCTCTCGAAACCGTATCATCCGCGACCTGCAACTCCAATTTTAACCAACTTCCACTCAATTTTAATCGAAATCAACATGGGGTTTTTGATCCTTACCATCATTCGAAGCTTACCTAAAGTTTAATTCGATTATAATCGTTGTTTGAGCATCCATCGATCATCACCTTCGTCGCGGCACACACCACACCCGAACACCTATCTCTGGGTTTCAATCTTCAAAATTAACAAAGGGTTTTTAGTCTCTATCATCATCCAAAGCTTCGTATCAATTTAATTTGATTATCATCATCTCTTGCATATCAAACGGATTCGACATCAACCGCGGGTTGTTCTTCGAAGAGGGTATGTTCAATCCATCATCATATGAGTAATTAAATGTATCTATAAACTCGTTTTTACATGGGGAATGAAAGCCCCATGATTTCAGTTGCAATCGAAATCAAATTTGGGTTCAATTGGGGCTTCGATCGATCTAGGGCTCATTCGGGAAGAGAGGGTTGATGGAGACTGTGTATAAAACAATTAGAACCCATGAAATCACGCGGATTAGTCTCTTGGTGTGCTGGTTCCCACGCTCCATAATCAACAGGAGGTCCCGGGTTCGACCCCGGGCCACCTCAACTATTTTTTTAAGACTTTAAAAGCCTCTAAAAATTATAAAAAAATTATAAAAATCATAAAAATATTTCTACAATCATTAAAAATTTTTAAACAACTAAATTATTTTTCTGAAATTTATTTTAACATTTTATCTATTTTTATTAAATGTTTTAAATAAATAAAACTACAAATAATACAAAATTAATTAAACAAAAGTGAACTCTTAATAATAATTTAATTTATTAAATTATTATTCGACACAGTGTTATTTTTAATTATTTCAAATAATATTTATTATTGTTTAAATAATGATTAAATATATAAATTTTTATATTTAAATCATTCCAATACCAATTTCATTTCTTTAGTTATTTAAATGATTAAATAATTTAATTAATTATCATATCATTAATTAATAAAATTAATCATTTGTTTATTTTTCCACATTTTAACGATAAAACAAATGGTTACGCGTAATAATATGTTTAATTCTAATAAATTCTAAAAATCACTTTCAAATTCATTTTATTGATTTCAAAACAATCAAACTAAATAAACTATTTAAACTACCATTCAAAACCAAATGGAAATCCTAATACATTTCCAAATTCCCAAATCATTATTATTCTAATTCGAGACACCGTTCCTTAGGTTAATCGTAAGGAAATCGTTGGTGTCTAATCTATCACATCCAGATTCAAATATCAGCAATCAAGTGAGTATTCATATCCCCTTTTTATATCATTTCTTATTTGGGGGAAATCATGTGATACAATATATTCAATCATGATATTCTATTGTTATTTCATTCTAAATTCAATTCAAGACAGGTTATGTTATTACTTGCAATTATGTGAACATACTATGATAAACTGGACGACAGTAAAACCCTAATTCAATCAATCAATCCTGGTATCAATGGTAGATCTACTGGTTTGGATAACCCACCCCATATGGCTTACGAGTGGTGATTGTGCCAGAGGCAATTAGTCAATCTATGGTGTTTGTGTGCAAGTCTATTATATGCAAGTGTCAAGTCAAGGGGTTTATATTGTGTCGGTTTATCTATATGCTTTACTATTGCAATATAAGTCTTAACGTTACCTTATGAATTGGATTATTCTCAATCAATCAATCAATCTATATGTATACTCAAAACTGTGATTACTCACCAGCTAATTCGTTAGCTGACTTTATTTTCTCACATGATTTCAGGTTAAGCAAGCTAGTGGACTTCTACTTGATCATATAAGACCTGGACTTAGTCAAAACAAAAGACAATTATTATTTGTGACTTTAACTGTTGCATTTGTATCTGTTAAATTCATGTTATCCTGTAATATGATTTTAATATTATTTTCACTATTAGACAATCATGAGTTATGAACAATCAATCATTCCCTCGTCCGCTCCGATGATTCCGTCGGTCGGGGTGTGACACTAGAGATGCAGAAATTCTCATTAACAGAATGGGGAGGAGATTGAAGAACAACCCAAACTATTCTTTTGATTATAAAACAGACACAAATGAGCTGGTCCTGATATTTTGGGCTGATGAGGTTGCAAAGGCAAACTATGTGGCATTTGGTGATGTCCTAGCATTTGATGCAACTTATCGAATGAACAGGTACAAATTATGTTTCTCTAGATGCTTTCAATATATATGAAAATCATTAAAATATGCATTTATTTAAAAGAGATGTTTATAATGCAGATATAGGATGGTGTTTGTGCCATTCACAGGGGTTGATCATCACACAAGAAGTGTTACCTTCGGGGGCGCTTTGATTAAAAGGGAAAACATGGAGTCATACAGATGGATTCTAGAAGCATTTATCAAGGCTCATGGAAAACAACCTAAACTAGCCCTAACTGATCAAGATCCAGCTGTAAAGGTTGCGGTGGAGACAACCCTAACAGAATCATCACACCAGTTGTGCATGTGGCATGTAATGGACAAGCTACCTGTTAAGGTAATAAGTCAATAATTTAACATATTTGATCTAATCTTCTTGACACGTAGGATGTATTGTTTTTAGGTCAGAAAATGATTATGTAAATGTTTTACGTGAACAGATCTCAGGGGATCTTCTGGCAAATAGTGATCTGAGAAAGAGGATACATAAAATAGTTTGGAACACGTATTTGACACCTACTGAATTTGAGGAAGGATGGCATAAGATAATAGATGATTATGATTTACATGACAACAAATGGTTACATGATATGTTTGAGATAAGGGATCGATGGATTCCAGGGTTCTTTAGAGAAATTCCAATGTGTTGTTTGATGAAAACCACATCAAGGTCAGAGAGCGCTAACGCCTTTTTTAGAAGATATGCCAATCCTGAAAACACATTAATACAGTTCATGGTTAGTTTTGAGGGGGCTATGGATGATCAACGTTATAACCAACGCAAACTTGATCATGATACAAGCAACAGCACACCTTCGTTCAAGACTCAGCTTCAAATAGAACGTTTTGCTGCCAAGGTATACACGCATGAGGTGTTTAACGATGTTAGAAAAGAAATTTGGAAGGGTGACACATCATGTGCAATCAAAAATTTTACAACTGAAGAGTTCCATGATCTATACACCGTTACTCAAAAAGAAAGGACTACTGGTTCAGTTAATGACTTTAAGGTAATAAAAAATTTTAATTCTGATTTATTTATCGCATATTATTCATAATACATCTGTAACTTGTAGATATTTTCACTATTAACAGGTGACCGTCAATAATGAAACTCATGAGACAGGATGCAGCTGCCTAAACTTTGACAGAATTGGGTTTCTGTGCAGACATGTTTTCTACGTATTTAAGTATTTAGATTTCAAAGTCATACCAGATAGATATGTCTTGAGATGATGGAGAAGGGATGCACTTTTAGATACTGGGGTTAAAGCTCAAGAAGGTCATAAAGGAACAAATGATGAGCGTGAGGAACTCTTCTGTAAGGCATTTAGTATAGTAGAGGATTGTGCATCAAGGCTCCGAGGTGATGTGGGTGACATGAGGATATTTGTGGAAAAACTTAAAACAATGGAAGATGAAATCTTAAAAAAAGTACCAGACGAACCACTTGAGAACAACAACAAAGAGGTATTTAAGTCATTTTTTGACACATTATCCCCTGAAAAGGTTAATGTTATACCACCGCAAGGAACAAGAAACAAAGGGTGTGGAACAAATAAGAGAATGATTGGACCAGGAGAGAAAGCAGCTGCCAAACTTCAAAAAACTTTAAGGCATTGTAACATGTGCGATACGTACGCATATCATGATTCAAGAAACTGCGATCAAAATCCAAAAAACATAAAGAAAAAGGAGTCAGAGAAAAGAATGAAGCAAGGAGTCCCGTCAAAGAAAATACGCAAATAATGTTCAATTTAACATGGAAAGGAGGATGTGTGAAAAGTCGGAAAATTGTATTTTATGAATGTGTAATGTAATTTGAACATTCTTGTGATCCTTTCATAGTTCAGCAAATTTAATATGCAATTATATGAATATTATTCATGTTTCCTTCATATGTGAATGTTTACATTAGGCATATGCAATTATGTAAGGTATGTTTTGTGCATATGCATTTTATTATGATTTGCATTATCAGATTAATGTCATTCTTGCAATAATGCATCCATGCATAAATTCATTAATGCATAAAAGTAAGATGAAAAACTAAAAGGAAACGAGTAAACTCCATCATCATCCATTATCATGAAAGCCGAATAACATAATGCAATAAAATAGGCTAATTAGATTTAGACAAATCTATTAATAAAATGATAAATATTATCTTGAAATTGTGTTTGCTCTAGTATATTTAACCAAACCAAAAGATATGGCACGGATGATTAAAAATAACAATCGCATAATAAGGTACACAAAGCCAAACTCAGATACAGTAAGTGTTTTACGAATAGACAGAAATGATTTATGACATATATCATCTGTACATTAGACATGGGTGCAACGTTATATGGGTGATAAAAAACATAAATGAATTTGATGAATTATATAATAGTGGATGTGCATTATTGCTTAGGGGTGTAAACGAGCCAAGCAGGCTCGCAAGCTACTCGGGATCGGCTCGAAAAAAGCTCGAATCGAGTTGAGCTTAAACGAGCTCGAGCCCGAGCTCGAGCTCAAATTATTGCTCGTTTACTAAACGAGCTCGAGCTCGAGCTTCAGGATATCGAGCTCGAGCTGGCTCGCGAGCCTAAACGAGCTTTTTGTAT
This sequence comes from Flaveria linearis, assembly GCA_024085815.1. Taxonomy (NCBI): domain Eukaryota; kingdom Viridiplantae; phylum Streptophyta; class Magnoliopsida; order Asterales; family Asteraceae; genus Flaveria; species Flaveria linearis. Next base: position 11,844,237 of record CM044005.1, on the reverse strand, counting down.
ATATGTATTTTTTACTTACATATTAATATATATAAATACATATTTACATAAATTATATTATTAAATATATTATGGTGATAAAAAAATAGTTAAATAATATATATTGTGTTATATATAAAAAGTATGCTTATAAATAATTATAAAAGTAATTATAAAAATATAAATTTAATAATTTAACAATAAACTAGCCGAGCTCGAGCCGAGCTCGAGCTTGAAAATTTTCTAACGAGTCGAGCTCGAGCTTTATAAATAAAACTATAAACGAGCCGAGCTCGAGCTCGAGCTTCCTAAAACCAAAACGAGCCGAGCTCGAGCCTTAGCGAGCTCGGGCTCGGCTCGGCTCTTTTACACCCCTATTATTGCTTGGTTGCATAAATATGCAGTAATGCATAAATGCATAGATTCACTAATGCATATTGGCTAAAAACTAATATGACCAACTATATTAGAAGAAAGCATTGTCCCAAACATACCCAAGCAACTAACATTCATGAGAACCAGCATTATATAAATATAAACATCAGGAGGATGTGATGAGTAAAATTACAAAAACCGGCATAACGAAATGTGAACAAAATACGGTGCCTAAATAAACAAAAATATTGATTACAAATGAAGTGAATTTATGTTCAGTACACTAAACCCCCATTTCAATTAGCCTTGCGCTGCTTTCGTTTTGACGGCCTTCCAACAGCAGTAGAGGTCCTCATTCCTTTTTTATTCCGAGATGCAGCCAATTTTTTTACTCTTGCATTTTCCTTGAGTATCAGCATTTCTTCCCAAATTCTATTGGCCGCGCGAATCACCTCCTCCCTGTGGATATTGATTTCCGACAGAAGTATCTTCGCAGCATACTTGCACCTCAGACGTTTTAGCTGGGTTATCTGCCTCCTTCCTTCATCAGCTAACACACTGACCCATTTCTTTGTATTTCCTTTAAAAGTTTCCATGTGTCTCATTAGGAAAATTCCACAATCATTAAAGTTTTTTTTGGTGCACCAAGAGAGATCCGACTGGGAAATCTTTGCATTTCTAATGTTTTTGCTCGAAGGGTGACCAACCGACTCCAGGTAGCTACCTAATATTTCACGCTTAAAACAAAAAATACAAGTCATAAAAGATTATAGTAAGACATAAATGTAATGCACAATATTCATATAGGAGTGTGAATGCTTACATATTTGATTGGAATATGAGTCTTATCTTTAATGAGAGTACATATACTTCCATCCCGATACTCGACAACAGCTGCAATTGATCCATCAGGTAATTCAGCAGTCGAACTGCCTTTGGATATGTTGTCTAGAACAACAACATCCGGATCCAGTAGGTCACATATCAGGAAGAAATGATTAACATGATGAACTGGGAAAAATAGAAGATCAAAACCATGTAGGTTTAACTTATCTGCCTGATTGTTAAGGATCGGGAGTAGGTTAGAACGAAATATATCTAGTTTTTGTTGTTCGGACATATGGTCATCTTCCAGCATTCCTTTAGTCTAGAAGATTGACAAAAAGTAATTTATATAATAAATAAGCCACAATAATTAAAAAATATATAAATAATTGCTGACTAATTACATAGATACTTACTATAACAGTCGTTGTGCAAAACAATATATGAGGAGACTCTTCAGATCTGGATTCCTCCTCCTTGTTCAAAACTGCCGCCCAAGAGTCGATAACACCATTTAAAATCCAAGTATCGGGCTCTAAAGATTCAAAGGACTCCCTGTCAGTCTTCAACCCGTCCTTGGTAGCAAATAATATTGTGCTGACATGGAAATCATAGACATATATCATAAAAATTAACAGTAAACATAGAAATATGATATTATTAATAGGACAAGTGTACTTACTTTTGATAAACCGAAGCACCAAAAAGGAATTGCCAAATCTTGTCTTCAACAATGTTGCTTTTGTGCTCCACATCAACTATTCGATTAACATAGGGAGATTTGAGGAGAACTGCCTTAGTGGTTTTCCTCTTGGGGCGAATCAGTGGAGTTTTCATCCTCATTTCCTGTAAGCGATCACTAAGGGGGATGTTGTCAAGATAATCTACTTCAGTCGCATCCGCAATCTCATCAAACATCTGTGTGAGGCCAAGACTAAATGATGGGCCTTCTGTTAGAACTTGAGTTTTCTTCTTATCACTTTTCTTCTCAATAGAATCCATTTGCTCGTTTATTTTTGCAGTCACTTCAGGATCTGACCAAAATTCATCATCAAACAATGAATCGTATCTTCCTTCTCGATATCCTTTACTTTTTCTTGAACATCTCGATTATCCTTTCCATCTGATGGTTCAACACCCTTCTTACTGGAGTGCTTCTGGGATATTAATTCTTTTTCCTTAACCTTCACTTGATTCGCCGAATTTTTAACATTATGAGAAACTTCTTGGGCTGTTTTGGAAATAATATTCACTGTTGGATCAGGATCTTTAGCTTCCCTAACTACCTCTCCATTTGTTGACACAAATGTAAACATGTCTTTTATCTTCTCATGGTAACCCTCCCAATCATCAGACTCAGGTTAATCGTTTATAGCATCCAGCAGGTAACCAGCATATCTGGTTCGATAAGATTCAATCCTCTTGATCAAAGTGTCAAGCATGTACTTGTACTCCTGAGGATACAACTTATATTAACTAAAATATGGGGGTCAACATTTGAAAAAAATATGCATGGATGCATTTTAATTCCGTTACATGAAATAGTTAGAGACTATATTCTGAAGTAGTTGCTATCCAAACAGCCATATGATAAATGGGGTAAAGTGAATATTACATAATATTCATTACATCGCGCGTGACTTAAAAATTGATAGAAAGTATATAATGGTTTTTTAATTTGAAATTATAATAATCAAATTATCACAACAATACTATTATCTATTTTTAACAGAAAGAAATTGTATGATCCTATGCATCTAAAACTATAATAACTTTAAATCTTAGATATATAGGAAATAAAAATAATCGTTTAAAGATTATACATTACCTCTATAGTTGTAACATGCCCTTCTTCACTAACCTCGACCAACTTGTCCCTACCAAAACCACCACCTTTGATTTCAGCTTCCTCACAAACCTTCATATTAGCCAATGTCCATCGACTGCTAGGCAACACTGTTTTGTTTTGCTTCAAACTTTCTATCTCCAACCCCTCAAGGTAAATTAGCTAATGAATGGAATTAAATTAGAATGTTAAAAATTAATACAATTTATATTATATTCAAACAAAATTTAAACAGATAAAAGGAGGATTTTACCATTAATACAGTTATAGGCCCAGTGAATGGTTTACCCTTGTTGATATCCCAATTTTTTTTACACGTCTTTAACCTTTTGTGAATCAATGCACACCAATCAAGATTAGTTAAATCTGAACCTAGGTTTAAACTCTTTAATAACTTCAGGTTAATCAATCCAGACTTCATGCACTGGATCATGGTTGTGCAGATCAACATGATAAGGTCGAGCTGGAATTGCCTATCAGCTGCTGAAGCTTTGAACATGTTCTCCATGATATCTATGGCGGTAATGTTTGACCGCCCATAATGCATCAACCATTCATCAATAATGTTGACAAATGAATCGGGGTCCATAACACCATCTATTTCCTTACCACCCATGGGCAGTCTAATTACTTGATGAATCCTATGAACAGTGACTGGAATACTGCCATTTTGCACACGGATTGTCATGGAGTCAGGATCAAATGAATCAATGACAAAATAGGCCAGCCATGTCGGAATCCCATCAACATTAAAATGTCGCAACCGAATTAACCCTATCTCAAATAGGCACTCCTCTTGTTCACGGCTTATGTTCTTTACAGCTTGGCAGAGTGGCGTGGGGCTAGAACGAATGTGAAGGGATGGCAATTTGGTTGTTGAAACCTTTGGCTTGGGCTTCACTACGGGTCTCTTTTCAGTCTTGCACTTCTTAAATTTCTTATTATCGTCTAAAAATCAAATATATGATATAATCAGAAATAACATATAGATACATACTAGCTGGGAAAATTACACAAGTGTGTTATTTATTCTTTGTTTATGTCATGCAATAGACTGGTTAGAAATCTTTAGAAAAAATATGTGCTTGGATGCACATTTTCTGTACCATACCCTTACTACACATACATTATTTCAACATCAACCTGTCGAGGCATGTCCATACTACCAAACAAAACCAACCAAATACATTCCACTTATGTTATGTAATGAAAAAAACACACTTTTATCTTACAAAATCATATAATATACTAATTCTTGTGAATGATCAATATAAATGGCACAGACAATAAATAACCAACAGAACATTAAAAACATTAATTAATAATTATGTTATAAATGGTTACCGGGTTTGTCATGAATCCTTTTTTTCTTCTTATTTGCTTTAACATCCTTCTTTATAGTAGAATCTGATAAAGTGAAGACCTCATTATCTTGTTCCACAGTCTTTTCCCGCTTTCCAAGAACATCTTGGGCTATAAAGACATGACAAATAATACCAAATTTTACAAACAAGATAAGTAGGATGCATGATATTCATTATCAGGAGAAATATTACCAATCATCGACTTCGTATAACGTAATGGGATATACTAATTCTTGTGAATGATCAATATAAATGGCACAGACAATAAATAACCAACAGGACATTAAAAACATTAATTAAAAATTATGTTATAAATGGTTACCGGGTTTGTCATGAATCCTTTTTTTCTTCTTATTTGCTTTAACATCCTTCTTTTTAGTAGAATCTGATAAAGTGAAGACCTCATTATCTTGTTGCACAGTCTTTTCCCGCTTTCCAAGAACCTCTTGTGCTATAAAGACATGACAATAATACGAAATTTTATAAACAACATAAGTAGGATGCATGATATTCATTATCAGGAGAAATATTACCGATCATCGACTTCGTATAACGTAATGGGCGGGTACCGTCCAAACCAACAGGATTGGATGATATAACAGGGTCTGTTTGAAAATATATTACAGAAACAAAACATTAAATACAAGAATTAGGTAAATACACACTAAACATAATCTATGCAAACATAATATGGATGATCCAGAAAGAAATATTAAATTGAAGGTTGCATGTTAAGGGGATAGAGGTGTTTCTTTTAAATGCATGGCCATATGTAATGCTCTTAAAAATTAATAAGGATATGGAACATTATTCCACACGGATAGAAACAATATAGATATAAAAAAAGTAATACCAAGATACCAACAACAAATGTATCCAAGATATATACTATAAGCCGATATAGAGTTTCAAAACAACTAAAGTAAGAATTATTGGTCACGAAATTCGGATACGTTTAGATTGATAAAAAAAGTTACCTGTGGGAGCTGTTGTTTCTCGACATGTATTGGGTAATACTTTCGAATTCATCCTACTTGATGTATTTATTTGAACAACCTCGTTCGTTTGTTGTAAGTGCACGTTCCTTTTCCCCAAAACCTCCTCGGCTGCGTTGGCAATAATGCATCAAACACAAAGCATTAGACTTTTTCAATTATTATTGAGTAATGAAGCAGTAAGGAGAAGCATACTTACCAATCATTTTCTTTGTGTATCGCCTTGGCTTATTTGAAACAGTACAAACAATGGGATTAGATTCATTTCCTTCACCTGATATCAGTGAAATACGGTTAAAAAATACGTGGTTAGTGATAAACATATTCAATCTAATTAAAATGAAATGCATATTTTACCAACATTAACTAACATATTTAGATTATTAGAATGATTACCATGACGCTAATTAGAAAAATCAGAAATAATAATGGGTTTGGTCGGTGCACCACTCGATGAGGTAGTTATAGATGGAGGCTTGCGGGCTAGCCTAAGACTTTTGCGAGCTTCAAAAAGCATCAACAGAACATAAAAATATATATTAGAAAACAAAAGTCATACAAATATAGAGATGGGAAAACATCGAAATTGTACTTGTGCTCATTATGGTATACGATAGAAAAAAGACAAACTTTGGATATATCTTGATTCGTTGAGATGATGAAACACTGAAAAAATAAATTCTTTTAATTAATACATACTATTACACTTCAAAATCGATATAACACACCGAACAAAATAAAAGATATGAAAGCATATACCATACAATATTTAACAATTGATCTTGAAAAATATCAACTAATATAAAAGTCTAATAACGATAATAAAACAATTGTGACCTCAATCTCATAATAACTAATCCATTCCCAATAACAGAATAATTTAAATTCAACAACTTTGTCATAATGCATATATGTGTTATACACATAAAGGGCATTACATGCAGTTGAAAACAATTGGGATGAAACAAGTGGAAATTTAAAAAAGATAACTAATTTCATATGAATGTATGAGAATGATAATAAATCAAAATACAAAATTGTTTTGAACTATATTATAACATATAAAGGCAACTGAACAAAACTAGCCAACAAAGAAACTATATACATAGGATTATGATTAGCATACAACCTATCAATATATGGCCATATTAATCTCAGCAAGTTATACACATTACATCAACAATCCCATAACACTTTGAACATGCCCTATATAAACATATTTTGTTAAAAAAAACACACTATTAGGAAACAGTCACGATGCTCATGGTATGACATTCAATACACACATTAAGGGTTATTTCAGTTATAAACCATGTAAATAAAAGGGATATCTAACAAATAAACATAGAAATTAGTAAACTGAAATTAGGTAGTTGAGCATACACTATGCATTTAACCTTTATTTCAAAGGATTTGTACCATTCAGAGAAAAATACAACAGCCATTACCCAACATATCTGGCTTTATATTAAATAATCTATTGAACGAATGTGGAAGATTTAACATCATCCTCAAATATTGAAAATTTTCTGAAAACAAGCATCCTATCTTCAGGCGTGTAATTAAATTAATTTGGGTTTACTCATCACAATGGAATAGACATAACAATGCACAAACATCAACAATGCCATATAAGTTTGAACATGCCCTATACAAACATAATTTGTTAAAAAAACAGCAAACAATAAGGATGTTAAGATGCTTATGGTTTGACATCCAATACACACATCAAGGGTAATTTTAGTTATAAACCGGATAAAAATTGGGATATCTAGCAAATAAACAGAGAAATTAGTTGACTAAAATAAGGTAATTAAGTATACACTATGCATTTACCCTTCATTTCAAAGGATTTGTACCATTCTGAGCAAAATACCAATGCCATTACCCAACACACAATGCACAAATTAAAGCGAACAATATGATATTGAAGTCTAAATTTTGATATCAGGATCTTATAAAACATCTTTAACCGAAAAAATCGACATACCTGTTAGAATGGAGAGTTTATGAACCAAATCAAACTCGAAATCGCAAAATCAGGGCTTCAATCTTCGTCTCTAATGTGACTGATGGGGAAGCTTTTATAGATACATAGTTGAGTTCGAAAAGATCGTAAGATGAAGATTAGAGGATGAATTTGGAGTCTTGTTGTGAAATCGAACGAAATTTCTAGGTTTATTATAACCGAACATCGATCGTGTGAAAGAGGATTTGGGGGTGTTCAATATTTAACATCCCTAATATACCCCTGTTACTCGAATTCCACCACTTTTAAAATTAATTGAAATTACAATTTTGCCCTAACTAATCTGCACCATTGATCAATAAAATCTATGGTCTATAATGGTTCTTATGGTTTTTTCATAATTTTTAGTTTTCATATGAATGCCATCCTATATATATATATATATATATATATATATATATATATATATATATATATATATATATATATATGTATGTATATATATATGTTTGGACTTGATTGTGACAAATCTCAAACCATAGTGATTAAATTGAGCGTTTTTAAACTATTGGATGAAAATGGTTATAACAATCAAACTACAGGGACTAAAAGTGTAATTTACTCTATAATATAATATGCTTGTGTGAGAGAGTAAATTACGTTTTTGGTTCCTGAGGTTATTAAAAATAACCATTTCAGTCCAAGGGTATTTTGATCATTTTATTAAAAACTAACTTAAAAATCTAACTCTGTTAGTGTATATTGAACTGAAATAGTTATAGATTACAAATCATAGGACTTGATTTGTTAGAAAATTCATTTTTAAACTCAAATGGTTAAAATGATGAAACCACGGGGACCAAAATAGTAATTTACTCTTTATATAATTATGATAATTGTTTTGCTCGTAAAGTTATCGGAACATGTCAAGATTGTTGGTTTACTGGTAATCTACCTACTCTAATAAAAAGGTATCTTAAGATGACACGTGGCAGCACCACAATCATTCTCATCAAATTTTTCCCGCCTCTCTCTCCTATTAAATAATTACCTTAATTATTAATAATATTCCTTAACAACTTTTTAGATTTAATGAATTAAGAAATAAATCTATTTATTAATATTATTTCTAAATAATATATTTTTCTAAAGCATATTTTTTTAAAAATACAAATTTTTTTAAAATTGGTATTTTTAAAAAGTCATTTTTTTAAAAACAAAAATAATCAAATTTGAGAGTTATAATGGGAAAATTATTAAAAATAATATTTTTATATGATTTGTTTTATTTATTTATAGAAAAAAGTTTAAAAACAAAATTTTAAAAAGTTGATATTATTATTTTATTATATGTTAAAATATCATTTTATAATTAATAAATATTATATTATATTTTATTTATTCAACCCGTGTAATACACGGGTTTACTAAAGCTAGTATCTCTATATAAAAGTAGTATATTTACGTTGGTTTCTACGATAAACAAACATAACGAAAAAAATATTGTTCACTATGGTCCTTCATTTAGTTAAATGAAAAAAAAAATTGACTTTTACTTTCATCCGTTTACATTCATTTATGATTGTTTATGCTTAAATGAACACGAACACCTTCAATTTCCCGGCAAACAAACTGAATAAATTGGTTTAAATGTTGTGTTCATTTATTTGTTCAGTTAAAGTTAAGCGAACAAGAGAATCTTGGTTTAAATGTTATGCACATTTATTTGTTCAGTTAAGTTAAATGAACAAACACAAACTTAATTTTCTTCTAATTGTTTCTATTTTCTAATGACCTATCCAACTGCTCCATATTAGCTTGCCAACAGATTTCAACAGCCAATATAACTACCATAACTAGAACATATCTGCACACTAAATTCAACTGAAATTCAAATATTCCACCAACATTTAGACAATAGTAATAACAACACAACATATTTGTAAATAGTAGTCCCATGGACTGACTTAAGAGCTTTCATGTTCTGTTACTTAAAATATTGTGAGTGAAGTATATATATTATATGAAATGTTTAAAGTGGTTGTGAATCTGTAAATTTAAGTATTCACTGTTCAATCTTTAAATTTTTTTTAATATTTTTGAAAGTTGTTGTAAGAGACAAAATAATGATTTATGATATAATTATAAGGATGGGAATAAGAAATGAGATGTAGATGCTCTTAAGAAACTAATGGATAATAATAGTATAAAAAGTTACATTGTCATGGAAAACTAATTTGACACAAATGAATTCTCTCACAAATCACACACTAATCACACTAATCAACCTTACTCAAGGGTTCTTCATCTTAATCCTCAATTTCCTAGCAATTTGTGTTGCTTTTGAGTGCACTGGTCTCTTGCTAGAATCACATTGTTCAACTTCAACCCAATTAATCACCTTTAATATAAGTGATTGAGGAACTCTTTTATCCTTTTCCAGTGATTTCTTCATACCCTTTTCCAATGCTTTCTCCAAGAACTCCATGAACCAATTCGCAGCCTCGGTTTCAATCTGCATTCCCAATGTTATGGTGTTACTTAAACTGCAGCAAGACCCCCCTCCGGGATTCTTGTTTTCATCGTTGTCAAACACTTTCGCCTTCTGATTGACAGCTGATGGTGGCCTCATTTGCTTCGCTGAATTCGTTGACTTCTGATCATTTCTTTCAGGAAATGCTGCAATCGATTTGTGTAAAGCAGTTCGTCTTTTGGAAGCATTAGTTGAATCTGTATTATTGTTGTTGATATCATGCAAGGCTGGTGTGTTTTCAGATGGGTTTGAGCTGTTGCAGCTTTGATTGATGTCATTTCTGCTACTGCTTGAACAATTTGACTATGGAAGTCAAGAAACTGCTCAAAACAGTCTGATGGATTTTCGGCGTTTGCTGATTTGCTCAAACTGGATAGATTCCTATAGAAATTTGATGTTAGAATTAACAAAATGAACAAATGCTGACATATAAAAAACTCAAAGTTGTTCATACTTGAGTGACCGAACGAGAGTTTCGGTCGCTGAGGCCTCTCTAAGTGCTTGAAGGGCAATCTTCTGAGCTGTTTCGCGTTGCTGAATGGCTTCCTGCAATGATATCATTATAAGAATCAAGAAATCTTGAGGGTGACATTCTTTAGAAAGTCATAAAACAAGAAATTACACATGGGTAACACTTTGTAACTTTTGAAGTCTTGATGGTGTGTCCAAACTTAAAAGCTCAAGAAACTTGGCAATTGTTATAAAAGATTAACAAAATTGCAGTCTTGAAGGTGTACCTTTCCCAGAAGGCCAAGTTTTCCTGGTAAATTAAATGATAAGCTGTTGTCCCCATATGGAGAATCTTGTTGTGAAGCCATCTGTGAGTTTGAATAACTCTTCGTCTCTGATGCAACGCTTGGAGAAGACGATACTCGGGTGTTCCTTAAACTTGGAGGTGGTGTTGTGCTTTTCTTTTCCTGCAATGAAACATTGCACTACATTCAAGATTTCAAGATCAACTGAATCTGATCACTCTTCAAATAGCTTGCAGAACAGTATATAAAGTGCCAATGTAGCTAAATATGAAACATTGCACTACATTCAAGATTTCAAGATCAACTGAATCTGATCACTCTTCAAATAGCTTGCAGAACAGTATATAAAGTGCCAATGTAGCTAAATATGTAATTGATTAAAAAAAATGGAAAATTGCCAAGAAACAGTAACTAAACATGTACAATGTGTGGGTATGAGAGAATTCCCCTCTTGTGAGAGGTAAAAGTTGATTTTCTGAACAAATTTGACAATTAAAGTTCAAATTTTCTTGTGAGACAAAAATTACATTATAAAATTTGGTTAATTCCCCTAAAATACATATCCTAAGATAATGTTCACTAAACTATTTCTGTTTTGAATGACTTAATTTTGCATACCAATTTCCATTCTTATCTGCAGATAAAGATGAAACATATTCACTAAGCTTTTCAGTTTAGCATTCTGCCACTAATACTATCAATTTGGTATCATCCAACTGTATTTTAGACAATTTACATAATTAAACTACAGTTGTAGTTTCTTATATCAGGACCATATCAAGTAGTTTCTGCTTATAGATTATGTCAACCTACAACAATATAATTCACCATAATCAACAACAATACCAAAGAGGAAGATGTACCTACAGCTGTAATTAAAGGGCTTCTCAAGATCTTCGCATCCCGGTCACAAATCGTACTCTTGCTCCTCGAATACTTCGTCGTCGACGCACTAACAGCACAGCTTTTACGCGCTACAGGACTCTCCATCATCTTCGACAACAACGCGCCACCTGCAGACCCTCTAACCCTACCCCCATCCTTCTCAATTGCTCTACTTCTCGTCAACGGCGACATAGTGAAATTAGCCCTCACCGCAGACCTCGATTTCACCGGTGTACATTGATTAAAATCCAAAGGACATGGCTTCAACACCATTGGTGATGCACACACCCCATCTTCCCCCTTTTGTCCTGTGCCCCAAGACCCCCTTCTTGGAGCCGAAGCTTTCGTATTCGAATTCAAATTCAAATTCAAAACTGATTTCTGCTCACTCCTTTCGCCTTTCGCTCTCAGACCCATCAGCGGTTCAGGCGTTCCAACAAACGGGTGGCGCCCAGGGATCGGCTTCGCGCCTTTGGCTACAGGAACAGGGGACCCCGGCTCCAAATTATCGACATATATGAACTGACCCAGCTGCATCTTGTTGCTGAGAACAAGATCATCTTGTTCAAAGGGTAAACTCACATAGATCGAATGAGAAGAATCCGAAACCTTGATGTAAAACCCGTGTTTCGGCCATAGATCTTTCTCATCAAGATCAGCTGGAACAATATCAGTCACTTGTAACAGTGAACTCCTGTGTTCATTTGTGGGTTTCACCCCTGAATTCATCCCATTTAACAGCTTCAACAAGATCCCAGGTGCCAATGCTGCCATATCGAGTAATCAACAACGAAATTGATCGCAAAATTTGGGGATTTTCGCAAGAAACAAGAATAGTTGATCATACACTTCAATTCGATTGAAAATTATCAAGAATTGAAGCCCCTAAGAGTGAATTTAGGGTTTATGAGGGGAGATTGAAAGAGCGTATTATGGGGTTGTGATGTTTAACGGTAACTAGAGGTGAGAATGAGAGTGAAATTTTAAATGGATGTATTTTTCTGAACGTTGAAGAGAATATAGATAGGCGGCCAACGGTCATAATTGTACCGTTGAGGTGGCGGTCATGCTCATAATATTAATGATATTATTTAATGACTTATGGAGAAAAATGTTTTGGGAAATTTAATTTTGTATTTCTCATAAAATACATGATATTTGAAATCTTGTTGCAATATTTAAAATTTAATGTTTTTTTATTTTATCTTATTTAAGTTTTTCTCAAGATATTATTTTTAGAGTAAAATGTTATTTTTATCTCTGATTTATATTAAAATTTTAATTTCAATTCAAATTTGTTTTTTAATTCCAGTCATTGTATTTAACAAATATTGTCATTTTCATCCAATACACTAAATCCATTAAGATCCATGTTAAATATGATAGTATTTTAGTCTTTTTCAACATTCTAATTATCCAATTAAAATAAATTAATCAATTAATACTAAAAAACATATGAAGCGACTAGTGAGACGGTCAGCCACTTCGATTAACTTTTAACTCATGTTGTTCGATTTAGGTTTGCTTTGAGATTTCAATTAATCTTCATATTTTGTTCTAACGTGTACATTTATTCGATTGAGGTCTATTGTGGGATTGAGGTCTGATGTTGTCTAGGGCTGTTCATGAGCCGAGCCAAGCCGAGCCAGGATTAGCTCGGACTCGACTCGAATTATAAACCGAGCCAGCTCGGCTCGGCTCGGATTTACAACCGAGCTAAAAAGTAGAGCTCGAACTCGACTTGGTTTTAAACCGAGCTGGCTCGGATCGGATTTGTTTGGCTCGCTTTTAAAACAAAATTTAATACACATCTCTCAAACTTCAATAGTCCAAATATCAACGCATAGTTCAAAAAACATATTAAAAATCAGTTCAACATCTTAGATTACAAGCCCCAATCTAATTCAACCAACGATACACAAAAATAGGTTAACAATTCAACGTTCATTAGCATATGAATTAACCCGCATAAACATTCTCTTGCACTTCTAAATACCTGCAAAAAATAATCAATGAAATGAAACAACTCAATACCAAACTTCTAAATACCTGCAAAAAAGTAATCAATAAAATAGGAACATACCCAAATCGCAGATTCATAGGTAGAGGAAAACATAACTATATCAAGATATACCTGACCAAAATCGTAGATTCGTAAGTAGGCAAGCACAGAACTTGTTGACCAGGAGTAGGGCAGTGGCCGGTGGGGAGGGAGTGACGGTCGAGGCCCGAGGGAGAGTGGGAGACGGTCGAGGCCCGAGGGAGAGTGGGAGACGGGAGCGGACGGTGGGTAGGGAGACAGGGAGTGACGATCGACGCCTAGGGGAGAGTGGGAGACGGGAGCGACCGGTGGGGAGGGAGTGACGGTCGACGCCGAGGGAGAGTGGGAGACGGCAAACGGGACTCGGGAGCAGCCGAGCGGGGAGTGGCCGAGTGGAGCTGGGAGCACTTAGGGTTTTCAAACTTCAAATTTCATCTGAGTGTTCAACTTTGGGTTTTTTAACGTTTTGAACTTTTGATTAGGTTAGTGTTATTATAATATTATATATAAATATTATATGTATATTACATATTTAGTCGAGCCACTAAACAAGCCAACGAGCAAGCCAACGAGCGAGCCGCCCTTGGCTCGGACTCGGCTTGGACTCGGCTCGTTTACAATTAGAGCCGGCTCAGCTCGGCTAGTTTATAAACCGAGCCGATTCGAGCGAGCTTTTTCCGAGCGAGCCACGAGCCGTGAGTTTTTGAACAGCCCTATTGTTGTCACGCTTTTTTTGATTGAGGTCTGCTATTGTCACGTTACGTGATAACAACAAACCTCAATAAAACAAAATGTGATAATAGTAGATCTTAATCGAACAATAGCGCGCTTTCGAACAATACATGAAAATCAATTGAATTCTCACAGCAGCTCTCATTAAACAACATAAGTTAGAGTTAATCAAAACTTTTAAAAAGAAACGTCTTGTCTCACTACTCGCTTCATATGTTTTTTAGTTTTAATTAAATATTAATTGATTTTTTTTGTTTTAGTTGGATAATTATGATGTTGAAAGCTACTAATAAGCATCATATTTAACGGATATATTAACAAAGTTAATATAGTATATGCAAATGACAACATTGTGTATACTACAGTGACAGAAATAATAAAAAAAAGTTTTTGAATTGAAAGAGTAAATTCAACAAGACGTTAGGGACGAAAATAACATTTTACTCTATTTTTTAATACCTATTAACCATACTTTAAAAACTAAAATGGAAAGCCTTTAAGCACAATGTACATATAATTGATGCATATATGCTTTTTTTCTTTTTCCTTTTTTAATACTTTTATCTTTATGAACTTTATATTTTAGTTTTATAATTCGTTTTGAAGTTATTTTGTTTTCTCTTTATAACTTCTAAAATATGACATTTTTGTAAATTTCGAATATACCATTGCAACGTGCTTATTTTTATCTACGTTCTGATAAAAATTTCGTTCAAAATGGAGTTATGTGTAATAATGTACAAGTCATCAAATTACAAACGTATGAGTCGTTAAACCTGTTTGTAGGTTTCAACTTTCATAGGTTTTATTTTGTTTTCCCATACAACTTTTAAATTACGAGGTTTTATTGAAATTTCGAGTTTGATGTTTCAAAGTGCCTATTTTTATCTGCTTTGCGGTGTGAATTTTCATAACCCTATTTTAAACCAACAATGGTTCTAATGATTATTTAAACCGTTTGATTTTTAAACCGTTCAACTCTCCTTTTCAAATATACCGATATGTGTGTGTGTTTTTTCTAGGTTACTGCCTCAACAAAATCCGTGTGGACGCTAAACTGACTTTATTTTGGGTTAAATAGAGTTTATTTCATACAAATAAACAAATACATCCTTGGTCTAGTAGTTTACATATGCATAAATAAAACAACTCCTTACATATATAAGATTTATTAATTCTACACGACATGACTAATTTTATCAATGTCCTAACGTAAATTATATTTCATGCTTCTATATTAAGTTTCAAATATTATCAATAGCATCTTGATGTGGATCTCAATCGATTTACAATAGCTAAAGAATTAAGAAGGAAGCCGGATAGAAAGTAGATGAGAAATATTATTTGAATTCTAATCATGCACCACTAATTATGAAGGTATTGTGGGTATTATATACCCATACAAATCAAATGCACGTAAAGCAAGTTATTCAAATAAAACTAATTGATCCACTACTTCCACTACTTCTAACTAATTAAACAAAACAAATGACAAGAACCACTAATAAATGGTGATAAACGTGGGTAGGATCATGGGCACATATCACATCTTCACGGCGCAGTAGTTGGAAGGTTTTGTTTTTTATATTAAGTTTCAAAATTTTGTTTCATTACCTTCAACCGCACGGGTTCACAACAACATTTCAACGTTATCTTTCTTTAGTATTTTGCTCTCCCGTCATAACGCGGGGGTTTTATTATATATTTTTTTATTTTGATATCTTTACATTTAAATTATCATTTTTTTTCAATTTAAATGTATGTACGTAAATATGTAGAGCATACATTAACAAAAGCTAGTAAATAAAATTATGTGTCCTAATTCGTTTCTTTAGTTAACCTATTTTGACCTATCTTTTTGGATTTGGGTGAACTATTTGTTTTCGTTCATAAATGGTGAAATTATTTCAAACTAAATGTTCACTGCTAGAAAAACTGAAATAGATGATGCGCATTGCGCGTCATCTTTGGGGTCAGATGACGCGCAAATACGTGTCAAGGAAGGGGTAATCATAAATGGTAGATGACGCGCATCCGCGCGTCATCTTTTTATGACGCGCAAAAGATGACGCGCATTTTATGACGTGCAAAAGATGACGCGCATTTTATGACGTGCAAACGATGACGGGCAATGCGCGTCAAGGAAGGGGTAGTCATAAATGAATAGATGACGCACATACGCGTGTCATCTATGAAATTTTTATGTCGTGCAATAGATGACGCGCAATGCACGTCATAAAATTAGCTGCATTTTTAATTTTTTTTTATTTTTGATAAATTTACCTGTTGTTTTCTAAAACAAATTGTCGAATAACATTAAAAGCGAAATCCATTAAATACCAACAAAGTTTACAAGTCCATTAAAAGCGAAATCCATTACAAAAGTTGGTAATTAACAACTACAAAGCATAAAACAAGTCCAAATTCAATTAGTACCAAACAAGTCAAATACCAATACTAACACAAGTCCAAATATATCATTTCAGGCCTACATATAAATGAAATTCGATACGTAGCGCGCCAGTCTTCAAGAAACAAGAGGTTCAGTAGCTTGAGGCTTCTCATCTTCTGAGTTCTTCAAGTTGTTGATGTTTTTCAAGTTCAAGAGTCGCAAACAATGCAATCAAAACTGTAAGAAGAAAATAGCACATTACGTTCTTATTGATTGATAATGGCATAATACAGAATCCATAATTGTAAGAAGATGTCAGTTTGAAATAAATAACATACTTACCAACATCTATGCCATTTCAACTATTTGTAAAAATGTCAAATAAGAAAAGCGTCTCCTTCAAAGTCTGCACCAATGATAGAACAAAATAATCTGATGGAACAAAAAGATATATTGATAGATAGTAGGCCCGATTCGAGAAGGACAATTCTCAGATTACAAGCTGTGACACTTTCAGAAATACTAACCTAACCCATGTAATGAACTTCCTACTCTTGAATAAGCTACTACTAATGCAGAAAATAAGGGAAGTAACAGCCCCACTCATCCACTAAATCCTATGCTGCTGTTGACCATGTCCTGAACAGGGTAAATGGGGCTGCTCCACGGGTTCAGCTGACCCACTGAACCCACTGGATTCGTATCAACCAATTAAGAAACGACAATAGAAGATTTTAAAAAAGCATCAGTTCTTAACATATAGTAATAAAATCATTTTTCATTTCTTACATTTATTGGAGCATTTTCAGAACTAGCAATCATCTTCTTCTGTTAACCGACTAGACAACATACTAGCATGTTCTACAGTCTATATGATTAATGTCAAGCTCTAATCCCTAATAATATAACCATAAATGTTAATAAGTAAAGTAAATATTGATCAACAGAGTTTTTTTTTTTTAAAAGTAGTTTGGCAATCAAGAAAAACTTCTTACTTGGTCTGCCAGTCTGCCTTTATTTTTTCCTTTGCATTACAAGCAATTCAATAAACACCAAGTGAATGCTCAAATTTCAAGTGTATTGCTCCAGGATATACCATGTTTATAAAACCCGTAAAAATAAAGACCAAACCCGTGCATTATAACTCTTGAGAAACATGAAACTACTTTATGTAAAGTGTGTGTCATCAAGTGAAACCAAGACCAAATAATGCAGTAGAATGGTTCATGAGAATCTCAGAAACATTTGATGTTGGAGACTTGTAATGATTTGGTATCCTCAAGAAGGCTGCTAAGGAGCTCTCCTCCTGTTAACGTAGTATCAAAGAAGGCTATTCCCAGCGATTTAATTAAACAATGAAAAATATAAACTTAAGTTAACCCATGACAAAAGGAAGAAAAATTTACTTGATTAACGAGGTGTGTGAACAGGTTTTTTTCTCAATGAAGCAACAGCTCTTTCACGTGCTGCAAAAAAATAACCATGCCTAGTGTATGTGGATGGAACTGAAAAGAGCAAACCAGTCAAAACTTACGACAATTATTTGGAAGTTAACACAATATACTATCAAAAAGTGGAGGTGTCGAGGATTAAAAGTTCATACCTAATTATAACCATATGTAGATTTTCTGTTAAAGGCACAATTAACCAGAGGAAGAAACTCCTAAACACATGGCTGAAAGGCTGGTGACTGATACGGGTGGCCTATGGAATAAGTTAAACTTAAAGAGTAATCCTAATAAGTAATAACATAGCAAAGGCAATGCAGACCACATAAACCTATTACCAGCATATTTTACAATCTGTATGATCAATGTAACCAGGCATGTTAATGAGCAAGGTATGTATTAGTGACCAGCATATTAAAGAAAGTAGTTTGGCAATCAAGATTAACTTCTTAGTTGGTTGTAACGACCCGAATTTCGTATTATGCAGTTAAAATACAATTAATGTATCATGTATTAAAACCTAATATTGTAAAATATGTTAAAGGTTAAATATTTAAGACTTAACTAGAAAATTTGCTAGTTAGTTAATAGTGGTGGAAAAATGAAAAATGATACTAGAGGGGTGGATCTTGCCAATTGATGAAACCTAAACATGGATATGTATGGCTTGCCATACATTTGGTGAGCATTGTCTCTCATTCACGTTTATACACAAGAGAAGAGGAGAAGAAGAATTTGGTCATCTCATTGCTCAAATTGTTGGTGATTCAAGTGCAAGATCCGAAATTGAACCCTAGAAATCATTCTTCATCTTATCAAGAGCTACAAGTAAGTGTTATTTGATGTTCTTGAGGGGTAAAAATCGTCACCCACATGGTGGGTGTAGAAATTGGTGGTTTAAACATGAAACCCTAGTGTTATAGTGCTAGATGATCATGTGTATGTGTGTATTATGGTAACTAGATGTGTAATTGCTCCTTAATTGAAGATTTACATGAACCATGGAAATGGGTTTAGTTACTAGAAGATTAAACTAAGGATTCTTCATGTAAACTAGTTGCTAGTTGTAGAATCCATGTTCATTCTTGTAGAAATGTGATTATGTGCATAACATTTGGTTGAAATTGATGAATCACATGTGTGATATGTGATTTAGGTGTAAAATTAGCTTGATGATGTTTAAAAGCTAGTAAATAACCAATATGTTAAGTTATGCACATAAGGTGTTTGATGAAATGCTCAAATTAGATGAAAAACATGAATGAACTACTTAATTGCAAGAAATGTGCAATGTGGAAGCCTAGATTGTAGGTTAAATGTGATAAATGGTCAAATGGACCATATGTGTGATTAAATGAATGTTATGTGTTAAATGGGTCCTTAAAATGGTAATAGGAAGTGGTGTGGCAAGCGGATCCAAGGGAACCGGCAAGGAACACGTTTGATTGACCACTTAAACCTTCCGGACTCAAGGTAAGACATTCTTTAAATTGAGCATAACAAAGTAAAGGCATGAGTCACAATGTGTGTGACCATGTGCTCATAAGCTCAAACCAAATGAAAACCACGTTTAAAAAGGATAAATAGTTGACTTGCACCGTATGTGAGCTTCTATGACAAATGATTCACGACGTGCGTGAACATAAAGGAAAATAACACTTTAGTGTTATACCACATGGTTGTGGAACAGAACGAGTCATGACGTGCGTGACCGTCCCATGGAAATGGGAAGAAAGGACAACCCGGATTAAAGTGATTCACATCGTGTGTGAACACTGGTAAAGGGCTATCCCTACGATTTGCAACGTGTGTGGACGTTGGGTAACGCCAAGGAAAGCGGTCGTTCGCGAAAGAATGGCAAACCGCTCATTAAAATGGGATTTGACCCTATAAGGGGCAAATTCGGTATGAAAAGGAAAAATTTGCGTTATGATAGGCAAATGGGATGGGTTGGGTCTAAGAACTCACCAACATATGTAATATGTTATAATAGACCGGTTCTATGGTTGTCGGGACGGTCGGAAGCTCTAAAGAACAAACGAACCATAAATGGGTTAATTAAGGAATTAAATACCAAAAAAAATAGAAAAATTTTGGTATATTGCCAAGAGTCGGGTTAGACTCATTGAAACTCCATGGGAATCACGTATATGATAAAATATGTTATTTCCGGGTGTTTGGAACAATCGGGATCGACAGGGGTGGCTCGGGAACGCGAAACGACCCTTAACGGGTCAAAATAATGAATTTGCTGCAGGTCTACCGTAGCTTACGTCCATAAGGACGTAAGCTACGTCCTATCCACCTGGGTACGCCCTGAGCTACTGTCTTACGTCCACAAATCAGGGGAGAAGGGTTAAGGACGTAAGCTACGTCCTTTAGGACGTAAGTTACGTCCCAGGCATAATGTTGCCTCTGAGCTTCTTTTGTTGTCTTATCGTTTCCCCAGATTTTGTCGATTATCGTTTTAACGCGTTCCGAGTCCGTTTAAACCCCCGTAAAGACCCTAAAATGAATGTTGGAATGTACTTACTTAGTTCCTATGAACTAATGGATGTCTAAACGTGTGTTTTCAGGTGTTACGGGACCGGAAGGCTAAAGTGATCGATAGGGCATACAAGGATCGAACGGGACTTGCATACGCGTTTCTTTTGTAGAATTAACGCGTTAACATTATTTTGAAACTCCTTATCACGTGTTTATGTAAATGGATTGTTAAACTTCATTTTTGAGTGTCGGTGACACGAAACACACATATTTTCGCGAACACTTGGACTCAAACTTTTGAGCTCTAGATATGAGAAATGCAAACGTTCGATCCAAGAAGCCGATCACCGAGCCTAAAGGTACAAGGTTAGTGTGCCGTTTATAAACGTAACAAGCTTGACACATGTATGATATATGTATGATATGTACTATATGAATTGATTGAACCTAGCTTCTTGACTTAAGTTTGGAATAAAGGAACTAAGAAGGCATCCGTGTGGTGAGCTTGTTGCTAGGCCTGGCCAGTCTAACAACAATCAAAGGCACGCGAATGGATTCTTAGGGATGTTGTTTTAAACTTAAGGATGGAAATGGGTATTGTGTGAATAGGGTTAGGCCCTAGTGATAGTAGAATCATAAGCATCGGTGTATATGCTATAGATTACGTACATGGTACTAACGTAAAGTTTAATTGTCACAGTCTTAAGTCATGGCTGGTAACGATCACGTGATCAATATAGAGAATCACGAGACCCATCCCGATGATGCAACACGGGAAATGGTCAAGGAGGAAGTTGGCAAGGCTTTTGAGGCTTTATTGCCGGGCTACATCGAGGATGTACGCAAAGATCTACGGGATCTCATTCAACAAGAGTTTGTGGCTCTGAAGGCTGACAAAGAAACCGAAAGGCCAACAAAGAAAGTGACCTATAAGGAGTTTGTTGCATGCAACCCTACAACGTTCAAGGGTGAGGTCGATCCACTACTTAGTCAAAGGTGGATCAAAGATATGGAAAGTGCCTTTGAAACCTCACACTGTGAAGAATCTGATGAAGTGAGGTTTGCTGCAAGCCAACTCCGGGAACGAGCTAAGGACTGGTGGGAATTGCAACGGGATGAGAAGGGGCGGGAAGGTATCAAAAGTATGACTTGGGAAGAATTTAAGAAGTTGTTCACAAAGCGGTTTTGCCCACAAGCCGCTATCAACAGAATAGCAGAAGAATTCCTACAGTTACGACAAAAAGATGAAAGTATTGATACCATCACGGCCATCTTCTACGACAAAGCCAAGTTTTGCCCACAGTTGCTCCAGGATGAAAGGATGTGGATTAACCACTACTATGGCATGTTGAGTGCCAAGTATCGAGAGTTTCTTACACCGTCCAAATGTGAAACCCTAGCAGAGCTTATCGATTGTGCTAGGGATCGAGAAGCGGAATTGAAAAGGCAAGTTGATCGTGGGGAGAAGCGTGCGGCTGAAACGGAGACGGGTTCGTCTAAGAAAGCCAAGATTTCATCTTCATCAAACAAGTCTGGGAACGACAAAGACTCCAAACATTGCAAGATTTGTAAAAAGAAGCATGGGGAGTTTGTAGATACGAATCTAAAAATTGCTTCAAGTGTGGAAAGTCGAGTCATTCGACATCTCAATGCACAAGCCCGTTAAGTGTGTGCTACAACTGTTACAAACCGGGCCACAAAAAGAGCGAATGTCCGGAACTAAAGAAGGATGGTACAAGTCAATCCTCGGTTGCTCAAGGTTCGGGGAAAAAGGGTGATGGAGGAAAGCTAAGGCGAGAACTTTCTTGATTACGGCGGAAGAAGCCAAATCTATAGCCGACGTTGTGACGGGTACCTTTCTCATCAACTCACTACCCGCTTATGCGCTATTTGACTCGGGTGCTAATAGATCGTTTGTTTCGGTTAAATTTGCGAGTCATTTTTCCATGGTGTTAGACAACTTACCTAGTCCTTTAGAGATTGAGGTAGCGGATTCAAAAACGTTCTTAGTGTTCAACGTTTATCGAAATTGCATACTTACCATCGAAGGTGAGGATTATTCGGTCGACTTAATACCCATGACACTCGGGGAGTTTGATGTAGTAATCGTATGGATTGGCTTTCCATGTACCACGCCAATATAGTTTGCAATCGCAAGTGCATCCAATTGATATCTCCGAGTGGTTATGAGGTAATAATCCAAGGTGCAAAACGCGGTGGCGTGGCTTTATGTTCTTTGGTTAAAGCAATGAAATACATGAGCCATGGAGGACAATCGTTCTTAGCCTATGTAATAGACACGGAAACGAAAGTTCAAGTGTTGGAAGATATTCCGGTTGTTCGGGATTTTCCGGATGTCTTTCCGGAGGATTTGCCGGGAGTCCCACCGGAACGGGAGGTCGAGTTTCGAATCGACCTAACCCCGGGAGCTAAACCCATTGCAAAGGCTCCCTATCGTTTGGCGCCATCGGAGATCCAAGAGTTAATGACACAATTGCAAGATCTTTTAGACAAGGGGTTCATACGTCCGAGTACTTCGCCATGGGGAGCACCGGTTCTTTTCGTGAAAAGAAGGATGGAAGTCTTCGGATGTGTATCGACTATAGAGAGTTGAACCAGGTGACGGTTAAGAACCGTTACCCATTGCCTAGGATTGATGACCTATTCGATCAGTTGCAAGGTGCATCGTGGTTTTCAAAAATCGACTTACGGTCGGGTTATCATCAGTTGAAGGTAAGGGAAGAAGACATCCCCAAGACGGCATTTCGTACTAGATACGGGCATTATGAATTCCTTGTGATGTCTTTCGGGTTGACAAACGCCCCGGCGGCATTCATGGATTTGATGAATAGGGTGTGCCGACCCATGTTAGACCGATCTGTCATTGTATTCATAGATGATATCCTTATTTATTCTAAAAATGAAGGTGATCATGCTTGTCACTTGCGTGAAGTTCTCGAAACGCTTCGTCGGGAGAAATTGTTCGCAAAATTCTCCAAGTGTGCCTTTTGGTTGCGAGAGGTACAATTCTTGGGTCATGTGGTAAACTCGAAGGGTATACACGTAGACCCCAAAGATTCACGCGGTGACCAAATGGAGTCCACCCAAGACTCCCACAGAGATTAGAAGCTTTCTTGGGTTAGCCGGATATTATCGGAGATTCATTCAAGACTTTGCTAAGATTGCTTCTCCTTTAACCAAGCTTACCAAGAAAGAGGTGAAGTTCCTATGGGGTGAAGAGCAAGAGAAAGCCTTTCAAGAGTTAAAGTCGAAATTGACTCAAGCTCCGGTTTTGTCTTTACCCGAGGGAACCGACGATTTTGTGATATACTAGGATGCTTCCTACTCCGGTTTGGGTTGTGTTCTAATGCAAAGGGGCAAGGTGATTGCTTATGCCTCGAGACAACTAAAGGTGCATGAAAGGAACTACCCAACCCATGATCTTGAACTAGCCGCGGTGGTGTTCGCGTTAAAGATTTGGAGGCATTATCTATATGGTGTAAAGTGTACGATTTACACGGACCATAAGAGTTTAAAGTACTTCTTTACGCAAAAGGAGTTAAACATGAGACAAAGGCGGTGGATGGAATTGCTAAAGGATTATGATTGTGAAATCCTATATCATCCGGGAAAGGCCAATGTCGTGGCTGACGCCTTGAGTCGAAAGGAGGATCATACTCCTATCAAAATAACCGCAATGAAGATAACGTTATATCCGAAGTGGTTGAACGAATTAAGGAAGCACAAACTGAAGCGCTAAAGGAAGAAAATTTGAAGAAAAATCGAATCAAAGGTCAAACTCAAAACTTGGAAGATGATAGTCAGGGATTGAAAACAAGATGGGGTCGGGTTTGGATACCACCTACTTGTACCTTGAAGAATGATCTATTGGATGAAGCCCATAAATCCAAGTATTCAATTCACCCGGGAGCGACTAAGATGTATAGAGACCTTCGGGTTAACTATTGGTGGCCGGGCATGAAACGCGATATTGTCAAATACGTGGAAAGATGCTTAACTTGTTTGCAAGTGAAGGCGGAACATCAAAAACCTCATGGTGAATTGCAACCGTTGGATATTCCGGAATGGAAATGAGAAAAGTTAACAATGGATTTGATTACTAAACTTCCAAGAACGAAGAAAGGGTACGATGCGATATGGGTTGTTGTCGATCGATTGACCAAGAGCGCTCATTTCCTTCCTATTCGTGAGACTTACAATTCGGAGAAAATGGCGGAGGTTTACGTGAACGAAATAGTGTCACGACACGGGGTGCGCGTGTCGATTGTGTCCGATAGAGACACACGGTTTACTTCCAAGTTTTGGAGGAAATTTCAAGCGGAGATGGGGACAAAGCTATTGCTAAGCACGTCATACCATCCCCAAACCGACGGACAAAGTGAAAGAACCATTCAAACATTAGAAGATATGCTACGAGCGTGTGTTCTTGACTTTGGGGGTAGTTGAGATGAGTATTTGCCTTTGGCGGAATTTTCTTACAATAATAGCTACCACTCCACCATCGAGATGCCTCCGTATGAAGCTTTATATGGAAGAAAATGCCGAACTCCCATTTGTTGGGGAGAAATTGGTCCGCGGGAACTCGCGGGCCACGATACGATAATGAATACGGATGAAAAGATTAAGCAAATCCGTGCTCGCATGAAGGCGGCGCAAGACCGTCAGAAAGCTTACGCGGATAAGCGTAGACGACCCATCGAGTTTGAGGTGGGCGATTTGGTTTTGTTAAAGGTTTCCCCATGGAAGGGTATCATACGATTCCGGAAGCGGGGAAAGTTGAGTCCGAGGTTTATCGGGCCATTTAAAATCATCGCACGTGTGGGTAAAGTTGCGTACCGGTTGGAATTGCCGGAAGAGCTTCAAGGAATTCACAACACGTTCCATGTATCTTACTTGAGGAAGTGTTTGGCTGACGAGTCGGCCTATGTCCCGTACGAGGATTTGGAAGTTGATGACAAATTGAACTATATCGAGAAGCCGGTGGCTATCTTGGATAGAAAGGTCAAGCAACTGAGAAACAAGACACTCAATCAGGTGAAGGTGCAATGGAAGAATCGTAAGGGATCCGATGCCACTTGGGAATCGGAAGATGAAATGAGGAAGTTTTATCCTCATCTATTTGATTAGTATGCATAGTTTCGGGGACGAAACTCTCTTTAGAGGGGGAGACTTGTAACGACCCGAATTTCGTATTATGCAGTTAAAATACAATTAATGTATCATGTATTAAAACCTAATATTGTAAAATATGTTAAAGGTTAAATATTTAAGACTTAACTAGAAAATTTGCTAGTTAGTTAATAGTGGTGGAAAAATGAAAAATGATACTAGAGGGGTGGATCTTGCCAATTGATGAAACCTAAACATGGATATGTATGGCTTGCCATACATTTGGTGAGCATTGTCTCTCATTCACGTTTATACACAAGAGAAGAGGAGAAGAAGAATTTGGTCATCTCATTGCTCAAATTGTTGGTGATTCAAGTGCAAGATCCGAAATTGAACCCTAGAAATCATTCTTCATCTTATCAAGAGCTACAAGTAAGTGTTATTTGATGTTCTTGAGGGGTAAAAATAGTCACCCACATGGTGGGTGTAGAAATTGGTGGTTTAAACATGAAACCCTAGTGTTATAGTGCTAGATGATCATGTGTATGTGTGTATTATGGTAACTAGATGTGTAATTGCTCCTTAATTGAAGATTTACATGAACCATGGAAATGGGTTTAGTTACTAGAAGATTAAACTAAGGATTCTTCATGTAAACTAGTTGCTAGTTGTAGAATCCATGTTCATTCTTGTAGAAATGTGATTATGTGCATAACATTTGGTTGAAATTGATGAATCACATGTGTGATATGTGATTTAGGTGTAAAATTAGCTTGATGATGTTTAAAAGCTAGTAAATAACCAATATGTTAAGTTATGCACATAAGGTGTTTGATGAAATGCTCAAATTAGATGAAAAACATGAATGAACTACTTAATTGCAAGAAATGTGCAATGTGGAAGCCTAGATTGTAGGTTAAATGTGATAAATGGTCAAATGGACCATATGTGTGATTAAATGAATGTTATGTGTTAAATGGGTCCTTAAAATGGTAATAGGAAGTGGTGTGGCAAGCGGATCCAAGGGAACCGGCAAGGAACACGTTTGATTGACCACTTAAACCTTCCGGACTCAAGGTAAGACATTCTTTAAATTGAGCATAACAAAGTAAAGGCATGAGTCACAATGTGTGTGACCATGTGCTCATAAGCTCAAACCAAATGAAAACCACGTTTAAAAAGGATAAATAGTTGACTTGCACCGTATGTGAGCTTCTATGACAAATGATTCACGACGTGCGTGAACATAAAGGAAAATAACACTTTAGTGTTATACCACATGGTTGTGGAACAGAACGAGTCATGACGTGCGTGACCGTCCCATGGAAATGGGAAGAAAGGACAACCCGGATTAAAGTGATTCACATCGTGTGTGAACACTAGGGTAAAGGGCTATCCCTACGATTTGCAACGTGTGTGGACGTTGGGTAACGCCAAGGAAAGCGGTCGTTCGCGAAAGAATGGCAAACCGCTCATTAAAATGGGATTTGACCCTATAAGGGGCAAATTCGGTATGAAAAGGAAAAATTTGCGTTATGATAGGCAAATGGGATGGGTTGGGTCTAAGAACTCACCAAACATATGTAATATGTTATAATAGACCGGTTCTATGGTTGTCGGGACGGTCGGAAGCTCTAAAGAACAAACGAACCATAAATGGGTTAATTAAGGAATTAAATACCAAAAAAAAATAGAAAAATTTTGGTATATTGCCAAGAGTCGGGTTAGACTCATTGAAACTCCATGGGAATCACGTATATGATAAAATATGTTATTTCCGGGTGTTTGGAACAATCGGGATCGACAGGGGTGGCTCGGGAACGCGAAACGACCCTTAACGGGTCAAAAATAATGAATTTGCTGCAGGTCTACCGTAGCTTACGTCCATAAGGACGTAAGCTACGTCCTATCCACCTGGGTACGCCCTGAGCTACTGTCTTACGTCCACAAATCAGGGGAGAAGGGTTAAGGACGTAAGCTACGTCCTTTAGGACGTAAGTTACGTCCCAGGCATAATGTTGCCTCTGAGCTTCTTTTGTTGTCTTATCGTTTCCCCAGATTTTGTCGATTATCGTTTTAACGCGTTCCGAGTCCGTTTAAACCCCCGTAAAGACCCTAAAATGAATGTTGGAATGTACTTACTTAGTTCCTATGAACTAATGGATGTCTAAACGTGTGTTTTCAGGTGTTACGGGACCGGAAGGCTAAAGTGATCGATAGGGCATACAAGGATCGAACGGGACTTGCATACGCGTTTCTTTTGTAGAATTAACGCGTTAACATTATTTTGAAACTCCTTATCATGTGTTTATGTAAATGGATTGTTAAACTTCATTTTTGAGTGTCGGTTGACACGAAACACACATATTTTGGGAGCTAAATGTTAATGAAATTTTCTGGGTCCAAATTCCGCATGTTTATTTTAACTTAAACGGACTCTTTGGGGGTCCGGGTGTTACATTGGTCAACCTTAATTTTGTCATTTTCATTACAAGCAAGTCAATAACACCAAGTAGCCATAACCATACCCAGTACTTCTTAATCGACCAAATGATTGCTCAGATTGCAAGTGTACTGCTCCAGGAATATCATGTTTGTTAAACCTGTCAAAAATAAAGAACAAACGTGTCTATAATATCTATTGAAGAAGATGAAAGATATGCATCTTATATTGAAAATTAAGTGAGGACATCTTATAAGGTGTCTTAATTTGAAAAGCTAGAAGATAAATGACCTGGATCTTGATGAATTTAGAATGAAAGCACTACCACTGATAACAGCAAGTCAGCAACTGGAAGCAAGCAAATTTAATATGCATAGCAGCATCTATATATGCCATTTCAACTAATTGCAAAAATGTCATATAAGAAAAGCTTATCCCTTGAAGTCTGCACACGTCTAGAAAAGACAAAAGAAGAAATAATAAATGTTATGAAATGCAACTTAGGTAGATGCTCCGAGTGAAAGAATGTAGAATTACCATTTGGAGTCAAATTTAACCTGATGGAGAAACGCCCACTCAATTAAAAAAGTAGTTTGACAATCAAGATAAACTTCATACTTGGTCTGCCTTTATATTTTTGACATATGCATTATGAGAGTACTGCTGCAACATATACTATGTTTGTTAAACGTATCAAAAATAAAGATGAAACGCGTGTGTATATATATAGTATCAACTGAAACATGAAAGTACTATATAGTATATATATAAAGTGTGTGTCATAGTGTCATCAATGATGTATATGGAAGTATATTCACTAAGTGAACCCAATACCAATTGATGCAGCAGAATGATTCCTGAGAATCTCAAAAGCATTTGATTTTGTAGACTTTTAATGATTTGGGTTGCCCTCAGAAAGCCAGCTCAGGAGCCTTTCCTCCTGTTCATCAGTTCATGAACTTCATGTAGTTTCATGCGATTATATTAAAAAGAAATAAATAAATATGTTAAGATAAGCCATAACAAAAGAAAGAAACATTTACTTGACTAATGAGGCGTGTGAACAAAATGTAGCAACATTTCTTTCACCTGCAGAAATAAATAAGCATGCTTAAAGTATTGTGGAGATGGAACTGAAAACAACAAATGAGTTAAAATTAACTTGTGACAAAAACTATTTGGAAGTTAACATAATATGCTATTAGAGAAATGGAGGTGGTATTAAAGTTGAAAATGTCCATAGCCAATTACAACAATCAGAAGTAGTCCAAGAATAAAGTCGATATAAACTGTTGTGAGAAGTTAAAAGCGTGCACCTATTGAGAAAGGAATTTAAAAATCAAAATTAGTAAGGGCACGAAGGCAACATCAACCATCAGAGTATGCATACGCACCAAAAATACAGAGTACGCACAGGCAATAAAAGGAAAATACAGCAAAACACGTACGATGTAGATAAAATTCTCGTAGATTACCAAAAATATATAAGAGATGCGATATGAATATCAGAGTATGCATACGCACCGGTGGCTTTGCTCTGCTTGAGATGAGATGATGTTAACTCTGCGCGCATCTGAAAGACGAAGGCAACATCAAGTATCAACGAGAACCTTGGTTCAATCGATCAGATCTCCTGTAGTTTAAAACACAATAAAAGGAAAATACAGTAGAAGACAATGAGCAATTCTCCAAAAGAAGACATGAAAATGCATATATACGCACCGATGATAAACAATTCAAAAGATTAAAACCAGCTCTGAAACACTCAAAAGATTAAAACCAGCTCTGAAACACTCAGATCTAGCACAGATGATAAACAAAACTAAATTCAATAAACACATCAGAAGAAATGAAATCAACCAATCCAAAGAGCTATTTACCATATCAACTAATATTAATTAAAATGAACACTGCCAAACTGTCTAAAAGTTCGATCTGCAGACTCACGAGGTGCACCTCATGACTTCAAGTAATCAAACCGTAAAATCAAACCAAACATATACAACCGAAGGCTAAACGGTTAACATACATTCACACACATCAAACACACATACATACAACAAATTCAAGCACAAAAACGATGGAAATCACACAAACCTTTCGGTAGTGAAGCGTCTTCCTTCGCCTTACCGACAATATCCATAGGCTCCATCTCTCACTCTATAAACTCAACCAAAATCTATAAATTCAACCAAAAACACTCGAAATCATCAGATCGAAACCGATTTCAACAAAATCACACATCTCAAACATCATACGAGTCATATTACCCACAGATCTGAACAAAAACGAAAAATTAGGGATCTGAAAAGCGAAAACTCACCAAGTAGATGAACACAGCAGATCAAAACAACCTGTGGATGAATTTTGGATCGTGAGATGCAGATCGGAGGCGAACATGATGGAGCATGATGGTGCACGATAACCAAAAGATGATAACTACTAACCGAGTGAAGATGGCTGCGGCGGTGGGTGGCCGAGCGGCGGTGAGGGCTGGGTGAGGTCGATTAAAGCTAGATGAGGTCGATTGGGGCTGGGGTGAAGTTGATTGAGGGTTGCGGGTCGATTGGGGCTGCGGGTAGATTGGGGCTGCGGGTAGATTGGGGCTGCAGGTCGAAGGGTCGATGGTGGTGGTGGGGGGTTGCGGCCGGCGGTGGAAGGTCGGCGGTGGCAATGTGGTGGTCGCGACCGGCAGTGGAAGGTCGGCGGTGGCAGGCGCGTCCGGCAGGGGAAGATCGGTGGGGGAAGGGAATGAAGCGGGAGAGGTTTTAGGGCTTTAGTTGAAGCGGGAGAGGTTTTGGAATGAAGGGAATGATAAGGTATTATAAAAATTTTAAAAATGACACATTAAGATGACACGCAAAAATACGTGTCATCATTTCTAAGAAAATTTTAATAAATGACAAATAATTTATGATACGCGTAAATATGCGTCATCTTTTTTCGCGCGTCATCTTTTTGCGCGTCATCTATTAACAGTTTTCTAGTAGTGGTTAATGATAATATAATTGCAATACATACAACTTCTTCTGGTTACAGACCATTGAATTCATGCTTGAAAGTCGAGGAGAACACTTGTGGTTGTTTGTCATATGATGCAGTTTGTTGAAATGTTTTCGGCTATTATTTATAAACTTTGTAACTTGAGACATAGTTAAAGTTAGTTTTGTTTTAAGTTGATCTAATTCTAACTGCTTACTCTTGTTCAATTGCTCTAAGTATATATATGTCATCTTGAATTGGCTCAGTATCAATAAAACTATATAAGACGAAAAACCCAACCGAGCACCCCGACCATTATTTGTAACTTGAGACATAGTTAAAGTTATTTTTGTTTTAAGTTGATCTAATTCTAACCGCTTACTCTTGTTCAATTGCTCTAAGTATATATATGTCATCTTGAATTGGCTTAGTATCAATAAAACTATATAAAACGAAAAACCCAACCGAGCACCCCGACCATTATCATCGTCTTGAATCGAGCTTTAACGTATAATCCCTTACCTTTTTCATTGATTTCAAACTCCCTTTAGTTTTTTTTTCTCTCGCTAGAATCCCAACAAAGCACCTCAACTTCTCTCTCTCTCCCTCCCTCCCTCCTCTTATAGAAAATTTTGCAGTGTCAGTAAAGATAGGGCGGCCGGATATTCTTGATATACGAGAGTTTTAGGCTTTCTAAACTGATATTTTTCCCCACAACTTTGCTTAATTTGCATTCTTGGTTCAACACATTGATTTTGACTTCTCCATTAAAAATTTCGAGGTGTTACTAGAATGTTCATAACAAATACACATTACTACATATATCCATCTCTACTAAGATTTACACACGTATTTAAACATAGAAAATATAAAATGACATGCATCATATCTTGGAGTCTTTCTAGAGTTCTTACTATATGTTTCTTTCTTACATAGAAAATAGGTTGATACTTGCATTAACTTATCAGGAAGAGCTATCGGTTAATTATTAAAACATAATAATTAAACTAACTTATTAAGCAGTCACAAGTTCATTTAATTAAATAATTTCCAACATACAATATTTTAATATATTTAGCCATCAGGCTACGAACCCTTGATGGTTATATCATATTATATATAGATGAACTTGATATCAATATATGGGTATGTTCAACGTTTACCCACTTTATGTCAATTTTCTATTTAAGTGTGCTGGTGTTCATTGCCTATGTTCAATTCACGTCCATGTCCTTTCAATAATTCATGCATGATACATGTGATGCAATTTTTCCAATTTCATTTAACTTTGGCTTAATTACAAGTATGGTCCATCAAGTATCTAGCAAATACTCTTCACATCCTTTAATTTTTGTTTTTACTTTTACAATCTTAATATGTCGGGACCTTGTCTTAAACTCCATTTATAAGTGTTCTAGTTAGACACAAGATCTATCGTTGATCTTAAAAGAAAAAGATTGTTATTCTAATTTTTTAGATCAGATGTTGTTCTCTAATTTATTTTTATTCAAAATCTTACCTAGTTTATGCATATTCGTTTTGATGCTCTCTCTACTGTCATGTGCTCTTTTTCTTCTATAATGTGCTCTCTCTCCTATAATGTGCTCTCTCTCTTATATCATGTTCTTAAATAACCAAAACTAAAGTTAAAGAATCGATCTTTTGAGTGTTCAAAACAGAAACATTGAGCTTTTAAGTTTTCATTTCTGAAATCTGATATCTTTTTTTAGCACCAATGTGAAAATAAAGATTGATATTAGGTTGAGTAAACTCTTATGGCCCATTATGCTTTTTAAAAAGTATTTGAAACTTTAAAAATAACATAAACATGATTTAAATAATAAAAAATGGGGGATACGTACGTATTTTATGTAACATTAAAAGGTGTTTAAAGTATTCTCTTTTAGAAAAAAGTAAAAGACACGAATTGAAAGCAATGGAGAGTAACCTCAACTCACATACTCATCATGTTGTACGTGGATGTTTGGAAGTGCTTTTTTTATCAATTTTTAACTTTTGAAAACTTAAAAAATTATTTTATAGTGTTTGGTAATGTGA
This sequence comes from Flaveria linearis, assembly GCA_024085815.1. NCBI lineage: Eukaryota > Viridiplantae > Streptophyta > Magnoliopsida > Asterales > Asteraceae > Flaveria > Flaveria linearis. Next base: position 11,810,998 of record CM044005.1, on the reverse strand, counting down.
TTGTTGGGAGATAATAATTTAATAAGTCACTCCATACTAACTTATTAACTTATTGAAAAAGTTAATAAGTTAATAAGTTGCTTTTTAAAACTAAGCCAAACACACCCTACATCTAGATTTTTGCTGAAAGTCACAAAGGTTTATTTGTCACATTTATCAATAATGCATTCATCTTTGAAAATATCTATTTTTCAAGCACTCTATTATCATTTACAAACGTTTTGAAATCGTGTCTTAAAACTGCATCTATAAGTCTTCTAGTTATATACAATGTATACAATTGATGTTTAACATAAGGGACACCCATTAAATAGTTAAATAGAAGACATACATGAAAGAAAAAAATATTGTTATTATATTTGTGTAGTGTTTATTTTGTTTTTAACTTATTTTTGTTTGAAACCAATTTTATTCGCTTATTGGTGTATGCATGTACTTGTCTATGTGACAAGGTATACACAATATGAGTGAACATGAAAATGAACTAATCTAATTGTAGATAAATTGATAATTAATATTCATATGAAACTAAATCTTTATTCTACATAAATCTTTATTCGTGTAGAATAAAGTTTCTTCCCGTCATTATGCGGGAATACTACTAGGGCCTCACATGCATCTTTATATTTTTTTTATTTAAATAAGACTGAATGATTTAATTTATAAATAATTCGAAATTCATACTGTATCAAACTAACTCTTGTCCATTAATTCATAAACCCAGATTAAGGAACAGCAGTAGCTATTATTTTGTAAATGCACATTTAATATTTTATATAAAAGTTGTATAAACAATAGATTTGTTTTCTCTGCAAGCCTAATCAAAAGTGAAGTTGCTATTCGTGCTCGAGGTTGTTTTAAATGAGCTTCGATACAAGCTCAATCTCAAACTCGGGGTTTAACGTCAACTTGATTTGACCTTTTGAATTGTCAATCTCTAGTAGTTACAAGTGGCTTGACTCACTTAAAACCAGTGTTTTCAAAACCGGACCGAAAAGCGAACCGGACGGCCTAGAGGTTTACTGGTCGGACCGGTCGGACCGGATTACGAACCGGATGACGTCATAAATATTTAAAAAAATATAAAAAATTCTAAATATTTATAAAACTACAAACACATACCATTCAAGTAAACATAATCCAATTTAGCAAAATACAACAACCCAAGTTTAAATAACCATAAACCAAAACAAAATACAACATCCAAAGTTTAAACAACCATAAATCAAATAGTGGTTCGCCAATAATATTAACGAACCGGTGTTCCTTAATCCAAAATACATATCATTCAAGTAAACATAGTCCAAATTAACGAACCGGTGTTCCTTAATCAATATCCAATAATATTTTTCTATTAAAATAAAAAAAATCAAAAAACCGGTTCAACCCGGTTCGCCGGTTCCGGTCGGGCCGGTCGACCGCACGAACCGGCCGTTCAACCGAAAACGGCCCAAAATCACCGAACCGAACCGGCGGCATCACCGGTTCCCGGTCGAACCGGTCGGACCGGCCGGTCCGGTCCGGTTTCGAAAACCTTGCTTAAAACACTACGAGTGGTTGTGTGTGAAAAAATACATTTTTAAATATATACTAGTTGAATTCAACTTCGAGCGTTGCGCGAGTATTTAAAGTCGATAATCACCAGTACAACCCTAGTTCAAACCCTTGGCTCAGATCCGGCTTCTCGTTCTGGCTGCAAGCCAAACGTGGTTGCCACGCCAAGACAACGATTTTTTCTCTCGAATTCATCATAGCCATCTTATTATATCCTCAAACCAGAAAAATCAGACTAAGCCACGAAACCAACAACTTATTACATCTGCCTTTTAAACATGTAGGTTCATATAAGCGGACGATATAATATTGCTTTGGTTCAGACCCACGCACGGTCTCAGGCTGCAAACCATAACCCTCAATGAAGTTAATAAGCTCAAACAATTGAAAATACAAATTCTTTTTGGTTCATATATCGTACATGCTACAACCAAAATGTGGATTTCTTATACTTCAAAACATGATTAATTATCAAAAGTGAAACTTTTATCAAACTGTTAACATTATTTTGTTACATTAATTAATAAAATTTATATAGTTAGCATCATTAAAATAACACACATATATCATATGTTAATCTTATATTGAAGACAAACAACTATAAAACTATAACATTTCAGTTGGCTTCACTCAATTTGCAAGCTGTTTTCATGTACCAAAAGGTAGAATTCACACAATCATATGTTCATGTGCAAGTTAAATCAACCACCAAACATTTTGGTTGACTAATAATTAGGCCAAATGCTACGAACTAAACTTTGGCACTTCAAAGTTCAATTTACCCATAAATAGTGTACTTATCATGTTTGCACTTGAAGAATCTAAACAAAAATTCACCATCATTATCTATCGACCTTTATTTCTCGACACTGTTTCTGTTGATCAACGATGTCTGTTATGGTTGCTCCCGGGCCTAACATTATGTTGATTTCTTGCAGGAATTCCCTTGGGTTTTGGCAGATCATGCAGCTCCATCACTTGTATCGTTCGCTGCTTCTTTGCTGTTCAAAACAGACGACACCATCAATGGCATGCTAATATGATAGTTAATCTTTTTAGAGGTGACTAAATGGTGGGTCAGTCGGTTGAGTAACAGGTCAAAACAGATCCTTTATTAGTGCAAGTCACTTTTTTTTTATCCATTTTTTGTTTTTATAAATAAGTAATATGGTAAAGGTGGTTGTTAAAAGCAAAAACGTTGAAATAACCTTTCTTTTTTCAGTAAAGCAATTTAAGAGGTTTTTATGCATTTGAATACACTTCAGATACTTTCTACTCGTTTCCATTCGAGTAAAATCACACATTTATATAGGCGTATGGGCTGAAATTGTCTAATCTATTCACTAATCATATAATTCAAAGAAAGAAACACAAACCATTTTCTGCTTGTTGATATCGCTCCTGCAGCTTTCTCTTTGCTGCTTCAAATTTGTCTTGAGCCGTTGCCTCCCCTGACGCCCTTTGTTTCTGTTCATCAATTTAAAACCATTGTTGGAGGTGTAATACTGATAATACATTAAAAAAAACATTTTTTTTTACTTTTTTAATATTTTGTCAAAACAGAACTCACGATTTGTTGGGTAGGTCTCTTTGGAACATTTTGCAGCTTCCTTTCGATGTCGGGCTTGACCCGTCGTACTGGTCCAGGCTCAGGAACCGTTGGCTTAGTTGGTTTCACAACCGTTGGTTGTTTCTTCTTCATTAGATCAGAATCAGGCTCATTTTTACGAACCATATTTGGGACATTTGACGGTTTTTGCTGTTTTGGTTTTGGTGGGTTATGGTTCTTGTTGAATCCCCCACTGTTTCCAGGATCTAAAACAATGGAAAACAGTGAATGGAGAATTCAATAATGAACCAAAGAGCAAAAACTTTACAAATGTCGGTTTAAATTCAACTTACTTCCATACTCATTCATTCCATCAAAGAACCCAGTCCTCACCACCTTTTAACGGAGCCTTTCCCACTCCTTACCATCGACCCCCACCTGCTATTTTCCCTAAACCCCCTACTGCACCGTCGCCCTCTCGACCCCTCGTAACAAAACCCTAATCGCCACCACCAGGCTTCACCAGAAGATTCCGGTGAATAAGAAATCCGGTGGCGGAAAACAAACCGCCGGTGGCGGAAAACAAACCGCCGGTGGAGTGGTCGCAAAGAGCAGCCATGGTAGTCATCTTCGTCTTTATCTCTTGGGTGGATCTGGTGGCGATGGGGCGGCGATTTGGGTGGTGTGGTCGGAAGACGGTGGCGGTGGTGGTGGTTTAGGGTTTGGGGATTTTGGTGGTGGTGGTCGGAAGACGGTGGCGGTGGCGGTGGCGGTGGTGTACTTGTGCACTATTCATACTGTTTATTTGCATTGCTTTTTAAATATATAGGAAAATTTAACCAAGTTATTTTTTTCTTTAAGTATATGCTTCTATTTATGCTTTTCTAAAGATCAGTACTTCCCAACCCGAATGAATCACTATGTTAAGTTGTTAACCAAATATTAAAAATCTGTATGAACCCGTCACCGAGCGGTGTTAACCACTATTTAACTTAACATTTAAAGTAAATTACAAATTATATCTTTTATTAATATATCAAATTGCATGTTATATTCTTTAGTTTTAATTATTTCATACAATTCCCTTTATTTAAACAAATTTTCACACATATTATCATTTACACTAACCATCATCCAAATGTACGATTAACTCAGTTATGTGATCCTCAAATGAGTGGCATTTTTTTCATTTGTTTTTCACATTTAATATAATTAAAAAGAGTTTTTTTAATAAGCAATTATTAAATTATATTGAATGTCCAAAATAAAGTATATAATTTGCTACCGGGAGTCAATTCTTGATCGGTTTGATGAAAATACCAAATAAAAAGTAATGTTAATAAGAGAATGTATATTTATAAATCAGAGATGATAATGCTTCACATCTACCATGAAAAATAATAACGAAAGGAATTAAAATATCAAAATTACAGTAAATAAAGTAAATATGTAAAGTTAATTTTAAAAAACATAAAGGCTTTTAAAAACTTAAAAAGACTTAATGGTGAAGAAGATGTTAAGTGATGATGAAAATAACCAGTGTTGGAATATCAAAAAAAGGAACGCTGAATTTAACGTTATTGAGCTTAAAAAGAACACCATTTTGTCGACTTACCCAACGCTCCAATATATTGTAAATTATTTTCTTTTTATTTAAAATTATTAATAAACCTTTTAAAATTTTATTATATTACATGTGGAAAGCAAATGACCAAAATGTCTCTCATGTGATGAACATATAATTAAGTTAACTGTATATTTAGATGAAGGGTGATGTTTACAAAGTATATTTTTGCTACAAAGTGTGAAAGACATAATGAAGCAAAAAAGATCATAAAAAAATTATATTTCACAATCTAAATCGAATTTCAAAAAAGTACTTCGGAATCTCTGTTCCTCTCGTCGTCCTCTTTCAGAAAAGAAATAAAAAAATAAAATAAATTAAAAAAAATCATTGTGTCTTTTTATGACACAATAACGTCATTGTGTCTTTCATAATGGCATGATGACGTCATTGTGTCTTTTATAAATGACATAATAAAAAAACTTTAATTTTTATTATTATTTTTTTAATTTTTTGTTTTTTTAGTGAGGACGGCTAGGGGAACAAAATCTCGGAATTACTTTTTTGAAATTCGATTTATATTGCGAGATATAATTTTTTATGAGTTTTTTGACTCATGATGTCTTCTTACACTTTATAAAAAATACACTTTGTATTTGAACCTCTTTCTTATATGAAAGTTAATGTAAATGACAATATATGTATAAATTTGGTTAACTAAAAGGTAATTATTAAAATAATAATACATAACATGCAATTTCAGGCGTAAATAAAAGCATATAATTTATAATTTAGTTTATCATTTAACTTTTAATTTCTGCCTAACATCTATTTTCCGTATTAATTGTAAACGAGTCGGGGGTCTCCTCGGAAGCGGTCTCTCTATCTCTCAGGATAGAGGAAAGACTTGCCGCCACATATCCCTCCCAGACCCTGCTCTTCAGCGAGATACACTGGGTATGTTTGTTTGTTTGTTTGTTTGTTATCTATTTTCCGTATTAATACCAGGCGGCAACCACAAACGAAATGGCAAAATCTCCTACAACCACTACTTTCTTCCAGAAAACTCTTCACAAAACGATCACCAACAATGAAGGCATGGAAGTATGATGAGTACGGCACCGTTGATGTACTGAAATTGGCCTCCGATGTGGCCATTCCCGACATCAACGACGATCAGGTGTTGCTGAAGGTCGTTGCCGCTGCTCTTAACCCCGTCGATTACAAACGGAGGCTCGGATACTTCAAAGCTACTGATTCTCCGTTGCCGGTCAGATTATCACTAACAAATGTTGATTTCATTGATTGTTTCCGTTTGATTATGTGAGATTTAGGTGGATTTTGGTTGAATTGTGGATTTAGATGTATTCGTTGTGTAGAAATTGTCAAATTGAAAGTGTTATGTGATTATCAGTTTAGAAACATGCATCTCATCACCGTTTCTTTGATCAGCTAGTTTTAAGTCATTGTGTTTGATTTGATTTTGTGTATCGGCATGTTTATGTGAGTTTTATGTCTGTTTTGGTAGAATTTTTGGATTCAGGCTGGTTTGTTGTGTAGAAGTTGAAGGCGTTATGCGTTTATTGTATAATTATACGAAGTTTATAGTTACGAACTCTTTCAGTTCCAAAAGCTGCATCTCATCGCCAGTTTTACATAAGCTAAATCGAATTCGTTGTATTTGATACGATTTACTACTGTTTTGGCATGTTTATGTGAGTTTTTAAGTCAGTTTTGGCTGAAATTGGAGATTAGCGTTTGTTTGTTGTGCAGAATTAAGCCTGTAGAAATCGTAAGAAGCTTCTGTTCGTGTTATCTTCATTTCCAATCACTCCTTGGATTGATAATATCTTTTTTTTTCTTTTTTTGAAAACACAATTTCATTTGTAGAAGTACAAGTTAATTTGACCTAATTTCAGATCAGTTCATTACATACTCAGTATCATCATGCGTATGATCACCGACGATAACACTTGTGATTCTGTTCACTTTCTGTAACAGATTATTCCAGGATACGACGTCGCTGGGGTAGTAGTGAAGGTTGGAAGCCAAGTAAAAGGACTGAAAGAAGGAGATGAAGTGTATGGAGATGTAAATGAGAAGGCTCTAGATGGGCCTAAACAGTTTGGAACATTGGCTGAGTACACAGCTGTTGAGGAGAGGTTGTTAGCTTTGAAGCCTAAGAATTTGGATTTTGTACAAGCTGCTGCACTCCCTCTTGCAATTGAGACTGCTTATGAAGGACTAGAAAGGGCTGGCTTTGGTGAAGGTAAATCAATCCTTGTTTTGAATGGTGCTGGTGGAGTTGGATCGTTCGTCATTCAGGTACTTTCATCTCCTAAGTATGGATGTGTTTTCACCATATCTTGTTAACTGTAGCCATGCGTTGATTGTTGATTTTTTTTATGCAATAAAATCTTAATTATTTTATTTAGTTGTGAGCATAGCTCTTAAGTGTTATGATTAACATTTCCTTAGATGATTAAAATTGAACTGGAAATTGGTATTATAGGGCTAGTGATTGGACGGGTATCTACGTATGAGATCATTTTTTAAAAATTTCGCGGGAACGAGTACGCTGTTAGGTGATATCTGTCCGCTTACGTGAACCTGTTTACCCCGCTTGAAAACCAAAGATATTAATATTATATTTGATCTTAAAAGATGACCCCTTTGGGTCGGAATGGGGTAAGGTTTACATCCATTCCAACCCTCCCCAGACCCGATTATATGAGTAAGCATTTTACTGGGTATGTTGATCGATTGATTGATCCTAACAAATATAAGAAATACAAGCTATAGTTGTTAAACTTTGAATTTATTAAATTATCAAACTATTAGAAATATAATGGGCATTTGATGTTTTAATTCGGCTTTTGGGATGAGTTTAAGGACGGGTTTTGATTACTAGACTTTCTTATGGGTAATTTTTAACCCCATAAGACTATAAACATGTATACTCTCCCACTCTATACTATTCCTTGGTTCGCTATTATGCATGTATGTTTGTGTTAGCATATTTTTTGTTGATACAGCTTGCAAAACACGTGTTTGGTGCTTCAAAAGTAGCAGCCACATCTAGCACGGGAAAACTCGAGTTGCTAAAGAGTCTTGGCGCCGATGTAGCAATCGACTACACCAAAGAGAACTTTGAAGATCTACCGGATAAATATGATGTTGTCTATGATGCAATTGGTAAGAATAGAATCACATTTGACAATTATGACTTATTAACTATTAAGCTTATTTGATTTTAAATGAGTTAGATAAGAGGTGGGGCAATTACCCAAAATAGTAATAGTCTCACCCATTTACCGATAATAACAAAGCACCATATTTCAATAATCACTACAAATACCAACCTACTTTTATTTTTTAATCAAGCAATACGGACATAGTTTAAACAATAAAAGCAACTTAATGTATATCCTGGATGCTATTTTTGGTAAAGAATTAGAGTAGGTTGACATATGTGATAAAAGTAGTGAAAGTATGTTCCTATTTTGGGCAAGTATGTGAGTATTCATAAAACCTCATAAATCAATTTCCTTAGGAAAAAACTAGACTATTATTGAAATGATATAATTTTTGTAATAATATATCGACTCTCTAAATATTTATTCAAAAAATATATTTTTTCGAAAGAGATGCTCTAGGTCAATAAGTGTGATAACTAAGTAACTCATACAATCTTTTAAGTAATTTATATCAACAAAATTAGATTACTATTGAAATAATGTATTCTTTAAATCATATATGGCACATTAATTACTTAAAAAAATAATGACAAAAGGTGTTATGTGGCTATGTACTAACCCAACCTCTTTTAACCCGTATCAAAAACAACATATTTTGACTTATTATCCAACCACCATAAGTTGTCCCATCTAGATTTATCCAAGTTATGTATGTGCATTTGTTTCTTTACATACAAAAATGATGCACTGTTGTAGGACAACCGGAGAAAGCAGTGAAGGCGGTCAATGAAGGTGGCGTTGCAGTGTGTATAACCGGGCCAATTCCACCCCCAGGGTTCAGCTTCGTTCTCACATCTAATGGATCCGTTTTGACAAAACTAAACCCTTACCTGGAAAGTGGAAAGATCAAAGTGGTGATTGACCCAAAAAGCCCATTCCCTTTCGACAAGGTTAATGAAGCTTATGCTTATCTTGAGAGCCATCGCGCTACTGGGAAAGTAGTTATATACCCGATTCCTTAAGGCTCGAGTTCAAAGAGTATGAGAACCGTTAATTCTAAACACCATCAGTATATTAATAAGGTGGTTTACCGTGAATATGTGTGGGAATAAATATGGTGTGCAAATAGTGTTATTGTAATATATATGTTTGATCCATGTGGTTTCTGTTTTAAAATGTCACCTTTGTTCAATTTCCTTGGTTTTGAAAGGGCCTAAGTGTTTAATGGACTTACAAATAGAAAAGTCCATGGCTCAATACATGTAATTTGGGTTCCTTGTGATGCTGGAGCATCGATATCATTGAACCTAGACCCGGACCCAAGTATCCAGCCCGTCAACTGTTGACTCGTCCACCTATTCTGCCCAATAGGCCCAATTGCACAGTACACCAACGTCACAACATGGTGCGTATTTGGAGCCTGATCATTTTTCAGTGGTGGGCTTCATAACAGCCCAAGACATATTTTGGTCTCATAAGTCATGAATCCAATATAGTTTAATAAATATTAAATCCACCATCAGATACTACAATTGTAAACGAGCCGAGTCGGCATGGGCTAGCACACGAAGCAATTTATTTATCTTTTTAAAAAATATTTTTTTATTTTTGTATTTATTCGTATATATATAAAAAATAAATAATATTTCTTACATTTGTTTATCTTGATTTGTTGAAAACGATTATATATGATTGTTATTTCAAGAAATATAATCATGCTTTTATACTTTTATAATTAGTTTCTCATTACAAAATATGAAAATAACCTGATGTGTATGATATATTTTATATAACATGTCATTAATTTGATTTATAATATATATAATTTTACAGTTGGTTTGTCCAAGAACTGTTTTGGTTTAAAACTGATTTCCCCCCAGAAAAATAGAATCCTATCTAACAAGTTGGGATTGGTTCTTAAGCGGGTAAGGTCCAAACAGGTTAAAAACCCAGTTTTTTCAACTTTTTTTTTACAATAAAAAATGTAAAGTTAACAAAATAATATCTAAAATTCACTTCTTTTATTTAACACTTAAAAATTTATAATAGATGTACATAAAAAACATACAAGTCATAACTCGAGTTGTAACATAATATTTTATTTTCGAATTTTTATTGTTTATTTATGACTCGTCTGCTCGTCATTATGTTTTTATTCTTTGCCCCTGAACCCGAACGTACGTAGGTTTTCATCATATGCGGTTTCATTGCCGGTCATTCCAGGCGTCATTCCACCTTCTAAATCGTCCTCGTATGTTAGCTATATATTCAATTTCTCTTTCGAGAGGATTTATATTGTATTATTTTGGCCGCATCTAATTAATCTTTCAATTAAATGTTCATTCTATCATTGGATGAATGAGTCTTGTTTTTCGTATCGATATGATCCTACCATTAATAGGAAAAACATATTTTGAAGCTACCATGGATGCTTGGATGGATAGTAGATATCGGATCACAATGAAAAGGATTGGAAAGTAATCTTAATTGTTTTTTCACCAAGCCAACATATCGAAATTCTTATAATCTTGTGCAGTAAAATTGAAAAAAGAAAGTTCATCTCATCATATCTCTCAAGTTCGCTAATCAGAGTGTTACTCCATTGTTTTTTACTATTTTCATTTAGTATAATAATGTAGTATACAAAGCATATATCGGATTACTTGAACTTCCTGAAAATACTATATTTCTCTTTGTTTCATTAATATTTAATGAGGTATTGTGACATAAACATTAGTCATATTTGATTATTCTTTAAGCCCACTTCATATTAGAGTATTCATGGTGGATTCATTGTCTTTATTCATATAATTACACTAAAAATCACTAAATTTTCTCTCTCCTTTTCAATTAAATATTTTTTATACTTTTATCGTTATTTTTTTCTCTCTTCTTCACTAACAACTACTTTCAAAAATATTAAAAAAATTTATAGGGATTGAACAGTGACTCTTCAAATATACCAATCAACAATAATATTTTCTCTATCCTTCACTCATAACCACTCAAAATAATTGTATATAATACACCAAACACACTCATATATTTTCAGATATTCCACTGTGAATGCTCTTAAACTTTAAAGCTCATTGCTCATTAACACACACCCTTATATCACTCAACTTCAAAACACTAACAAATTTGAAACGCCCGCCAATTAAGTTTGTGATTTGCGTTATATTTTTGAAGCCTAGAGTCAAGGTATGGCTTTAGGGTGATAAACCGAAGACAGTTGTGCTCACTGATCGGAGATGGTTATCCTCATTAGATGTTGGTGGTCGTTTTTTATAGATTACGGTGGTAAATAAGTAGAGAGAAGAGAGACATGAGTTAGCAATTATGAGTGGACCAATGAACAAATTATGAATGTTACGTTACGCTCATTGATTATGAGTTAGCTTTTCGTTCCGGGTTCACATTCATTAATTATGGAACGTTTTTATGATAAGATGTTTAATTATCTTGCACATTTTAATGCTTTTTTAAATGTTTTTCTTAATCTTTTTCCTAATTTCAAGTTTGACATCAATGTTACGTGTTATTTTTGCTAAACAAACTGATGCAGCATAAAAAAGTATTTATAACACATTCATCTCCATTTTATAACTCTTGATAAGTTTGAGAGCAACCACACTACCTGTCTATGTGACAATGATAAACATTTTCTTGATCACAATCACCGGGTATTACATAATCTTAAAATAAATAAAAGGATTCGGTTATCTACATTTCACCTTTCTACAACAATAACCGAATCCTTCAAAAACCAAAATCAAACTTACTTACGATCCAAATGATCTTAAAAACCCAAAAATCAAACAATTAAACAATGATTTATTATACAAAGATGTTAATACTTAATACTCAATAGGGGTGAACATTCTTCGTTAAACCACCGTGTACATTAGTGAAGAACCCCATCAGCTCCGGCCGGTAAGGCAAGTACGATCTCCGGCGTTCTTCCTCCGTGTGTCCACCTCTACTCTTCAGGTAAGCCTCATGCGCTGATACTGTAGCTCTTTTTGCCTTTGTTGCTTGCTTAACAAGTTTTGACTTTCCTCCGGCGACGTTCACCTTAACAAATGCTCCGTCACCGGCGACCGCCGACGACGACGACGGAGATGACGCCGTTGTTGTTGCCGTCGTCACCGTCGCCGTCCGATCGGAACTTCTGAGGAACACAAACGCATCACGTCCGTCGCTGTTGCTCCGGTTGATTTTCTCCTTTAATCTCCAGAGCTTCGAGAAGCCGGTGGAGTTGCTCTTCTTTCTAAGTTCCGCCGTGACGGTGCCGGTGGCGGTGGTGGTAGATGATCGTTTGGACCAATCGCAGTAAGGTCCGATGGTTTCATCGTGATTCTCGTCACGTTCCGACACCGTAGACGACGGAAATCCACCACGCGATTGGATGAAAACCTTATCCACCGGAGGCTTCATCGGCAACCGATCTATTTCCTGAACGTCTAACAACAAATTCCGATCAAACAATGGAAACATCGGCCGGATCTGACCGTTTTCAAGCACTTTATCATCAATCATTGACGACTCATCTTCACCTACCAACATAAACGTAAAATCATCATCGTCATCGTCGTCGTTGTCGTCGTCGATTTCTTCTTCATTCTCATGAACCTCCGCTTCTGGCAATAACTTCGTCATCGAATCATCGTCACATTCCAGTTGAAGCTTCCGGTTGAATCCATGGCTTATTGATTCAATCGATTGATCAATTTGATCAATGTATTCATCCGGATCGCTACATTGACGATCAATATATGTAGAAGATGAATTTATATCCATCTGCATTTAGCAATCAATCAACCAAATGCAAAACAAAAAGTAACAAAAAAATCAGCTCTGAGATCAATAATTTGCTCAAGTTGTTTAGTTTGAACAATCAAATTGCGCGTGATTCGTTAGAGAATTTGAATTGCAGAATGTGTGAGCTGTGAGATGATGAATCAATGGATGTGTGTGTGGGGGGGTTATATAGAAGGGTCTAGAAGTCAAACATTGGGTTCTTTTTAGTTTTTTGAATTTTCGGTGTGGTTGCACTAATATTTTGAATTGACTTTTATTGGTCAATCTGGGGGGTTATTTTTGGGGAGAAGTAACGTAGTGGGGCGAAACTGTAATATGATGGTTAACAATTTAACATTACGCGTTATAGACTTATAGTGGAAGTCATTTAAATAGGGTCCCTTTATTTAGACACCCCCAAATTTTAAATCAACACCCCTGCATCTTATACGCTACGTATGGGTCCATACGCGGCGTATAAGATGCGTTGTTGATTTGACGTTTTATACCCTATACGTCGCGTATGGGTCCATACGCGGCGTATAGGGTGCGTTGTTGATTTGACGTTTTATACCCTATACGCGGCGTATGTGTCCATACGCAGCGTATAGGGTTTGACATTTTATACACATACGTGACTTTTGACCCATACGTGGATGAGCTATACGCCGCGTATATTTTTTTAATTTTTTGAGTTTTAATATATATATATATATATATATATATATATATATATATTTTAATATTGATATTTTGAAAGTTTAAAAGATATTTGTTTTTTTTTATTTTAATTTTTTTATTTTAATATATACATAATTTGAATTAAAATTATTTAAACAGTTTAATATTAAATAATACGAATACAATAATAAAATTAAAATTAAAATATATAATTCGCATATTACAAATTATGAATTAAAATAAATTTATATAAGCTGGGGGTTCTCGGTTATTCTCTATTATTGCGTTGTATTCCGATATACGAATCCTATACATAATCTCCCATTCTGCAGCACGTACGCTTCGGTTAAGAATCCAAAGATTACTTAATGTTGGCATCAGATAATTTCCTTCTAACTTAACATGGACGAAATGATTATTGTTGACATGAACAATCGACACGACATGATGAGGCATGACAGTTTTCGGATCGGCCCATAATGGGAAAAATGTTTGACAACCATTATTGCTTAGTAAATGAAGAATAACCCTAAACTTTTGAGCAACCACTATTCCCGTATACGGCATTATCATCCAATGTTCTTCTGGTGCAGGTTCCACACTTTGCCAAACGATGGTGTGACGTAATTCGTTATACTGTCCGGGGTACAAAGTATCGAAAACTTCTCTTTACTCCAATTCATGTCTGTCCAACTCTTCTAAAAGTTGTGTCCGCACATACATGCACTTATTTTCGTCAAACCCTAAGCCTAAAGCTATAGATCAAAAACCACAATTCCTATCGGGTCGGACATCTCGTATACGTGAAATATACTGATGAAAGATTGATGGAATCCAATTTTTTAACCTGTTTATATTGTTTAATTGGCGATCTCCGACAATCGATGAAAACTCATTAGTACCCTGTGATACTTTAGAAGACGTTGAACGACTACGTTGCATGGCAGGCTTCTGAGGCTTTACAGCTGAACTTGTTCTTCCGGAAATGTGAGACGCAATAAACGAGCTATGTCTCGGCATGTCGCACGTACTTTGTTGAGTGTCATACTTTTGTTGTTGAACCTTTAACGTTGGACGACCGCGAATATCTGTTTGAACAACAGGGGCTTTTTTGTTATTTTTCCATTGATACACAATTTTTTTTATTTTTTCCACCAAACTGAATTTTACAGCTGTGGGTTGTGTCATTATTTGTTGTTTCACCCGTTCCATTTCTTCTTCAACATCAACTTTTTCATCCATCGTATATGATGGTTTAATTTTATCAAGCTTCGTCCAAAATACGTCAATTGCATCTAATGGAATTTTAGTGCCTGCATTAAATGTATAAATTAATATATAATTTGTTACTTTAATAGAAAAATGATAATGATGGAGCGGCTATTACCAGAATGTTCATATTTTTCCAGCCGACAAGCACAAGGCAAGCCACAACTAGTGAAAAGATGACAACCACATGTTGCATTTGCAGAGCGCATCACACGCAATTTAGTGTTTTCGACAACTAATAAATCAAGAGCTATGTGTTGCCTCTTAAGTAATCAAATAGCGGAAGTTTATGATGATTCATGGTTTTAATTTTGCTTGTCTCAAAGCTTTCTTTTAAATTTACCTGTTGTGCGTTCACCAATTGATCTACAAACTTCACAAGTCTATCCAGTGAGCTATTTGTTGATTTAAGATTTCTTTTTAAATTTGCATGCTGACTCTCCACCTTATTTGTTGTGT
>CM044005.1:11580925-11788425 GCA_024085815.1 Flaveria linearis | reverse complement strand
ATGCTTATTACTTGGATCTTTAGACGTTATGTCTATCTATATAAATCTCATCAAGGTTTTGATTTCATGAACCTAAGAAATATGTGTGACACATAGACACCTGTATTCTGGATTTCCTGGCAAAAAGCCCTCGGGCTAAGGCAAGCGTATTCGTATAAATCTCATTGAGGGAACCGTTACGCTACCTGGGGATTTCTGGGATGAGTGATAAACTATGGTCAACATACACAAGTTTCTAGGTAAATGGTCAATTTACCTTGACGTGTCAACGATTCCAAATGGTAATGCGTTACCAAATGGAACCATCCTTTTGTATCTTAAAATCCTTAAATCTTTGAACTGGTTTATCATCAAAGTTTGAACACTTTCTCATCCTTAACCTAAATAATATTCCTGTTAATATTAAACCCATTCTACAATTCAACTCTTACGTTTAAACACTCAACGTGTAACGTGCAACGGTATAGAACCCAGCCTTTCATGTAACTATTTCCATACCTTGACCAACGAGCACATGGATCTTAATATACTCAAAGATAGTGGGAATTTAACCGTATGGTCTTTAAAACTTTAAACCGTTACTTATGATCCTTAAATCCTTTTAAGGAGGTGACCCATAACTAAGAACATGCAATGCTGTAGATGAAATTCCTACATCGTTGAATACTTTGTCTGAGCAAAGTGTAAATAGTGATTTGATTCGATCATTGAATCGTTTACTTGACTCGAAACCCTTGAGATGAGAGATTACTTATAAGTACGCGTATCTTCAACAAGGTTATGATTGATATCATATCCTGAGAAGTCCATGTATTTCCTTTCGATCGAATATTCACATCTCATTGTGATGTTGAATAATTCCTGTCCTTGAGTTCGTCTTCCCGATTCAAACCATCCAAGATTTGAACACCACACAAATTCTGTTATCCCAAACTTTGACCTTAATTTTAAAAGCATGATTTTTCTTTTGGTTTCATTGATGTAACTTGAAATTTTCTGAATTTCTAATTAATATTATTTTCCTTTCATCTTAAGTCAAACTTCGTACCGCTTGCCCCGTGGGAAATGCGAGGGTTTGCAAGTCAATCTATGACTAAAACACTCGTATCACCTAAATGATTCTATCTCATCAAAACAGGGGTGATTCCCTTACTTTGATGAATCTCTATTCATTCGATAAATGGTTTCTAATTGTCTGTTTTATGATATTTCATCCTCTGGATTAGGTGATTTCCTTATCCTGAGGATTGACTTCAATTATTCTTATTGAAACTTACACTTCACAAATGACAAGATCTCACCAAAATAGGATTGAAACCCGTACCTTGGTGACAAATGTCAATCTTTGATTATTTTCTTGTTATTATGAATTCAATCATCAATATAGGCGTGAATTCCATACCTTGATGATAGTTTCATTTTATGGATTGTATTCTCTCAAATGAAACGATCTCATCAAAGTAGGAGTGAATTCTGGATTTTGATGAAGAAGTTCATCCTGTTATATTTTGTTTTTGTAAAACTTCATCGTTAAGATAGTAGTGATTTCCCTTACCTTAATGGTGAGTTATCTCGTCTTATTTCTGTAGATCCTCAACAATGAGTTGGGATCGAACTTTTTGATTGGTAAGTTAATGGTCATATCTTGGGAATACACCATCAAGTTAGGAGTGAAAACCACACCTTGATGGCTATTCTTATTTCTTGATCTCCAACTTACTATGGTTGTAATCAAGTGACGAGAAGCATGTAGTAACTTTAAGGGTGGGTGAATCAATGTTGGTGATTCGACCTATCAAGCCAAAGCATGATCTCTGAACTAGACCCGATTGTTTTAGGTTGATTTTGATTCCAAGCTTGAAGCATGTAATACTTAAATCAAATTCTTTCCCTTTATCTTCATATTTTGACTCGATCTAGCTACATCGAACATTTATTCCTTACTTATCAACTTTCATTTTGAGTTATCATTAAAACCTGATTGCGTAATGATAGCTTTCTAAACAACCTTCCTGCCAAATAAAGACATTACTAATTTGCGTTCATGGCTTCCTAGCCACACGAATGTTTCTCAGCTGTGTTTATGGGTTTGATGACCGCGTGTGCAACCCTACTTGGAAAGCTACTTGTGTTTGCCTTATCAGCAATATCCTGAATTATTAAATTTTAATCCAATCGTGAACGCTATCTTCGTTGATCAATGCAATTCTTATTATTGTCATTTCTTGGACCATCTGTGAACTCCTCATAAAAACCTCTATTAATCTTCTGAATGTTTTTCCTCAAAACCACACTTATTCTGAAAACCCATTATAATGATTTTCTTCATACCAAGTTAATCCTTAATCTTAACAAACCGATACTTGTATCAACGTTACACTAATAATACTTTGAAACCTCAATGACATGAGTAAACAAGAATCGATCACCTAGAAACCCGTTAAGGTTATTTGCTTGAGAAACTCTTATGATTCCATCCAAAACATTCGGAACTTATTTCTCATGTTCGTTAAGCCGAGTCCCGTATCGATCTAATGTATGGTGTTTCACACATGACAAACTTTTTAACCATATTGAACCGTTTGGAATACAAACATTTATCAATTAAAAATTTTAAAGGAATGACTTGCACACTTTGTCAACGAACATATAAGATCATGAACGGTGAAACTTAACAAACTTAGAATCATAGTCAAACTTATTGAATTAAAACATTCCTAAGAGTGCACTCGTGAACATGAAATGACATCTAAGTCTCCTCATAATCTTAAAATTTATTTCTCATGATTAAATTTCGGGACGAAATTTCTTAAAGTAGGGGAGACTGTAACATCTCGTATTTTACGATGGTAAAAAAACAATAATAGTAATAATAATAATAAATAATAATAATAATAATAATAACAATAATAATAATATAATAATAATAATATATAATAATAATAATACTGATAATAATAATAATATTAATAAAAATAATATTAATAATAATAATATATAAATTGATTTAATAAAGTCCAGGGGTTGTTTTGTAATTTTAGAAACATGTTTTACAAACTTAAAAACATGAAATATAATGTTTGAAACCCCGGGACCATTCTGTAATTATTTCAAAATACCCAACCCGCCCTCCCCTTTTCCCCGTCGGAGACCTGCCGCCGGCCACCGATCTCCGGCGAGCCCACAGCGACAGAATTAACCAATTTTAAATCGAATCAAACACCCCGACACCTTCACGTGGAGGATTCGAACGCGTGCTCAAGTTCAATTTGAAAAATCAGTGCGATTCAACCTCTGATTCTCTCCACGCGATGTCGACAGCTTTTACAGACCTCAGATCGCACTGTGAATTTTTAATAATCAATTTGAAATCGCACTAACACACTTAAGATCGATTATAACACTCCTGTGACTTCAATTTCGTTCAAAACAACTGAAACACTCCCTTCGATCGACTCCACTCCGCGCGAACCTGCAACTCAATCCAATTTAGTGTACGAGCATTTTTAATCGCGTTTGATTGAGGGCTTTCGAGGATCATAACCCACTGAAACTACACAAGAAATGAATTTGATAAACAACAATGTTTGGGTATCGAACCGATCTCAGAACAGTCACGACCTGTTCTTCAACTCATCTCTCTCAATTCGATCCTAATCATGTAAGTAAAATACTATTCAACTCGATTTCACTTGGGGATCATAAGCCCTAAGGTTAATCGAGTTGAAACTCCCGAATCAATGTTCAATTTCGGGTTATTCGTTTCTAGGGTTTATGTAATTGGGGATTTCTTTAAACGGGTTTATAATAAATTCGAACCATGTCCTAATGCGGCTGAGGCCCTTAGCTCACTGGTAACACACATGCAATCACAAGCCGGAGGTCTTGGGTTCGAGCCAGCCCGGCTCCCTTATTCATTTTTTAGGCGTTTTAGCCTTTAATAAATGATAAAAAAATCAGAAAATTATAAAATTCCTTTTATAAAACTACCAATAAATTTTGAAATCATCTAATTATTGCTGGAATTATTTTAAAATTTCTTTATTTATTTAGTTATTTATTTTGTTTAATTAATTCATTT
The DNA here is from genome assembly GCA_024085815.1 of Flaveria linearis. Lineage (NCBI taxonomy): Eukaryota > Viridiplantae > Streptophyta > Magnoliopsida > Asterales > Asteraceae > Flaveria > Flaveria linearis. Next base: position 11,784,344 of record CM044005.1, on the reverse strand, counting down.
TCATATAAAATGGGTTTTAAATATTGTTTAACGTATTAAATCATTATTTGTTCAAATAATATATTCAGATTAATTCCTTTAATTTTTAAAGTTTAAATCACGATATTATAATGGAGATTTATTTTTAAAACATTATAAATTCTTTTATGAAATTAAATGATAAAATATATCATGGTTCAAATTGATTATTTAAAACCTATAAAATCATATGTTTTATGACTAATTATTCATCTAATATATCATCATTAGTTAATAAGTTATTCGTTAACTTTTATTTAACTTCTTAAAAATTTATAAAACAATATTCTCTTTATTTGATTTTTAAGGTTTTGTATTATAAAACTTTTATGATGAAATATTTTAAAAGCTCAAAACGTTATAAAATGAGTTTAAATAGTTTTAAAGTCATTAAATAAGTATATAATTAATTTTCTTTATCAAATAATTATTATTATTAAATTAATTATTTCTTTCAAACTTAATTTTTACTAACTTAAATTGTTGAGATATTTTTAATTATTTTTGGACTTAATTGATTTACAATATTTTTATTAACCCAAAACGTAAACGATCCATTAATTTATTTAATTATTTAACCCCCAAATCCCAATCGAAACCCTAGTTCATGTCTAACTATTAGTCTTATTATTAAACTTAATCTTGGAATCAATACGTTTAGGTAACTCGTAAAAGAAATAGTTGGAGCCTCGTTTAAATTCTTATCATCATCTTATATATTTCAAGTGAGTTTTCCTTGCCCCCTTTTACTTTATTTCACACCATTTTGGGGTGAAACATGATACTTATACATTACACACTTATAAACGTTTGAGACTTGTAAAACACTTGCAATTCATCTTTATATCTTGTCATGGTTATTTGTATGTTGTAAGTGATTATATGAGATACATAGTTTGTTACAATCATTAACTATTGCTAGCCTGGCGACGTCTTAGATCTTTGGGCCTGACAAGCCTATTTGGCGCTAAAGTCGATGTATTGCCGACTCCTAGGAGCCGTATGCTTGTGCACTAGGGAACCAAATACACTTAGCCAATCTTATATACTTGTAATCAAGTCGAGGTTTGATTGTGAAGATATGTGTTCTATAACCTTACTAGCTTATAATCTATGCCATGAATTGCTACTTATAATCTTTTCATATTATGTATGAAAACTTGGTAAACTCACCAACTATTTTTAGTTGACCTTTTATTTTTATCATGTTTCAGGTAACCCCCGAGTTTAGAGTGATCTTTTGAAGCTTGCAATAAAACTAGGACGTGGACCTAGTTAAATAAATGAAATGTTATGTCATGTTTTGATATTTGTTTGAATGTATTTCGTGATTGAGACTTATGTTTGTAAATCATGTTGAAACTATTAATTTGATTATTTACATTTAAACATAGCGTTATGTGGCTGTGAACAATCTTATCCCTCACACCTCGACGATTCCGTCGTTAAGGTTGGGGTGTGACACGCGGCGTATAGCTTATATACTTTTTTAAATCGACACCGACCTATACGTGGCGTATGGACCTATACGCCCCGTATAGGTAAACTGATGTGACGTCGAGTGTCAGTCATTAATGTCGCATTAATGGTCGATACCTATACGCCGGGCATGGGCCGCGTACGGACCCATACGCGGCGTATAGGGGGTGTCGATATAAATTACTGGGTGTCTATTTATTAGGACCCGTTAAATAAAGTAATAACATTTTGTTTTGTGCAAGTCTTATTAAAATAATAAACCATATACTCGAGGTGTTTGTATAATAAAGTTACTTGCGGTTCAAATGTTCGTTTGTTTTATGAATTACTAGTTTTAGCAAATCTGTGTAATACACGGGTTGAAAATATGAAAACAACATAATTCATAAATGTATAAATATTTTGTATGATTAAGTTACGTATTACCAATGTTTTCAGAACAGATCGGACGTCGAACTGGACGCCTTACTGGTTTGGTGGTCGGACCGGTCGGACCGGTTAGACCGGATTTAACTATATTTTAATTATATTTATATATGTAATTAAATATAAGTAATTTATATATGATTATATATGTATTTTATAGTTATATATAAAACTTAAGTATATTTGGGTGTGTGAATGTATGTTTAAGATTATGATGAACATTTTGTCCCACATTGGTGTGGTGACAACGTGAGGTTTGGTTTATAAGTAATCGTCTTATCACTCTAGTGTATCTTTATAATATATTTTGTCACAAGTACTACCCGCGCGCAGGGGGGGTGCAAAAACGAGGAAAACGGTTGGATTTCTAGCGAACTCGTGCGTACCCGCACGTGTCGCGGACACGAATGCAGTTTCAAAAACCCGGGCCCGTGCAAGCCAGTTTTTGAACTCGGTTTTACTTTTTGATCTAACACACTAATTTATAGTTCAGCACTTCATTTTTTAAAAAAAAATTGAAACAAACTGGTCCGAACCGGCCCGGTTCACCGGTCCAACCACGGTTCGGGTATGACCGGCCGGTTCAACCTCCCAAAAACGATTCACCCCTGACCGGACCGATCCCCGGTTGAACCGGTCGGACCGGCGGTCCGATCTGGTCGTGACAACATTGCGTATTAATATAACAATAAAAATTAGAAGGTACTTTATAATTATAAATTTCAAATACTTTTTTGAATAATATAATATATAATTGATACATGTAAAATTAAAACCAGTTATCTTAAAATCACACTAACCTAAAATATATAAATATATCAATAAATATTTTTTCTTTTTAGTTTTTTTAAGTTGAATCTTATTTAGCTATAAAAATATATATAGTTCAATACAATATTATTACACAATTAAGTTGAGAATATAAAAATAAATTAAAGAAATGCATTATTACTATTAATTGAATTTCTTAAAATAAAAAATTTGATTAAAATAATATATTAGTTTAACCGGAATTTTTTTAAGGAGTAAAATGAGAGTGTCATGTGACATCATAGCTATAGATTCTTATGATAAATCTAGTGACGATGATAAATGAATATTAGGATCGTACGTAATTCAGTTTCTTAAGTGATGTTATATTCAACCTCATATTTTTGTGTTATTGCAGTTTTCTCACATTAATTTTCTGTCAAAGTTTCAGTTGTTTGACCAAATTTTTTACTTGATTTTTAGTTATTGCATCAGATTTTGATTCAGAAGTCAACACATTATTTTATGTTATCTTGCAAGTAAACAGAAGTTTTGTTATTGTTTTGTAATTTCTAGGTTAAAAACTACATGAATTAATAAATCTAGTCCGTTGTAAATAAACAGTTTTGTTAAAGATTTGTACGTTAAATTGCATTGGAGGATAAATATTATCTTAATTAGGTTTGCTTATCTGTTACCTAGCTTAGACCACACTTCCAACCCACTCAGAAGAAACTCATAGCTAAAAAAAAATCATATGACTCAACTCTAAACATTTTGCTTAGATTGAGACTTGAACCTATGAGGATTTAAGAATTTACATAATAAAGATTTCAAAATTATAAAATTATACTTTAGTGTAAGATAGAAGTTTTAATAAATTGTTATTTGAATATAAAGATTTATATTTTAATCGACTATAAAAAATTGTTATATAATAGACAAAAGATACAATAAATAAAAATCCATATTTTTTTCATAAGTACACATGTGATAAAACAAAATTATTTATTTATTATACTAAAATTTGCTATATGAATATGAATTTATGACGTAAAATAACAAATATTTGATTAGTTCACCCATCAATTTTAGGAAAAGCTCACTTTCGAAAGATATATGAATTCGTGATCCGATATTAATTGTGTACTTTGTTGAAAATGACGTGTAAACTAAAGTACAGTTCCTTGTGGGTAAAATGGTAAAGTTTGAGAAAGTATAGGGGGGTGGTTTCGTACGTATGAAGAACGTTTGACTATTTCAAAACTCGTTGAGTCGTGTCTTGCAATTGCAAGCAAAGGCGGAAGGTGGTTGGCAATGAGGCGCACGTGTAAGTGGATATTTTTCAACTTCTCATTTCCCATCATCTAGTAGGTTTGAGTATTTGACAAACAATTGACTTACGTTTGTCTTTTTTACGAAATTCGGTACACTTATGACTTATCAACATTGATATTTAATTTATTTACGAGGGTGGGGCGATCACGCCCGAAGGCCGCGACGGGGGCCAGGCGGGAACATCGTCATACACGCTGAGCCATTTCATAGGTATCCCTATTTTTTACTTTTTCATTGACAATCATCCACTGAAATCCCCATTTTTAACCACCACCGGAACAATCAGTGCTTTGAAGGAGGTTTCGATAGGATTTGTTCATGACTTGTAGTTAGGGTTCAGATTCCATCCAACGAACGAATTGGTTCATGACTTGTAGTTAGGGTTCAGGTCGGTTCAAGCGTCACCCTAAGCGGTATGGTTTTATCCATTTGCTAATTGTTTACATTTATAAATGTTTATTATACCATTAAAACGGGGAATTTACATTTATATTATTTATTATATCATTAAATCTTATATAATATTGAAGCAAAGTTTTAGAGCATTCACATCTAGTTCAACATCTTTATGTGAGTGAGTGTCTTATATTATAAGTGATGGTTGTAAGTTGTTATGAATGAAGGAAATGAAGAATTTATGAGCGTTGTACTTTGTTTTCTCATATTTGAGGAAATACGATACAACCCCTATATTTTTAATATTTTTAAAGCGATTGTGAGCGTGTGAAAAAAAAAAGATGATGATAAAAGTATGAGAAAATATTATTTAATTAGAAAGGAAAAGAAAAAATAATAATTTTTAGTGTAACTATAAAGACGGAGATATGGATGGATTGTGATGCTCCATATTAATTAACGTTAAAACACCAAACAAATAAATAAAAACCATTATGGAGAAATCTTGTTCATAAAATGAATAAACAATTTTTGGTGTCGTAAGCATGATTCGCCAGCATTATTTACTTTAGGCTTTTGAAGAAAAATCTTTTAATAGTTTGAAATTCAAAGATATACAATGATCGATATAATAAATATATGATATGATGTGAAGTTTTTTTTATTTATTAATATTATAATAATATAAGCAGCAACAACACATCAATAATTACGTCAGCGATGATGTCATGCGATATTACAATGCAAAATAAATGCCAACGACCCAACAGTATCGGTTGGAACTTTCACAATCTTAACGTGATCTTTCACACACAAACATAACACGCTCTCTCTCACGTTCAAGCATTAATTAAACACACTATTAGGGAGCGTTTGGTTGGAAGAAATGAAATGGAATGGAATTGAATTGAGAAACTAGTATAATTTTCAAGTAAAATTATGTTTGAGTGAGTAATGAAATGTAAAACCCAAGGGAATGTTTCACCTCAAATTCCCTTGGTTGTGTGATTTCAAATTCCCTCTCTATGTGGAAGGATTTTGAAATCCCACAACCAAAGAAATTTGAGGTGAAACATTCCTTTGGGTTTTACATGTTTTACATTTCATTACATACTCAAATATAATTTTACTTGAAAATCACACTAGTTTCTCAATTCCACTCCATTTCATTTCATTCCTTCCAACCAAAAGCTCCCTTAGATATTTTGTAGTAGCCATTGTGGGGGCATATGGTAGAGCTTTTTTTTTAATCTTACATTGAAGCTTTTAAGTTTAAGCACAAGCAACAGTGTAACAGAAAGATGTAGGTGGGAGTAAGGTAGCGGTAAGAAATTCGATTTGATAATCAGGATGACGTAAGAGCTATGTAATATACTTTCAAATTAAAATTATTTAATTATTAATAAAACAATCGAATACAACTCAGATAATCAAGTTAAAAAGATATGTATTAGTCGTGAACAGTAAAATTTGTAGTTTGGCAGTTTCATTTAATGATGGTTGTGACTCCTTTTTAAAGTTTACTATTTATTACTTTTATTTTGTCAGTTTCAATTTTTTTTTGGAGGAACAATCTTTGACGAACAAAAGATCGATACATTGGTGACCAGAATATAGGGTGTGTTCGTGTATATCTAGGTTGTGTGAATTAGAGAGGGATCAAATAAAATCTCATTCTTAACCTGGTGTACTAAGTGACTTAGGTTCAAATCTCATCCTTCTAATTTAACTTCTGCAACATCTAGGTGAGGGTTTGGTTCGGCGTTTCATCCCAGGTTCGATCCTGATGAGGGGTGAGGGTTTACGGATTCAATCCGGTTCCCGCGCATCTGGGAGGTATGACTTACGACTGACGGATAGATCTAGGGTAACCTGTCCTGATAGATCTAGGGTAACCTGTCCTGATAGATCTTCAGATTTAGAATCCTCCTCTGTTCAAAAAAAAATCTCCTTCTCTCATATAAAAATTCATTTTTAACTATTTTTTATATAATTCACAGATGAGATTAGATGTTGATTATTGGGAGTAAAATAAATGTGCATAAGAAATGAATGGCTAGAGTTTAACTTTTTATTTTTTTTATTTATTATTATTATTTTTTTAGATCTCATATAAACTCTCTCCAAGGTCGGCCCTGGTGGGACAAAGACGAGCGACCGCTCAAGGCCTAATGGCTCAGAGAGCCCGAATATTTTTTATTAAATTTAGAGTAAATCTCGGTTTTGATCCCTGTGTTTTGCAAATTGACTCCACTTGAGTACCAACGTTTATTTTGTCTCTATTTGAGTACCAAATTTTAAAAAGTTGTCTGTTTCAGTCCTTTTGACTAACGGTGTTAACATTTTCTGTTAAATTTTTTTAAAAAGACCAAAATACCCCTAAGGGCTATAAAAATATCACCATCTCCACCACACACCACATACCACCACCGCCACCACACACCACCGCCACCACACACCACCATCATCTTCCTTATCGTCACCACCGGCTCCGGCGAAACCTATGAAAACTACGATCAAGTCGCCGGAAAACGTGGCCGGAGACTTCAGATCCTATCATCAATCCCCTCCGCTCTCATCGTCTTCCTCATCGGAATAATACTAAGTTTCATAACTGACCCTTCGATTATCACCAGCTTACAATTCGGCCCCTCGAAGTTTCACATACTGAAAATCACATGGGACGATTTCAAAACAGGGTTCCTCCGGGGATCAATCCCCCAAATCCCCTTATCAATACTAAACTCCGTGATTGCAGTATGCAAACTATCCGACGACTTGTTTCCCGATCATCAATCGTCTGTAACCGTAGTGTCGGTGAGCGTGGGGACGATGAATCTTGTGGGGTGTTGGTTCGGTGCGATGCCGGTTTGCCACGGTGCGGGTGGGTTAGCGGGTCAGTACCGGTTCGGCGGTCGGACCGGGGCGTCGGTGGTGTTGTTGGGCGTGGTGAAGATGGTGTTGGGGGTGTTGTTTGGGAGCTCGTTTGTGAGGATATTGAACCGGTTTCCGGTGGGGATATTGGGGGCTTTGCTGTTGTTCGCCGGAGTAGAGCTGGCTATGGCATCGAGAGATATGAAGACGAAGGAGGAGTCGTTTGTCATGTTGGTTTGTGCTGCTGTTTCGCTCACTGGTTCCAGTGCTGCTTTGGGCTTTGTGTGTGGGGTTTTGGTGTTTGTGTTGGTGAAGGTGAGGGAGCTTCATTGTGGCTCTGACATTGGGGATGATTAAACAAGCTTGTTGCGTGCGTGTTAAGGGTTCGAGTCCTCCTGTATACTAGAAGGTGTGTGGTGGCGGTGGTGTGTGGTGGCGGTGGTGTGTGGTGGCGGTGGTGTGTGGTGGTGGTGGTGGTATGTGGTGTGTGGTGGAGATGGTGATATTTTTATAACCCTTAGGGGTATTTTGGTCTTTTTTTAAAAAAATTAACAGAAAATGTTAACACCGTTAGTTAAAAGGACTGAAACAGACAACTTTTTTAAAATTTGGTACTCAACAGACAACTTTTTTAAAATTTGGTACTCAAACAGACAACTTTTTTAAAATTTGGTACTCAAATGGAGACAAAATAAACGTTGGTACTCAAGTGGAGTCAATTTGCAAAACACAGGGAACAAAACCGAGATTTACTCTTAAATTTATATATTATTACATATAATAATTTAGTAATATGATAGTTGTTTTAAAAGAATTATATAATAAATTTATACGGCACGTTTTAGTTGAACCCATATTTATATATTTGAAATCATAAATTATGAAAATTTGATCGAAAATATTACTTTCACAAGTGTTGGGAGAGACTTTCGATTTGCTTAAGTTAGTTAGATCATATTGTTACAATACCTTTGTTGTGTTTACTATTATAATATTTATCCTTGTATTATAAATTTCTTGTACACAAGTTATTTGGTTTAGACTTTTTAATAAGTCGTATTATAGGAGCCCATTTTTTGTTCTCGCTCCGGGCCCAGAGTCTTTTGGGAATTATCGGGGCGGACCCTGTCTCTCTCCATGTGATTTAAACCACGAAAAGAATTTGTTTAGCTATTAAATTTATATTGTATGAAGAAAGATGTTCAAATACAAAGTGTATTTTCGCTACAAAGTGTGAGAAGACACAGTGAGTCAAAAAAAGTCATAAAAATATATCTCACAATCTAAATCGAATTTCAAAAACAGTAATTCAAGCTTTTGTTTCCCTAGTCATCCTCACTAAGAAAAAAATAATAAATTAAAAAAATTAATGTTTTTTTTATTGTGTTATTTATGAAAGACAAAATAACGTCATTGTGTTATTATAAAAGACACAATAACGTCATTGTGTAATAAAAAGACAGTGATATTTTTTATTTTTTTTTTTTTCCTGAAAGAGGATGACGAGAGGAACAGAGACTCCAAAGTATTTTTTAAAATTCTATTTAGATTGTGAGATATAATTTTTTGTGACTTTTTAGTTTTATTGTATCTTCTCACACTTTGTAGCAAAAATATAATTTGTAGAATAGTCTCACTCTTGCATCAATTAGATTTTGTTAAAAAAAATTAATGACGTTAAGAATACAAGTTCCAAACTATTTACCAGACCATTAATGTAACATCCGCCATTTTCAAGTTATAAACCCGAACCCGAACTAAAATCGAACTTTCATACGATATGAATTTCTTTATTTAACTTATTTTATTTATATTAATGAATTATATAGATTAGACGTGTAGTTTAAACAATATCGTGAATTGATTTATTCAATTTATCATTTAAACAACTTATAATAACTCGTTGATTTATAAATAATTCTTTTTAATAAAATTATAAAGTTTATTAATCATGTTATAAAAAATAACTAAAAGGAAAAGACTTTATTAAAACTTATAAAGTTATAGAATGAATTTTAATAAACTTATAAAGTTTTATTAGTAATTATAAATTTTAAATAAAAAATCAAATTAGTTTACAAGTTTTATAAAAGTTATAAAGATTAACAAATAGATAATTTGATTGATTATTCAATTTGGTTTTATAAAGTCTATAAAGATTTTATAAAAAAATAAGTTGTTAAAATTAGAATCTTCATAAATTTAAAATTTAAATTGTAATTATTATTTTATTATTTAATTTTATATTTATTTTAAATTCTAATCATAACCCCTTTTAAAAGACTTATAACTTACCATTAACATCATTCATAACCTTCTCGTAACCTCAACTATAAAAGCAAGGTTTAGGCCTCACTTTTCATTTGTTCATTCTCTAAAAATCTCTCTAACAAACCTTTCTTCAATTCTTTGATTTTGAAAAAATTCAAGAATTTTCTTTTACAAGTAATCTCAAGAAGTTTCTAAAACTAAGGTAATCTTATATTGATTTATATTAAACATTTCTATATTCTTTTAATAATCCTAACATCAAATTGTTCTCATGTTCTTACTTTTATTCTTTATTCTACCAAACCTTTTTTTTATCATTATCATTTGATCATTAACCTTATAATGTTCACTAATATTATAACAATCATTAAAATTCTTATATCAAGCTAACAACACACTAATGTAAACAAAGAATCCCGTTTGCATATGGACGGCTATGCCGCCGCATTCGGTTATTCCACAAGATTATTTCCCTAAAGTGATGGCTATGTTGAAGTATTGGAATATTTTTTATATAACTCAAATGAAGAATTGGTTCTAACCCGTTTCATGCTTTGATTTTAAAGTGCACATAAGTGCCTTACTACAATTCTGCAGAATATAATCTGACTTCAACTGACCTACTTACGGATCCTCCTTTTATAAACAGATTTCTAAATGAAAGTTGTCCGGGAGACTTTGAACTAGTCAAATGTAAATTTTTATAATTTTATGAAATCGTTTGCTATTTTAAAAACCTGTTCAAACACATACCAAACATTCTGTCTAGAATCTAAAATTGGTACAATAATCGGTTATCAATCTACCAGGATGAACAGAGTATCGAGTCTTGTGTACTTCATCCAAGACTAGTGTACGTACATCTCCCCATCTGGGGACCCATATGCGATCCATGAAGTAATGTACGCCTTCATCCTTGCGACTCGTTTGTTTATCCATCCCTCGGAATTCTTCTCCCGCTAGGTTTTCTTCTTTCAAAGCCTCACTTTGCGCAATTTGAATCTGAGCCTTTAGATTGGTTTGAATAATCACACCTAGCGCTCGAGCACGTAATGGTTTCACGCGTTCTTTGAGGCTTAAAGCATCAGCCACCACGTTAGCTTTCCCGGGGTGATACCAAATCTCACAATCGTAGTCGCTAAGTAATTCCACCCAGCGTCGCTGTCGCATATTAAGTTCCTTCTGATTGAGAATATGTTGAAAGCTCTTATGATCCGTGTAAATGATGCATTTGGTTCCATATAGATAATGCCTCCATATCTTGAGTGCAAATACTACAGCGCCCAACTCCAAGTCATGAGTTGTGTAGTTCTTTTCATGCACCTTAAGTTGTCGCGATGCATAGGCAATTACTTTATCTCTTTGCATTAGCACACATCCCAATCCTTGATGTGAAGCATCGTAGTATACCACAAAATCGTCAGTTCTGTCCGGGAGGGACAGTATTGGAGCATTGCACAGCTTTTCTTTCAATGTCTGGAAGGCTCGTTCTTGTGCATGTCCCCAATCAAACTTCTTGTCTTTCTGGGTTAGCAGCGTTAACGGTTGTGCGATCTTCGAAAAGTTCGCAATAAAGCGACGATAGTATCTGGCCAATCCTAGGAATTGCCGTATTTCTGAGGGTGTTTGGGGTGTGTCCCATTTCTTCACAGCTTCAATCTTACCAGGGTCCACATGAATTTCGTCTTCGTTAACCACATGACCCAAAAACTTCACTTCTCAAAGCCAGAATTCACACTTCGAGAATTTGGCGAAAAGTTTCTCTTCCTTCAACAGTTCCAGGATTGCTCGAAGGTGTTCTTCGTGAACCTCTTTCGAACGAGAGTAGATGAGTATGTCGTCTATGAATACGATCACGAACTTATCTAGGTAAGGCTTGCACACCCGATTCATTAAATCCATAAAGACAACTGGTGCGTTGGTCAACCCAAACGGCATGACCAAGAACTCATAGTGTCCGTAACGAGTTCTAAATGTTGTTTTCGGAATATCGTCCTCAAATACTCTTAGTTGATGATATCCAGATCGGAGATCAATCTTAGAGAAATACGAGGCTCCTTGCAACTGATCAAACAGGTCGTCGATTCTAGGAAGAGGATACCGATTCTTCACGGTCAGTTTGTTCAATTCTCTGTAATCGATACACATACGGAACGACCCATCCTTCTTCTTGACAAATAACACCGGTGCTCCCCACGGTGAATGACTCGGTCGAATGAAACCCTTCTCCAGTAGTTCCTATAGTTGGCTTGACAACTCTTGCATCTCTGAGGGTGCTAACCGATACGGTGTCTTAGCTATCGGTGTAGCTCCAGGAACCAGCTCTATATGAAATTCCACCTGTCGTGGAGGAGGCAGTCCAGACAAATCGTCAGGGAACACTTCCGGGTAATCCCGTACAATCAAAGTGTAACACTGCTTCCGTAGACCTTGGCGTGCTTTCATGCAGGTGATAAGCTTCAAGTTCTTTCCCGGTCGCTCTCCTTGTATTCTGAGTACTTTCCCGTCTGACATGGGGATCCGTACTACTTTATCTCGACAAACAATCTCGGCTCCATGCTTTGACAACCAATCCATTCCCACTATTACGTCAAAGCTCCCCGACTCAAAAGGTATCAAATCTATGTTGAAGGCCTGGTCTTCCAATATTAGGGTGCAGTCCTTAATAATTTCCTCTTCCTGTTCAACCCTACCATTTGCCATTTCTACAGAGTAACTAGTTTCTAGTCTACCGGTACTCAAATCAAGCATTTGCATAAACTCAGATGATATAAAACTATTGTCTGCCCCAGTATCAAACAGTACTGATGCAAAGTGGTTATTGAGTAAGTGCGTACCCGTGACAACGTTCGGATCCTGACGGGCATCATTAGCTCCAATGACGAAGGCACGTCCCCGTGCAGCATTACCCTGGTTTCCTTGGCCTTGAGCACCCGCCATGGCCACTATCTGTTGCTGGTTGTTTCCTTGCTGACCCGGTGCCCTATTCAGTCGGGGGCACATATTTCTGAAGTGATCGAGGCCTCCACACTCGTAACAAGCCCTGGCATTCCCAGCGGGGTTAACCGCGTTGATGGGTGCTACCAGGTTTGGCGCTACTCTGCAGTCTCTTGCTTGATGCCCCGGGCGTCTGCAGTTCAAACACACCCGGCATGGCGCTGCTGGAGGATGATGAAGATTGCACCTTTCACATTTCGGGTGCGGCCCAGCATATTCCTTCTTACCTTGAGTCACGGCCACAAAGTTTCTGGTCGTTTTGGCCCTCTTATCAAACTTTTTGGTACTGGACCGGCTCGTTTCTCCAGCTTCCTTCCTTTTCTCTGCTCCCTTACCCAATACCCCTGTCCTTGTCATCTCATCAGTGAGAGCGCCAGCTTTCAGAATTGCGCTCTAGATTGTAGGAGGAGCAGCAGCAGTTACCATTGCCCTGGATTTGAGGCGCGAGTCCTCAAATGTACCTTTCTATCCTCTTGGATTCCGGAGTGACTAGGTGTGGAACTAGTCTAGCCAGCTCGTGGAATCGGTCAGTATAAGCTGCGTGCCCAGCCCCCACCATAGCATGATTCCAAAATTCATGCTCAAGTTTCTGCATCTCGTTAAGAGGGCAGTATTCGTCGGTAATCAGGGCTTTGAATTCATCCAAAGTCATCTGCATCGCAGATTCCCTTCCTCTAGCTTGAACCTGGGTGTTCCACCAGGTTAGTGCTCTGCCCTGCAGTGAGCACGTAACATACTTGATCCGTTGGCTGTCGAGGCATTCACTGATGTCGATCATAGCCTCCATCTTCTCAAGCCATCTAGTCAGGGCTATCGCCCCACCTTTCCTATCGAAATCCCGGGGCTTACAAGCCATAAATTCCTTGTAAGAACAGCCCCGTTTGGCATTAGCAGCCCCAGTTTCATTACCTGTCGTACCACTATTCCCATTCTCCTGATTGCTTTCATTCCTATTCGGGTTCCTATTATCCTCGTTTTCATTACCACCATCCTCATGGGGGTGGTTTTGCTGTTGCAAAGCGTCGCTCACCTGAGCTACAATAGTTGGAATCAGGGCAGTCAATTGTTGAGCAATTAAGGCTGCCATATCAGGGTTTCCAGTCCCTTGAGTATTGCCAGAAGGGCCTTTATTTGCTATTGGAGGTCTACCCCTGCCTCTGCCTCTGCCCCTCGGGGCTTCACTTCCGCTACTATTGCTGCGGGTAGATCTTCGAGGCGGCATGTTCTATTCATACAAGAGGCAACAAATAAGCTTTAGTCACCTTAAGATGCACAAGTACTCCACTTATCAAGTTCCAACGTTTCATGTTTCGGTCAGTCAAGATCACCATGCAGCCCATTTCAAGCATATTCTCGGTATATCGGTGATGTTTATATATAGGGTTCCCCGCAGCGTTCCCACCACACCCACGATGTATCGAGAATGATGCCTAATCCGGTTACATGACATCCGACCTTCCTTCACCTCATATCCAATATAATCCATCAAGTCATCTGAGAGCCCAACATGTAATCACATATGGTCTGGCGGAGGTTGTCTATCTCGCGTCCTTGAAAGGACTCAGACATAGCCTCCTCGGGTCGGTCTTAGTATCTGAGGTCTAGCGCAATGTATGATCTGTGAAGATCTCTCCGGGTCTCAATACCCGAATTTAGTTATGATAACTTGGCTCGCAGAGGGAACGGAAGATCTAATAGAAAGCATCTCATAAGGAACGAGCACAAGGGCTCAAGTACAAGGTGAAGATCACATGACAGAAGGATAATCAAACATGTAAGGAGGAACACGTACACGAGATATATAAATGCACACAAGCTTAAGCATGCAAATCTACATGAAGGTTCCTAGGTTATAGTCTAGGTCAAGTGTAATTGCCTAATTCTCTATAACCAATGGCTCTGATACCAGTCTGTCACACCCCCGCTGATAGCGGAAACACGGGGAATGTGAGCTAGACGGGATCGTCATAACACATGGTATACAATAGAGTAGCAATAATAATAATATGATGACAAGCGTGTCATGACGACTCCCGAACACAATTGGAGACTTGTGTCGTGTATAGTCAATGTTCACGACAGTATAGCCGTAAGCACAACATAAATGATCACATAAGCATTAAGGATGACTTGTAATGTAAATTCCCACAACTCGGGAACAAGTATACAAAAGACCATGTTCAAGCTTTACAAGGGTAATGATTACAAAATGTATCCTAGGGTCTCCTCTAAAAGGCAGCACTCGTAGATCTTCAATTACCTTGATCACCTGAAAAGAAATGCTCAAAATGGTCAACATAATTGTTGGTGGGCTTCGCAGGTTTTAAGTAATAAAAGATGTTAAGATGAAAACAGGTAGTAAGTTTAATAAGAGCTACCGCAACTACACTTATGTATAGGCGGTTTTTACCAGTTATAAATAGCTACAGCCAAACCTAATCATCGGTTCCACAAGGGAATTGATGGCTGTAAAGAACGTATTCCCAAAAAGTAAATAGTTTATTAAGACGTAGCAAGATCCACACAGTGCATACGTATAGTTTATAACCAAACCAGTCCTTAGGTCCCATTACCGGGATTAATGGTTACATAAAAAGGTTTTCCATAGTATAATAAGTTTAACATGACGTAGCAAGATCCACACAGCGCATACGTTTAGGTTACAACCAAACCAAACTTTAGGTCCCAATTTCCGGGATTAATGGTAGTAATGGATGATCGGCTTAGAAGAACCACACAGAAGAACCACACAGCCGGGAGCATCCAAGGTTAATAGCATACACAAGTAGCATCAATCAACACATAACATCAAGTAGTAGCGCATAGTAGTGTAATACCACTAAGTAACATACATAGGGGTAACATGGCACATAGTTCAAGTTCATATAGCAGCAATCACAAGATAAGCAAGATAAGTTACTCATAGAAGTAGCAGCCAACTTCCACTAGGGAAGGTGCCTGAAATCAAGTTAAGTAGGTTAGCATTCTCTTCCCCAAGTTAAAAATATTTAAAAAGGTTTTATAAGAGTAAAAAGGGGCCACGAAACTCACTGAACAGATGGTAGGCACGTATGATGAATGTTCCTAACAGTAGGATGCTATGAATAGTCAAACACCTATTGGCAGTTACTGACAAGCATTAATAATGAGCATAAAGCATAAGATGATGTCAATAGGCTCGGGCAGTTTCGGTTCGGTCGTGGGTAGTACACACACAAGCAGACATACACATATCAGACTAGGTTATTTTAAATAATATATGCCTGTTGATAGCGTTGACTTTAATCTTATGGTCAAGCTATGACACTTTATTGTTGTTACTTCATCGTCGTGAGATCTCCGAAGAGGGGATCCTTACACACACACACACATCATCAGTCATACAACAGGACTGGACGCACGACTCAACCCTTCCTTCATACGAATGGACCTTCAGTCGTACGAATCAGCTTCATTCGTACGATTGAACCTTCATTCATGCGACTAAGCATTCAGTCGTACCATGCAAGACCCAGTCATACGACTCAACCTCCATACACACGATTGAACCTTCATTCGCACGAATCAGCTTCATTCGTGCGATTGAACATTCATTCGTGCGACTGGCCTTTCAGTCGTACGACTCACGCACAATCGCACACAATCTCATTCGCACTGACTCAATCGCACGCACACTCATTCGCATGGACTCATTCGCACACACTTTCAATCGCACACGCCCAGTCGCATGACTCAGTCGCACGACTCACCCCAGTCGCACCACTCTGTCGCACGATACACCCATACACATGACTCAGTCGTACGATTCGCCCAATCGCACGGCTCAGTCGCGTGAACAGACCCAGTCGCGATGAACAGCAGATTCGCGACTGTCGAGTGCAGAGCAGTCTCCAGCTGCTCCGTGCACTCGTTTTACACCCCAAAAACTTCCAGAATACCTATTCTAACATGCCTAGACAAGAAGCACACTCAGAAACGCAACATGCAAGCCTACACGACCTCATGTGTTCGGATGAACCCGAGCACCCGAAACCCTAGAAAACGCAGAAGTGAAATCGAGCAAGAAACGGGTCAAACAAAGTTATCTACCTGCTAGAAGTGAGTATTTGCGAAGATAACCATGTTTTGACGGTGAAAACGCGAGAAAGAGGGCGGTTTTGGTGCTAAGATGGTGAAGAGTGTGAAGAAGAGGAGAAAAGATGAAGAAAAGAAGAAGATGGTGAAAAATGGCTGGGAATAGGGTTTTTATACCCATCCCAAGTTTGCAAAATGTCACTTTTAGTCCCTACACTTTGCCCCGAGTTCCTAAATTTTGTTTTGGTTGAAAACGTTATTAATTAGTCTTGTTTTATTAATGATAAAATGTTATTAACGATATTTATAATTTAAAAATGGTTTTATTTGTGACATTATGTACTTATAAAAACGGTGCGTTTAATGATAACAGGGCAAATCTTGGAAAACGTTTTAGGTTGATAACAATTCAAGCAACGATAGCACACGCATAGGGTTAACCAAGCAAGCATACATGCATAATATCCACATAGATAGGTTATAAAGGTGAGGGATGACCGACAACAAAAATTAACATATCACGTCAATAGACGGATCTTTGGTGACGGATGTCACAGTGTGACAATTAATCTAGTAGAATCAAACCATATACATCTCATATAAACAATACCGGATGATTTGTTTCGGCTTGTACGGTTATAATACTTTATAAACATGTACTTTTAAGAATGCATGGGCTTGAGTTGACTCGATTGTATCTTTATCTATATGATAATGAGATTAATATCTCGTGTATCACACGAGTTGAATAAATATAATATAAATAATTAGTAAGGAAGATTATTAATTATAAAATCATATTTTGAGATAAGAGATTATTAAAATTACCTATAAATAATGATTATAAGTAATAAAACAATGATATAATTTCCTTTGAACTTTTATTTTTAAATTTTTTATTAAAAATTTAAACCATTTTATTCTAAATCAAACCGTTTTAAGAAAATGTCATTTTATAAAAAAATCTTATTATAACTCTAAATTTTAATTAATATGGTTCATAAAAAATTAATTTTCTAAAAACACTGCTTTTAAAATATTTTGTATCTTTAAAAAAGTTTGATATTTTAGAAAAATTACTTATGCTATACAAAAAATTGTTTCTTTATATATTGAATTTATAAAAATACATCTTTCTTAATTTATTAAAAACTATTTTAATCTTAAAAATAATTAATTTAAATAATAGAATTGATAGTTAATGTAAATATTTAATTGAGAAGCGGTAAAAATAAATTTAGGATGTCTAAAATTATGACAAGTGGTAACTAAAAACTTTATTTTATTATAATACATGGATAAGAAAAGCTTAAGATTAATTAATAGTCAAAGATAAAAGTAGTTTGGACTTTGGAGGGTTCATACGCATAAATATATTTAAGTGACTTTCAACCGGTTTCTTACTATTATATAATTAATTTAAGATGGATAAAGTTAATATTTTATTTAAATTTAAGATACATAATGAGGCATTTTTTGTATTTAAAAATTTATATACATAACACAATTTTGCTATTTAATGAATGACATATTAATTTCTATATAATAGCTATAATTCAATTTATTTTGTTATCTAATGACATTAATTAATGAATGGCATTTCTAATGGTAAAGATACTTATTAAATTCTAACTTATAAATCATGCACTTTCAAAAAAATAGATATACAATTTAAGGACAAAAAAGCATATTGTTTGTATATTAAGAAACTTTAAAAAGTAATAAAACTTTTAATTGTGTTTCGGTGTCAGGGCCGGCCCAACAGTAGAAATGGCCCATACTAGGGCTTTGGGCCTTCCAAAACTATAAGGCCTCCAATTTTGACCCAAACCCAATGGCCTCTCAAGTCTCAAGTCTCAAGCCCAAGAATACAAAGCCCTAAATTTCTAATTTGCAGTTCATCTTCAACATTTCATCGGTTCTCATCTTCAATCATCCGACTTTTCAGTTTGAATCTCGATATCATCAAGCGACGCTTCGACAGCTTCAAGAATGGTTGTTGTGCGAATCGGTGACTCTTCGATTTCGAGTAGAAGCTGCAGTAAATTTCTCAACGGTCGACCGACGACCCCTTCAATTCAACTACAAATCAGCGAACCCAACTGCGAACTCATCCCTGCTGCGCCCCTGCTTGCGAACCCAACTGTCTCTACAGTCTACATCACTGCTTGCGAGTTGCGAACCGCCGAACCCACACGGCCACACTCTGCGCCCCTGATTCACTACTTGCGAACCCAACTGCGAACCCATCCCTGCTGTGCGGCCTGCGCCCCTGATTCATTGCTTGCGAGTTGCACTGCGCCCCTGATTCACTGCTTGCGAACCCAACTGCGAGTTGCGACAGTCGACTGATTTGCGAGTTGCCCCAGAAGGGTTGTGGATTTGCTCCGTTTATCAGGTTAGTTGATTTCTGATTTGGCTTAGTTTTATAGTTTAGTTTCTGATTTGGTTATTAGTTTATGTTTTAGATTAGTTTATTTAATTTATTAGTTATTAGTTTTTGTTTTAGATTAGATTATTTGGTTATTAGTTTCTGAAATCTGAATTGGTTATTTGATTGTAACTAGGATCTATAATCTATAGGATACCAACCTCCCCAAAAAAAGCCAGTAAGTAGCTCTCCTCTGTTTAGTTGATTTCTGATTTGGCTTAGTTTAGTTTCTGATTTGGTTATTAGTTTCTGTTTTAGATTAGTTTATTTGGTTTATTGGTTATTAGTTTGTGTTTTAGATTAGTTTATATCAATATTATTTTTTAGGGCCTCATATTTTTTGTTCGCTTTGTGCCTCCAAAAACGTTAAGCCGGCCCTGTTCGGTGTCCGCACGTACAGTCTTGTCTGAAAGTTGGGAGTTACAATAAGAAAAGTTTAAAAAATATTATTTTTATAAAACGTTATTTTGAAATAAAATTTTATTTTATTTATAGTAAGCAAGATTTCAATCATATCTTATCACAGAAAATCATTTTATAATAAATTAATTTTATTTTATTTAATATTTTATTTATTTAACTAATGTAATACACGAGTTTATTAAATTTAGTATATTAATAAACTATCACACACATCAAGCCATTAATAGATTGTAACATCTACACGTGTACGATCATGTGTGTATGGTTTAAGATTATTTTAAAGAAATAATATCGTTTTAAACAGAGAATAAATAAAGTGAATGTCCGAGTGCAATTAATGAGTGAAACATAGGTTAATATTCCTAAATGTATAAAGCGACTCCAATTCAACTTATATTGATATATTCTTGTAATATATTAATTATAAACGTGGAAAATGTTAATCGTTGAGAAACATGTGATCGATAATTTCAAAATAAACTAAAACAATTTACAATTACATAGAGTTGAATACTTGAATATATATGTGATGTGATACTCAAATTAGTGCTAATAACTCGTGCCCTAAGCCCCTAAATCATATGGGAAAAACTTTCCTAATCTCGTTTTTGAAAAAGTCGATTTTATAAGTCCTATAATCTAAACTGACCATTTAAATAGCATACAAACGGAAAAACATATAAAGTTAATCAATATCTAAGTCAACTTTATAAGCTCTATAATCGAAATTAACCATTTAGTGTTGGCCGGTTATGTTAAGTTACTTACAGATTTAAAACCTCCGAACCATAAAACTTGCTAAAAACATAACCAAATCAGCGGTTTTACTAATGGTTTGATTGTATCGGTCACGTTTATGTCATGATTTCATTTTCAGTTTTGTTTTTGCACTATTAGTAGATATATACAAGAGAGAGGGAGAAGGAGTGGGTAAATACAGAATATATGCACTACTTGGAGAATCATATATAGTTTAGTTATAAAAGGAATGGTGCATGTGCTATAGACTATAGAGTTATGTTAGTCAATGTGAAAACAACAAAAAGATGCATATGTTTATAGGAACAAGTAACAATAGGTGTCCAATAAAAGGGTATCTCATAATAGAGTAATCAAGAAAAAAGTGTGGAATGTTGCCTTTAGATAATGTTGAAAGTAGCCAAAAATTTGCTTTCTCTCCTCACAAAGCAAATAAAGAATAGATAAGACATCACTACTCACTTACTTCTCATGCATGCACTAAACTTAGAATATTTTTCTTTCCTTTATAAAAGCAATACTCATAGCTTTTTCATTCAAAACATAACCCTCATATTCCAACTTTATCTCTCAAACAGCACCTCTAAGCCAAACCCTTTTGCACAATTTCTTTCTAACAATCTCAAACTATTTTTGGAACATGTCGGTTCGACGGGTAGATCAGACGTCGCTGGTTTACCCGGCTTCTGAAACAAACCCACCTTCACAGCACCAGTCGGATGGTTCGTTTAAGGCGGTTTTCATAGTACTAGGGGTGATTGTGGTAGTGTCTTTGGTTGCTTGCTTTCTTGGACGGTTGTGTAACAACCGCTATAACAAGTCAAAACCATCTAAGCACGGTTGGTACACCAAAGAGAGAGGTATGAAACCTAACCGTAGTGCGTTCGAGACTAAAGATGGGGATATCGAGTCTGGGTTTGATAAAAGGTTTTCAAGTGCTAAGGTCGCTGCTGATGGTGAACCACACATGGGCCACCCTAATTCATTTCGTGAATCAAACATGGATCCGAACATGGGCCGACCTAATTCGTTTCATGAACCAAGCATGGGCCCGGACATGGGCTGGCCTAATTCGTTTCATGAACCAAGCATGGGCCCGAACATGGGCGGGCCTAATTCGTTTCATGAACCAAGCATGAACCGAAACATGGGCCGGCCTAATTCATTTCATGAACCAAGCATGGGCCCAAACATGGGCAGATCTATATTGTTTCATGAACCAAGCATGGGCCCAAACATGGGCCACTCTAATTCATTTCATGAACCAAGCATGGGCCCAAACATGGGCCGGCCTTATTCTTTTCGTGAAATAAACATAGGCCCAAGCACAGACCGACCTACTTCATCCAATGATTCATCGATGGGTCGGCCCAACTCGTTCCAGGAACCATCTATGGGGAGGCCTAACTCGTTTCGTGTCGTTGAAATTAGAGATGATCAAATGAGGTTTGGTGGTAATGAGGATCATGAGATGAAATTCAACTCTAGTACAGGGCCACAATATTATTGAATACAGAAAGTCATAACGTAGTTTGTTGTATGATAGATTTGACCTGAGTTGGGCTCAGTAGATGTTCTTTAATGGTGGGGGTTATTTCATGTTTATTTCTTTTGAATTATATGATTAATTATAAAGTGTCGTGGATGTAACATCTTCAATTTAGCGAAGGTTTAAATTCAAATTGTCCTTTTTATTTCTTTCCAAGATCCAACTTAAGCATGCTTAATCCTTTCCAAGATCCAAGCATGGTGATTAGCTTTTGTGACAGAATCTCAAATATTCCATCCATCAAAACAGTACATACATATATTGGAATGAGATTTATTTCTAACGCTAAATCGTTGTAAGAATAGAAAAAAAAACCCTAAATCAATTATCCTTTTTTCAATTATTCATGCTTTTTATTTTTTACTTTTTACATGCAAATGTGTATGTTAATGTTTATAAAGAATAATCAAATTAATTTGCTCATACGATTTTCACTTTTATTAATGGTTTACTGACATATGTATAGGTTGCGTGTATGTAATACATCATATATAGGACTTACACATGTGTAGGTTATATACATAAACAAAATTTATTCTTATTTTTTGTTTGAACTTAAATACGGACAAATAAACATTGTATTTCTATTATTTTCTATTGTCTTCAGAATTTTTAAATGTCTAAAAAAACAATTAATTAATTTTATTCAATGTGCTCTCACAATATTTAACTACATGTCAATGATTAATTCGGATATGCATGTAAAAAAGTTGGGTATTACTAGTATTTTATAAGTTATATTTTTTACAGGAAAACATCCACTCTCTACTCTATACCTATTACACTTCTAAAATCAGCATACTTGCAATTTGCGAAATGTAAACTCACAACCATTTAGTTGGGAACAGACGAGTTTACCACAAGCATTGTTGACATCAACTTGTCTTATATCTCATCCTGATAAAATGCAATTGATAGTACTAGCCAGATAGTAGTGGCTTTTATCGCATGGCTAAATGTCTCAACGTAACACAATAGCCTCTGTAAGATGAAAGTCTTAGCAACAAACCGAGCTTTATAGCGACTCTCATAATCATCATTATTGCATTCAATCTTGTATACCACTTATAGCCAACAAATTCGGTATCAGCGGGAGGTGACACCAATATCCAGGTTGGGCTCGAGTGCAAAGCAGCAACCTTCGTATGCATCGCATCCCCCAAATAGATCATTTCTGAGTTTGATGAAAAGAAGGCTCATTAGAAGGAGTATTAGAAACATGAAAAATAATACTATCAGTAAATTGTTGGGACTCTTAAGTATGATCATGAGAACAAGTGACTTATCTTGGATCAAAAGAGCAGGTGGTGGTGAATGTGGCGGTGAGGGTGAAAAAGGTGAAGTAGACATAGGAGGATAAGAAGCAACTAAAAATACGGGTGAATGTATATATGCAATGAGTGTGAGGATCACAACCTGATGATGTGGAGCATATATACGCAAAAAATATATATGGAGTTGACTTTGAAAACAGTTTATCAGACTGAACATCCCAAGAAATATGTAGCAAAAACACCTAAAGGTACGAAGATTAGTGTATTTAGGTTAGGAACCAAAAAGTATCACATATGGAGACGAATAAAGAAGAGTCGAGCAAGGTAAGCGGTTAATAAGAAACACAATTGTGACATATGTGTAATACCATAAATTCTGAAGTAGATGCCATGAAAGAGTATAGCATAGTCTATCTAAAAGAAGTGATGATTTTTTTCTATTTAGTTAACCATTTTGTTTAGGGTATATGGACAATAGATTCGAGATGTAATGGACAAAAATTGACCTATTGGGCCAAGTGTAAACTCAAAAGAACCGTCACACTGCAATTCTTTGTTGATGTATGAAATTAGATTTTCGACAAAAAGATTTAAAACGACTATATTCAATTATTCATGATGAAAGTAATGAAATATAGATAGGTGTAGCGAGAAACAGCTAACATGAATGATGAATTTAATTAAAAAAATAAATCATGTTGTCAGTCCAAAATATAGACCCCTTTGAAGGAATAAAATATTTGGGCCCTGTGGACCTGTTAATTTCACTTTGGACCCAATAAAACATCTGTTGGGCCACAGCCCATGTCCCCAATATAAGGGGTACCCAAAGTCCAAAATTGTTGGGATAAATTGATGAAACATATGTGGAAATTGAATGTGACTCAAGTCCATCAAACATGCAACCATCTATGTCATCACAAAAATAACTTCCAACAAAATTAGGGTTGTGACATGTGAGCTACCACGAATTAGGTCATAGTCTCACGAGTGATGGTGAAGGATTTGACGATCGTTACCAATACTGTCGTCACTTTTCTTCATCGAATCAGTTGTCGAAGGGTGTGACCAATGAAGAACCACAAATATCCCTATTAGAAACATGATAAAGCATGAGTGGGAACCCTATCCAAAATCTTAACCTTAAATTTTCCTACGGATTACCAACGACTAGTTTGTCGGTTCAAGTTCCGTCCATAAACACTTTCATATTGTTGTTTTTTTCATTATGTTCTAAATGTTTATTGATTTGTTATATATACTTAGGTGACGTGGATTTTAATCTTCACGTTAAATCGAGATGTCATCAGCCTTATATATTCCCTTTAGTATTGTACTATTGTGTTAGCATATTACTCTAAGTACTGAAATTTAAAACATATGTTTTGAATTTTTGATATAACCAACTATTAAAACTCACATCTAACTTTTAAAATTTACCTTTTGATCGTATCTAATTTTACACAATTGCATCAAAATGCAGTTTGAAAGTTGATTACATCAAAAGACAAGTTTTGAAATCTAATACGCACAATAACAAAAAAAGGTTTAGTTTCATACGGCCAAATTAATCAGAAACCATATACGAATATTTCGCTCACTCTAATTTCATATATAACAAGCGTGTCGTTCTCATGACCTCATGTAATTCGTCAAAGTTATTATTTTGAACAATAATTAGATCTAGTATGTTGTGTTGAATGTTCATAGATGATATTCATATGAATATGAATATGAATATGGACCCATTGGCGGAGCATAGTTAGGACCGGGGGGGCCGCCGCCCCCCCTCTTTTTTTCGTCGGTAGTGTTAAACTTTAGTCCGGTAGTGTAAATTTTTGGCTCGGTAGTGTAATTTTCATATAAAACTCGAGTTCGAATTATTTTATCGGGAGTGATCAAGCTCCGCCACTGTATGGACCATGTGATCTTTGTTTAGATTGTATTCGGATAGCTAATGAAGAAACTTTCCTATAAAGGAATCTTCAAAGGATACTAATCTAAGATGTAGTGGGCCTCAAGCCACAACACAAAAGACACTTTTGTGCTTTTGTTGAATTATAGTGATGCACTAGACCACTATTTGAAGAGTAAAGCAAAGGTTTCCCCAACAAAAATACTTCAAGAGATGGTCATGTAGAAAATCTTGCACATTTATGTACTTATAAGCCAAGACATGTGATCTATGTTAGCACTAATCTCTTCATATAAATTTAAATCCCATGTATCCCCTTGATTATACAAATCTAGCGGTTTTCCAAAACTAAAATAGCGTATAAATCATGGGCAAGATCGTCTCTATTTTTGTTCTTGTTATGTTATTGTTTCAGGTAAGTAAGGCTGAAGATGGTATATCTGACAACTTTGATGTTTTCGATGAGATTGAAAATCTTGAGGTTATAGATGATGAAATAGAGTTGTTTGACATGCCATCATGGTCGAGTCAACATGGTGGCAAGATTCTCGTGAATGTGGATAGCTTCGGGGCAGCTGGAGACGGTGTTTCTGATGACACGAAGGTGAATATGTTGCTATTGGTGATTATGATTCTAATAAGCGTGTTGAATTGCTTAATTATGTTTTATTATGTTAAATTTATCAGGCATTTGAAAATGCATGGACGCAAGCCTGTTCAAATGCGAAATCGGTGCTTTTGGTTCCCGCTGGTCGTACGTATCTTGTTAATGCAACAAGATTTAAAGGACCATGTTCTGGAAAGTTGATTATTCAGGTGATTAAACTCTAATATCAACTCTAATTTGTTATATATATTCAGTAGACTAATTAAAATTTAAAACCAGAGGTCTAAACAAGTCAAGTCGAGTCTAAACTGATGTCAGCCCAAGCGAGGTGGTAACCTTTAATGGTGAGCTTGAACAAGATTGTGTTGGGGGAGGCTCAACACCTATAAAATTTTCGAACAAAGTATGTATAATTTCTATTTCGGAGCGAAAAAACAGAGGTGGGGCCTCGAGGCCCCAACAAAGCTTCGCCCTTGGTTAGCTTAACAGAGCTTATACTCTATATTCAAAGCTCGAACACTGGCTTGTAAAAAGAATTTCCATCTCGAAACCCGGCTCTTAAGAATTTTTTTCCAGTTTGAGCTCGGCTCGTGAGAAATTTTAACCAACTGAGCTCGGCTCGATTATTATTTAATATATATAAAGATATCAGTATTTTTATTCATACATTTATAATTAAAATTTTATATGTAGCATGATATATATAATCTAGTGATAGTAAAAGTAATTATACATGTAATAATTTTTATTATGTAATATGTTTTTATCATGTTAAATTACAATTGTACTTTTATAAATAATAGGCTCATTTAGGCTTAAGAGCCTAACCAAACTCAAAATACACATATGGGCTCATGCGTGTTTATTAGATACACTTATTTTTAAGCTTAGACTTGTTTGTTAGACGAGCTTATATCTTAGGCTCAAGCTTCGATATGAATATTTAGCGAGCGAATATGGATCAACGAATGAGCGGCTTGATTCGTTTAGACCGTTGCATAAAACATAAATAAATTTATAGTCCCTAGCCAAACTTCCATAAGTAAAAAAAGTTGGCATATTTTAAGTGACCGGATACAAATGATCACAATCTGCAATTTGCATGACAAAGTAAACATATAATATGTACTATATGATTAACATACTATTGAAACTTATTTTATGCAGATTGATGGAACAATTGTAGCACCAGATGAACCCAAGAACTGGGACCCGAAAAGTCCTCGAAACTGGCTGACCATTTCGAACCTCACTGGTGCGACGATCCAAGGACGTGGAGTTATCGATGGTTCAGGCAAGAAATGGTGGGCTGCATCTTGCAAAAAGAACAAAACAAACGTAAAATCTTTTTTTTCTTCCATTCAGCTTAGATTAATCGCGTAAGATATCACCGTACGATCACATTTTAAAGATAATAACAACTCATTTAAAAAATGTAAAAAAAAAAAGAAAAACACATTTTCATAGACAATTAGATATTAATAATCTAGACTATATATTAATCACGGGTTTATACAATTTGATCAATGACACTCTTACTTTTTATTTTCTTTGCTAAAAACAATCTTGCTCACATATCATCATAGATTTACATTTTATTTTCACCTGATTTCAATCACAAATATGATTATGGACAAAATGTTCTTTGTAAGTGAAATCAAGTGACAATAAATGTAAATCGGGTGTGTGTCTTAGACATTTATGTCATAAACTCGTACTTTGAATTATTACAATTCAATTTGTCTATCATCTTAGTTTTAGACCATACAACGTACTTTAGTAGTGTATAGATAACTTTAACGGCGTACAAATCACCTCCATAGGCGTTAAATATATCAAAATTAACTCATCCAATTTCATAAGCTATTGACACAATATTTTGTTTTCTGCTTTTGCAGCCTTGTGTTGGAGCACCATCTGTAAGAACTTATATGCAGTTTAATTAATTAATTACTTATTATTATTATTTTTTCGAGTTTGAACACAAATTTAATATATAATAACTAATGCAGGCATTCACAATTGATCATTGTTTAGCTATTAAAGTAAAAGGTCTTACGTTCCAAAACAGTCAACAGATGAATTTTGTCATCTCACGGTGCCAATCTGTGCGCATCTATAGCGTTCTGGTGTCTTCTCCCGAAGATAGTCCGAACACCGATGGAATCCATCTTACAGGATCAACAAATGTTGTTATTCAAAGCAGCAAAATTGGAACAGGTTAATAATGTTTTTTCCATGTATTTAAAGTTCTAAAGTGCATACTGCATAGTAATAGTCTACTACTGAAACAATATGTTCCTTTCTGTCTATAAATTGAAAACACTCATTTTTCTGGTTTTTTAGATTAAAGTCAGCAGCTTTAATGTTTTAACATTACCAAGAATCAATTAAACGGATCGATTTGAGTTATGTTTTACATTCTAATTTCTAATTGCTAAAGTCAACACAATTCTTTTTTACTTCTTTTGACTTCAAAAGTGTTATGAGTTCTCTAAATCTATTACCTACAGAACATTTTGTACAACATACTACAAAGATAAAAGTGCTGGTTAAATAGGTGTTACACTTTAAATAGATATCGCAAGAATTTTGAATTCACACATGACATATTTAGTGTTTGACCTCAAAAGTCAACACATAGTAATTATCTTTAAGTTCTGCAACTAGAAGCCCATTGACATAGGTTCTATGACTTCTATCCAAGCAAATACATACCAACAATTTTAGATTTTCCTATATGTTAATTAGGTGATGATTGCATCTCGATCGTGAACGCTAGCTCGAATATCAAGATGAAGAACATATATTGTGGGCCCGGTCATGGAATCAGGTGCGTTTTGATCTGTCAACGTGTTAGATTTATAAAAAATTTTGGATACTCAACGAGGATAAACAATTAATAAGGTGTAGTTAGCCTAAACATTTTGGTATTTTTGCAGCATAGGAAGCTTGGGTAAAGATAACACTACTGGAATAGTCTCAAGTGTAGTCCTATATAATGCATTCCTCAAAGGCACTACTAATGGCCTCAGAATTAAGACATGGCAGGTACTTCCAATTCTAGAACAAAAATTAAACATGTCTCAGGTTCGAATATACTGACTTGACTCCTTTGTTGACATTGATTTTTGAAAAAACAAAATATATAAAAGAATTATGTCATTGAGATATCATAAGTAGTATGGATAACAACCTTAAAACAACTTAATTACTGCTTGTCAAAACACTTTAATATCTACTTTTTTGTTTGGTTTTGGATGATGTTTAGAATTACTTTTTAGGTCAGATTGATTTGATATTTTTTTTAATGACGAAGACACACTCTCTACTTTACATATATTTTACTTCTAAAATCAACACATGTACTCTTAACGATTGGAACCCGTAGCCTTTTGGTTGAGCAGGACATTAACATACTACCATGATATACCCTTTGGGTAGTTTGATTTGATGTTTAGCTTCTTTATTGGATGAATTATCTTAAATTCTTGATTTGAGAAATTAGATTAAAAAAGAAAACCATATGAATATATTACCATTTTACACTTATGAAAAATCCGACCACCTTAAAGGGTTTTAACTAACAAAATTGTTAAAGTTGTGTTACTTGTCTATGCAAGATGTGGTAGTTAGTTTCTTAAGTTGTAAAAGCTGATAAGCATGTGCATGGAAGAGTGTGTGTAAGGCATAAAAAAAGACCGTATGGCATAACCGTCTTTTATTATCTGTTTATACATTTACATATTAAAGCAGTTGACTGTTAAATTCTAGGGATGGATGGACGCAAAGTGTGTTTAAGGCATATTTGTGTCTGTCTTGATATGGATGGACGCAAAGTGTCTTGATAACTTTATGTAGATTTTTAGACTAAAAACAAATAAATAGTACCAAGTAATTAAAACCGAGTCGGAGCAAAAGCTATTGATAGACTCAATAAATGTGTTTCGTAATGAGAGTATATATGTGAATTATTTCTTGTAATAATAGTGCATAGTCTTCTTAAGAATATCAGTGTCCGTCACTTTTAACATCCGTCTTGTATCGGGCAGGGAGGATCCGGTTATGTAAAAGCCGTACGCTACCAAAATGTGCAAATGGACGATGTTGCAAACCCGATTATAATCGATCAGTTCTACTGTGATTCTCCTAAAAGTTGTCAAAACCAGGTACATTTTCATCATATTTTCTTAATCTAAAACATAAAAAAGATCCATGTCATGCCATTTTATACTGCCTTTTGGTGATATCTTAATGCTTTGAATGCTTGCGGTATGATGTGTGCTGTACCATATACCATATATCATAAATCGTACGTTTGATTATATGATTGATTATTTGATTATTTGATTATATGTTAAATCGCGAGCGTTATAGCTTTTGTATCGAGCCAGGGGTCTCTTTGGAAGCGGTCTCTCTACCTATCTGGATAGAGGAAAGACTTGCCACCACCTACCCCTCCCAGACCCTGCTCTTGAGCGGGATATACTGGGTTTGTTTGTTTGTTTGTTTGTTTTCTATAGTTATAGTCGGTATAGTAAATTCTTATGATGATCCTCGACTGATAAACTCTGGTTTCGTATAAAAACCTTTATTATGCCAAAATAGGAGTAATCCCTCGTTCTTTCTCTAAATCATCTTTATATCATTTTAATATATTCATAAAAAAGAAAATCATGAAATTTAACATGTTTTCTTTATTCATTTTATAGACTTCAGCAGTGGAAATAAGTCAAATAATGTATCAAAATGTCACTGGAACTTCAAAGAGTGCAGAAGCAATGAAGTTTGCATGCAGTGACACAGTACCATGCAACAACATAATATTAAACAACATTAATCTACAAAGGATGGATGGAAAAACAGCTCAAACTTATTGCAACTCAGTTACTGGCATAAACTATGGGTATGTTCAACCTTCTGCTGACTGTTTGACTTCTTCTGATAAGTCAACTATTGAAGAAGTTGAAGTCAATGATACTGACCATTTGATGCATACTGAGCTTTAGCTCAACTTCCTCGAGTCTTAGGTGCTCTAGAGGCTATTTTATATAGTATTTGAATGTCATATGAGGCTATCGCGTGAATATGTGATAGTTCAAAGGGTTATATTTTTCTAGTTTATTGAAAATATGTAACATATATATACATTTGTAACAAGAAATTTGGAATGGAGTTGATTTTTTGGTTGTTTTATGATATTTAATTTTTTTCATTATTGCCTTCATATGGAGTAAAGTTTAATATGTTTTGGTGTATACATATAACTCTTCTAGAGTTCTAACTAACAGTTTTGGTGGAAAGCCCAAAATGTTAATTAACATAACCACTTTAGTTCGTAAACTTTAAAAAACTCTGTATGTCAGGTTTAACAATACCAATTTATAATATTTTACTGTAAAATTTCATCTTAAGAAAAAACATATATATATATATAATATATTTTAAAATTCCACGAAAGATGGATGTTACATAATAGTATCGAAACCTTAGATGAACGAAATAAAACAACCCTCTACTGGTCACCAAATAGAACCAATCTTCTTTGTCCGTCACTACCTTGAACTTCAGGAAAACGCTCCAAACTTTTAAACCTTAAATTATCGATATATCCAAAAAATTGTTCAAAGCACAAGTAGTAAAAAAAAACCAAATCACTTGCAAGCAAATCAAATAAGGAGAGCCTAAAAAATTAACTTGATCAAACGGGTAAGTAAAATAACCTAATCGCGCTTCTGTAAAATAACCTAATCGTGCTTCTGTGTCTCTTAACGACCAGTTCTAAAAACTACCAATCAATTAAATCGTTTTCCATTCGAATTCAGGTAAGATCTAAAAACAAAGAAGCCAATAAATTAGAATAACACAAACTAAACAAAACTACGAAAAGTGGGATTGGGCCTATGGGCGACAAAAAAGATAAAAAAAAACATCTTTTATCTTTATCTTCTCTGTCTCAAACGAACACATAGAGAAATAAAAAATAAGAAGAAGAAGAAGAAAGACAAACACAGAAATGTGTTCCACTAACGAAAATACGAGCTCATTTAGTGAGCAAGCGATAATATTAGCTTGAGCTAGGGCTCGACTCATAATATAAGCTCGAGCTCGTTAAAGCGCGACTCGACTCGAGCTTTTTTCGAACCAATCTCGAACAGTTTGCGAGAGTGCTTTGCTCGTTTACACCCTACCAAACGTGTGGTGTTCTTTTATATATATATAGTAATAATTGTCTCTAAGATGTATTTTGATTTTTTCTCTAGACATAGGGGGTGTTTGGGATTGCTTTTAAAAACAAATTTTTAACTTATTGACTTTTTCAATAAGTTAATAAGTTAGTATGGAGTGACTTATTAACTTATTTCCCTCACAATATAATATTCCCAAACACTATAAAATGACTTTTTAACTTTTTAAAAGTTAATAAGTTAAAAAGTTAAAAAACACTCCCAAACGCCCACATAAAGTCATAATAAGTTAATAACTTAAACTAAAAATTAGCTCCTACGACACCTTATCCCATATTCCGATAAGATAAACCAAATCATCAACCACCATTCCCAAACCCCTTTCCCTCCATTTTCCACCGCCACCACCACCACCACCGTCGCCGCTACCACCACCGGCGGTTACCGACAACCATGGCCACCGGAAACCATGAGAAAGACGTGATCACCGTCAGCAGGAGAGTTTCGGCCGTCGGTAACCACCTCAATCCGCCTCAGCCACATTCAATTTCTCCGATCATAAGTTGGTATAGCTGCAGCGGTTCTATGAACGATAGCTATCATCGGATTCACGGTGAGGTTTCGAGTCATATACCTGTGTGGAAACCTGCGTGTGACGAATCGGGGAAGGAGTTTACTGATATTATATACGAGAAAGCTGAAGGTGAAGCCATAGCTAAGGTTCGTATGTTTGACCTGTGTGTAAACTGTAAACCCTATTAGTTTCGATCTGAATTCTGAAATGTGATAGACAATTTGAAGTTTTGGAGAAGGAATTATCAATTATGAAGTACGTTCATAATTGGGGCAAGCATTACATTAAGTTTATTTTGTTTTGAAATATATTTTCCGTTTATCCGAACAAGCAACATTTTATGGAGTTATTAAGTGTTTGGGATTGCTTTTAAAAACAAATTTTTGACTTATTGACTTTTTCAATAAGTTAATAAGTTAGTATGGAGTGACTTATTAACTTATTTCCCTCACAATCATAATATTCCCAAACACTATAAAATAACTTTTTAACTTTTCAAAAGTTAATAAGTTAAAAAGTCAGTAAAAAAGCACTCCCAAACACCCACTTAATAACCCCACAGAGGAAAATTTTCACAGAATATTAAGTCATTTGTATTTTATTCGTTTTAATTAGATGAGTGTTTAAATTGGGTCATTAATCTTTTTATTTGTTCTGATTGAAGTTTTTATAATCAGGTTACTCGTATTTTTAAATTATTTTAAATAATTCATAATTTTTTTTAAAATATTTCAGTGTTTTTATAAATATCGTTAATTTTTTAAAAAACTTTAATGTTTTAAATTTTTTGCAACTTATGAATGAACTAATTAGAACAATCCTAAAACTTTAGTAATCTGATTGGACAAAAGTTTTACAAGTGAGCTTATTGGAAAAAAAACTTTATGAGTGATCTAATTAAAACAATTTTAAAACGTGATTACTATTTTATAAATTTACCCTATACCAAAAGACCAAAATCACAATCAGTTGAATTTTTTTATTTATTGCGGTTTGGTTTTAGGTTTTTTTCGAACCCCTGATACCAAAAAAAGAAGAAAGTCAATGTTAGATTTGCTACATAATCCCTTAATCATGAGTTTAGAAATTATCAAATTTGAACTCTTGAAAGTTATACAAGTGGTTCAACTTTTGGAAACCGGAATTGACTGTCTGAATACAGTAAATTACTCAAAAAAATATTCACGCGTTTATAAAATCGAAAAGAAATAACTATAATTTGATAAAATTAAGGAAAAGTAGGAATTGGGCTCCAAATGATGGATTTTGAGTTTACCAATTGTAGCAAACCGTTAACCGCCTATGACAGTTTACCAATTATGGACCTCTAAGTAATGGAAGTTATACTTTTTTAACTTGGGCCTTTTTCTAGCACACTTGCTCCGTCTAATTGGTTTAAGTTATTTGGTTTAAGTTACTAAGTATTAATCTGTTGGCTTTTGTATACGCTCTGTATCATTTCCTTGAACATTTTCATGAAAATATTGATGGCTAAATTAAATTTTAAATAGTGCATATGATATATAGATCTACCTATTATACTTATGGAGTTCTAGCTTTCCCATTTGTATTTTGCAGATAACAATAAACAGGCCCGAGAGGAGAAATGCATTCCGGCCACATACGATCAAGGAACTAATTCGCGCTTTCAATGATGCCAGAGATGATAGTACAATAGGAGTCATCATTCTCACTGGAAAGGTACTCTTTTTCCCTTGACTAATAACAATGTAAATACTTTTAACATTTAGTAATTACGTTTATACTCATTATCTGGAGGCTAATGCAATATCATGACTTATGTTAGTTTTTAACATGTGATTGCTTCAGGGAACCAAGGCTTTTTGTAGTGGTGGTGATCAGGCTCTTAGAAGTGGAGATGGTTATGTTGATTTTGAAAATTTTGGGAGGCTAAATGTTCTTGATTTACAAGTAATTATTTTCGAACCAATGCTCTACACTACATATAGAATTATGATATTGAATTAGTGATTTGTGTTGAGTTGTTGACAAAATCCCATTCTGTTGGAGGGTATTTTGGGTATTTAACATGTTTGGCGTGTGGCTTTTGGGAGCTTAAGTCTTTATAGAAACCCTGTTCGTATGACAAAGCTTTAGCTCTGATTTTTTAAATATATTGGGTTGTTAAATACAAAACTAATTTTAAATAGAGAACTGCGAGAATCCCATGCCCTTGTATCTTTTGCTTTAGTTGTGATACATGTGTAACCGCTTTCCTCAAACTTTTTCCTAACTCTCATTATATATACCAACACTACGTACAATTACATTATGTGATTCTCAAAGTTCTCTACTTAAAGTTGGTTATGTTTGAATGTGTCCCTGAAGAAAATAGGTCGGAAAACCTACTTAAAGTAGCATTAAGAAATAACCTTGGAGCTGCTGGTGAGCAAAAGACCCAAATACCCTTTCACAATAATCATCATCCTTTTATGTAGATTTACACTGTTTAGATTCAACTACTTTTGCCAAACACTTTATACAAGTAACAGTTACAGCTCACAACTCCATCTAAATGCTACAACTTGAGCTAATTTTGCCAAACACAGACATAGGCCAACATTTATACAGTTTCATGAGACGCAGGATGTACATTAGATCAAATGTTTGCTCTCTTGTCAAACTTATCGTAAATATTTATAATGTTTAATTCGATATAATGTTTGTGCACTTATCCCGTTACAGGTGCAAATCCGACGCCTTCCAAAGCCAGTTATAGCAATGGTAACTTCTGCTGTTTTGCTTCTCAAGCCTGATGTTTTGTACATTTTCATGTTACACTTAAAGTTCTTTCTTATTTCCAACTAGGTTGCAGGCTATGCTGTTGGTGGAGGGCATATTTTGCATATGGTCTGTGATCTTACAATCGCTGCAGATAACGCTATATTTGGTCAAACAGGTCCAAAGGTGAGCTGCTCAACACGCATAAACGCACTTGTATTGATTACAAAGCGTCCTTCATTAATGAATCTGAATCTAGCTATCATCTAATGTCTAAAAGGTTGGAAGCTTTGATGCTGGTTACGGGAGTTCTATTATGTCAAGATTGGTGAGCTTTTAATCTAAAAGTTAAAGATAATCTTTAAGCTAATTCGATTGTTTTCACATTCGCTTTCTCTTTCTGTTTGTAATCTATTTTGGGTTAAATAGGTTGGGCCTAAAAAAGCTCGCGAGATGTGGTTTTTGGCACGGTTCTACACTGCTCAAGAAGCAGAAAAATGGGACTGATTAACACCGTAGTCCCTGTAAGTTCATTTTCACTAAGAATAAGCATCTATGCGTGTATTAAGCGGTTCTTAATTGTTGTACTAATGATAGATTTTTGATCCTGTGTTAGCTAGAAAAGCTAGAACAGGAAACAGTTAAATGGTGCAGGGAGATCATAAGAACAGCCCAACTGCCATTCGGGTGCTGAAAGCATCCATAAATGCGGTTGATGATAAAAAAATCTGGAAATCTGATGTGGTAATCAGACCGCTTGGTTCAAGCTTTGGTATTCTTGAAATTCATTTTCTCTTTTTGTCATGTGATATTCATTCAGGAACTAGGAGGAAATGCAACTCTCATTTTCTATGGAACTGAAGAAGGTAACGAGGGAAAGACGGCTTACATGGAACGTAGGCCTCCAAACTTTTCAAAATTTCCTCGACGACCTTAAATATATATAGAATTTTCTCGAATAATGATAATGTTTTTTGAGGCTTCATTAATCTTTCTATCATTCTCTGTATCATTCTCTGTATCTGGAATAAAAGCTGATGCAAATTTATTTGGTGTTTCATAAAATATAAATGCTTAGTGACATTTCCATCAGGGTTCTTTAATCCATCTTTTCCAGTACTTTACTATGAACTTTGTTTATACCATTTTGTCTATCGGGTGTTAGAATAATATATTTTGCTTGTATTCATTATGTGTAAGATATTATAGGTTTTATGCTTTGTGACCGTTAATACAATTACATGCCATCATATAAAAGATAAGTTATATCACGTATAATGAAAAGAATAAACGTATGTTACATTTTTTTATTATCAACAAAGAAAGATATCATTAAACCAAATTAAGAACTACAAATAGAAGGAAAAAGCTTAGCAATCAGGGAAAGAAAATAGACAATCAACAACAAAACAACAAAACCCGAACTAAATAACATTTACCCCCAAGTCAAAAGAACATTTTCCCCATTCAATTGATCTTAGTGTAGCTATATTTTTTACTCAGGTAAAATAATTTTTTTTCTCTCTAACTTAAACCATAGAGTAGTCTTTGCTTTAAGAATGCGCTCATCTACTTATCCATATTCTCCTTAATTTCATTAGAAAGATCATATGGACTAATTTGGCACTTTTCTTCTCCAATCTTAATTCTAGGATTTGCTCCATCATTTCCTTTAAGGAGTTAAAAATTAGCAGGAATATGAACTCTAACCCACACATAAATTTTCCTTTATAGGTTCTTCTCTTTTTTTTCTCTGTCCTTATCCATTTCTATCGTTGTTGTCGCATTGCTTGTCAGCCGTGAGCCGTCCCCAGTTTCTCTCTTGCTTTCTCTCATCCTATCATGAAACACATTATACGTGCATACCATGTTTACATATTTTTCCACCTTTATCTAGTCATCACTTTCATAGCTCATACTGTTGCGGTCATAATCTTGCCACATTTATAATTATAGATAAAACTAATTCTAATCATAACTTTAATTATAATAATTTTCATCTATTTAATAAATTATAATTAAGATATTCTGTAATGGTTTTAAAGCTATTTTTTTATGCCTGATTTCCATTCTCCCATTGAAAAAGTCATCTAGTATTTTAACCCACCCCTGTGATGTAATGAAATTTTGAACCACCAAAAGAAGAGTTAATAACTTCAAGGTAGATCTAACCTCGTGGCTGCAATTTTGGACGCAAGATCTACTACCGAGTGCATGGAGTGTTAAAAATAAAATATTCTTTGAATCATGCATGACATCATTTCCCACTTTAACCAAGATTGAGTCAATCCTAGACATCTTGCATGTTATATGGAAGAACTAAAAGTGGCAGACAAGCATGGATGTAATGATGGTGTACATGTTAGGTGGAAGAATTGTTAAGTTAAAGTTGGTGTTATTTTATATATATGTTGTCCGTTTCTTTTGTTTCCTTTTGTTTTCCTGAATGTAAGTTGAACTATATATAGCTTTGTATGTTATTGAATGAAAAGATGAACTCACTGATTAATATTGAAACAAGTTTCATTTTCTTTCTCTATTTGAGTTAGAGTGTATAGTGAGGAATGAGGGTCATCAATTCTTAACATGGTATCAGAGCAGTGTTCCTGATCCTTGGAACAATTTGCTCATCAAAGAAATTCCAAATAAAAACCCAAAATCCAAATTCCAAACTCAAACCAAGCAACCATGTCCGGACACGACAACTCGGGTTCCGATTTATCAATCCAACTAGCCAACTTTTTCAAGAATGGCCTCAACATCCAACCCCAAAACCCAAAGTTATCCGACAACCTACAAATCAATCTCAAACTTAATGGTCAAAATTTCGCTTTATGGACTCGAATGATTCGAGTCGCCATAGGCGGAAAATCAAAGAATCTATTGAAACACTTAACCTCTGACCCTCCAGATTCAAGCGATGAAAGTTTCGAGCAGTGGGAACAAGAAGACTTGATCGTGTTTTCATGGCTAATACAGAACATTGAACCAGAAATTGCCGGCAACCTAACCGAGTTTCCCACGGTGAAATCACTATGGGATGCTCTGGCGGTCACCTACAGCAGTGGAAGAGACAAGTTGCAGACATTCAACCTTCACGTCAAAGCTAACAACATCAAACAGAATGAAGACTCTCTTGAAAACTTCTGGATTACACTACAGGGGATATGGGGTGAAATTGACCGAATCGATCCGAATCCCATGAAGTGTCCGGAAGACATCCAAACATACTCAAAAATCAGGTCAGAACAGAAACTTTTTCAATTCCTAAATACCCTAGACCAAAAATATGATCCTATAAAGCGAGAAATCCTCCGGTAGGAGCCTTTACCATCAGTAGAGACGGCCTATGCTGCTGTTAGGAAAGAAACCGCCCACCAAACTATTCTAGGAGCGGCTCCTAGTGATACACAAGGCATTGGAGCTGGGTTATTAGCCACCGAATCTGACGGGTTAGGCCTCGCAACCAAAGGATATTGCAGGACAGAAAAGAAGAACGGAACACCAATTAGAAAAGATAAATCGCACCTCAAGTGCACCCACTGTGATATGAGGGGACACACCAAAGAGGAGTGCTTTAGAATCGTGGGGTTCCCTGACTGGTGGAGTAACAACCACAAAACTAAGAACCCTAATCAAGAAGGGAAGGTTGTCATTGCCATAGGCAACAATAGTGCTACTAGCAACGACAGCGCCGAGAAGGTTGGTGGTGGTGAAGCTTCCGAAGGAAATCTTTGGACCTGGCACTGAGTGCTGAGAGGCGAATCGCCTTAAAAGAAAAAAACAATAAAAAAAACAAAATCCTTTTTAAAACATAATTAAAATTTTTTTCTAAAACCAAAAAATCCAAAAACCAAATTCTCAAAACAAAACAGAACCTTTAAAAAAAATTCCTCAAAACCAAATCCAAAACGAAAACCATTTTAACTTGAATTTTGGCTATCCCACTAAAAAATATAAAAAAAAAACGTTTCCGCTAAAACAAAAAATCAAAGCTCAAAAAAAAAAATCAAAACCCAAATCAAAACGAATGCCAAAACCCAAATGGCCAAGTTGAATTTTTCAACTTGAGGGGAAACCGAAACCAAAAACAAAACCAAAACCAATTCAAGTTAAACTCAAAACCCAAAATAGGCTGCCATGTCAAGGAGACGGTAGCCAAACCAAAAACCAAACAAAATCAAAACCAATTCAAGTTGAATCGTGGATATCCCACTATTCAACTTGAGGGGGAGTGTTAAAAATAAAATATTCTTTGAATCATGCATGACATCATTTCCCACTTTAACCAAGATTGAGTCAATCCTAGACATCTTGCATGTTATATGGAAGAACTAAAAGTGGCAGACAAGCATGGATGTAATGATGGTGTACATGTTAGGCGGAAGAATTGGTAAGTTAAAGTTGGTGTTATTTTATATATATGTTGTCCGTTTCTTTTGTTTTCTTTTGTTTTCCTGAATGTAAGTTGAACTATATATAGCTTTGTATGTTATTGAATGAAAAGATGAACTCACTGATTATTTTCTTTCTCTATTTGAGTTAGAGTGTATAGTGAAGAATGAGGGTTATCAATTCTTAACGGAGAGCTTTTGTATTCATTTCTTGTGCGTCATTGTATTAAAGCGATCTATATTGTATAATTTAATGTCTACTATATAATATAAAAATAAAATAGTGCACATCAACTATTACCACCTGCTTCACTGCTTTACTTTATCAATTATTATTTATTAATACCTGTAAATATTTTTTCTTTCATCTAGGAAATAGAAAGTAGAAAGACTAAATTACATAAATTTGTAACGCAATTTATGAAGGGAAATGATAAATTTAAAAGTTATAAGTAAACAAAGTGTGAGAGTGACATTATCATCATCTAACCAAAAATAAAGAATGGAAAGTAAACGACAAATTTATTTAAATTGAAGTGGTAATATTATACCATTAACAATTCATGCTTAAGTAGGTTATATAATATCCTTTCAAGCATTTGTACACTATGATGTGATCTAAATAGTAGTGACTAACATGATGTTTACTTATGTATATTTGTTAAGGATTTTAAAAATGTAAAATATATGGTGTTTAACTGTTATGTAAAAGTGATATAAGTTCATTTTACTTTGGTCATTTTACATAAACTAGTTGTTATCCAAGTCGCGCGTTGCGCGACATTAAAAGAGCCGACAATGGGAGATGTATTCAGCCGTCCACCGAACGCCAAAAAATAGAGTATGATTTCATCATACTCTATTGGTAAACAAATCAACGTAACTAAATAACGCATTAATTTGATCATGGCTCAGAGTGGATATCCGGTTGCGGCTGCATGCTCAAATCGGCTGCCAAGTCGGGACAACCAAAACCATTTCTCAAATCTCATCACAGCCAACAAAACTAAAACATCATTATTAATATCAGACATAAGACAAACAAATAGTTTCGTAAGGAGTCTCCGATGATCAAACCCGCATCATCATCATTGACAACATGACAAAAAAAGGTCTCAGGTGAGCCCCGACTCAACATCATAGACATGCTGAAACAAATCCCACGATTGCATCACCAATTACAGAGCCTAACAAATATGAAATTCGTTTTAGGATTTTACCACAACAGCGTAAACGAAAGGCAACGCCAGCCAAAGCCCGTCCAAAATCAGAAAGAACTCGAATCTATTCACAAAGGCGCACATTCAGCCTAAAGCAAAAACCAGCTCAATCAACCAACTGTCAGATATGACGCCATACCACCATCGGTACAACCAGGGGTCGGGCAACAATATCTGGCGAAAAACCCCCCAAAAACAACACGACGACACCGTCGACAATCATCACCATCTAATCCGATTTCAAGCCAAGAACCTTGACAACTGCACCGACAACAAAGGCGGCGTAGACGACCGTCTGAGTCGTTGACAACCGTCGCCTGCTCTACCTCAACCACATAGGGGAGGCGAAGCGGCAATAGAGCCACCGCAACAACCGCCGTTGTCGCGGTCGCGGTCGTCGCCTTCGCTACAACCGGCCACCACACAAAACCCTAGAAAACCCCTCGTCGCCTTTGGTAAGACCGACAACAGAGCCACATAGACAGAAACACAGAGAGAATTAGACAGAGAATCGGATAGGAAGGCAACCTTGCCTAACCGGCGGCTGCCACGCTTGGACAGCGGCTCCCTTGCCTGACCGGAATCACACCGACAAGGTCGGATTGCATCTCTCTTCCCACAAGAGTGTCTCTCTCTAAAAGCATACATATAATGAATCTCAGGGACACCGGACACGTGATGCCATGAAAGTTGTGTCAGGGATAGGTGTACACCATAAAGCTAAGTTTTGATTCTCACCGTTGATACACTTTGAACGGACCTGATCGCAAGTTTCACTATTCATTCCGCTGTAGTATTAATAGTATAGAATGTCCTTTCCATTGCCGTGTTTGCACCCAGGCTCCACCAGCATGAACCGCAATGTGATATTTCACGAGTAGCCATCGCGCATGCGCACGGTGGTGGCTAGCATAATCGGTTTGGTTTTAAAAGCATTGGTTAAAACTAAAATAATTCAGGGAATAAATATTTAGACACCTTAAAATTATAAATTAACGTCCCAATTTTCTATACGTGTCGTATAGCCTCATACGCGTCGGATAGCGGTACCGTATAGCCCTATATGTGGCGTATAATCCCTCAAACAGTCTCTTGAATTTTTTCTCGTAGTCAGTGTCGAAAATTGTTATACGTGTTGTATAACCCAATGTGTCGTATAAGAGGTCGTATAGATATAAAACGTATAGTCTCCTAACAACCCCTTGAATTTTTCTTATTTTAGTGTTTTCAAACTTATATAGGGCGTATGGTACCATACGATATTGATATGTATATTTATGTCCTATACATTAGACCCATAATTTATTATCTGGCGGAAGTATTATGTAGGTGTTTGGGATTGCTTTTTTTAGCCTCCTTTTAACTTATTAACTTTTGAAAAGTTAATAAGTTAAATATAGTGTTTGGATAGTTGAAAAGGCCTTTTAAAACTGCTTGTAAAAGAGGGTAAAAAAGGAGATTTTGAGAAGTTAGTGGGTACTAACTTATTAAAGGAGCTACTAACCAGATTACACAAATACCCCTAAAGCTGCTAACCAGATTACACAAATACCCCTGAGAAGTCTATGTATTGATGAAGGGAGTCGGTGCTAACCAGATCACCTCTGCTCATGCGACCTCTGCTTCTCTCGCCGTCGATCCCATCGGTAGAGATGCCTCCGATCGCTCCTCTCGTCGGTAGAGATGCTTCCGATCCCACCGGTTGCATCGATAGAGATGCCGATCCCATCGATAGACATGCTTCCGATCCCATCAGTTGCAATCGGTGGTGATGAAAAGCATTCACCGCTGCCAAAGCATTCAATTGCTGCTGCCTTTCAATCGCTCCTCTCACCGCCAAGCATTCAATCGCTCCCATCGGTGCCAAAGCTGCCCCTTTCCCATCGGCATTAAATTCCGATCGATGCCAAAGCTGCCCCTTTCCCATCGGCATTAAATTGCTCCGATCTCTGCCTTTCCCATCGGTAATACAGGCTTTCCATCAGTTTCCACATCCAACTGGTGGTTAGTATAATGATTTGTTCTACATGTATTTTTTATTTGTTATACATGTTAGAAAAACCTAACTATTGTATGTTTTATTTGTAGATAAATATTACGTTGTTGATGCCGGATACCCAAATACTAAAGGTTATCTTGCTCCGTACAAAGGTCAAACCATTCGTTATCATATACCGGATTTTCAACGTGGACATAGTAGTGCCATGCGTGCTCCTCGGGGACCAAAAGAGACATTTAACTATTACCACTCATCGTTGCGAAACATTATTGAAAGAACTTTTGGAGTGTGGAAAGCTAGATGGGCGTTATTAAGAGATATGCATGTTAACTATACATACAAGCACCAAGTGAGTATTGTGATAGCGTCAATGGCGATCCATAATTTTATTAGAAAGGATGGTAGCTTTGATGAAGCATTTAACACCGCCCAACAAGAATCTTACAATCCTAGAGAAGATGGTACTGCAAATGACATTAATAAAGAACTTCTGGCTACAAATCGTTCGGATCATGATGTTACATATATGGCAGCAATAAGAGATATAATTACGCAAGATTGATGGAATCGCGGAGATGAATGTAGTATCACATTAGCTTCATAACATTGTGCAATGTTGGTGTTTTTTTGACAATCTCATGGAGATGAATGTAGTACGCTGTTGTTTTTATAAATTATGTAAACGAATCTTATTTC
Source organism: Flaveria linearis (assembly GCA_024085815.1). NCBI lineage: Eukaryota > Viridiplantae > Streptophyta > Magnoliopsida > Asterales > Asteraceae > Flaveria > Flaveria linearis. The sequence goes on along the minus strand of CM044005.1, from coordinate 11,740,950 downwards.
ATATATCTTATTTTTTTTTCATTTTGCAAGGCGGGAATTATTTTTTTTTCATTTTGCAAGGCGGAAATAGAAAACAGCTTAAAATAAGCAATCCCAAACATTATTTAGAAAACAGCTTAAAATAAGCAATCCCAAACATTATTTAGAAAACAGCTTATTGACTTTTAACAGAATGTTCTTTTTAGTCATTTTACATTAATAAGGTAAACCAAACACTTTTCAAAAAACAACTTATTGACTTTTCAGTTTATAAGCTAATCCAAACACTTTTTTAAAAAGTCCTTTTCAAAAGTTAAAAGTCAATAAGTCTTTTTTATCAAAAGTCCTTTTCAACAAAATAAGCAATCCCAAACATGTCCTTATTTTCATTACAATCATCACATTATCAGACACTATAAAATGACTTTTTACTTTTTAAAAGTTAATAAGTTAAAAAATCAGTAAAAAAACACTCCCAAACACCTACTAACTTTTCTTTTATGTTTTTTTAAAGAAAGGTTCTTGACTGTTTCATTAAATTTGCTATTTTTATTTATTTTTTTTATTTATTTCAGTCGTTATATTTTACCAAGTATTATTATTTTATTCACTTCATTAACTCCGTTAAATATTAGAATATTTTAGTCTTTTTCAATACTTTAATTATTCAATTAAAATAAATAAACGAATTAATATGCAGTTAAAATTAATAACACATGACGGAACTAATGAGACAGATCGCTTTAATTTAAAACTTTTGATTAACTTTAACCAATGCTACTTGATTGAGGTCTGGTGTGTGATTTCAATTAATCTTCACGTTTGTTCAAACATGTACCGTTGTTCGATTGAGATCTACCGTTGTCACGTTTCATTTGATTGAGGTCTGTTGTTGTCATGTTCAAACAAACATGACAATAGCATAACTCAATCAAACAAAGCGTGACAACAGCAACCCCAATCTCACAACGGACCTCAATCAAACAATGATACACGTTCAAACAAAACTTGAAGATTAATTGAAATCTCACAAACAGACCTCAATCGAACAATATGAGTTAAAGTTAACCGAATTTTTAAATTGAAGTGCCCGGTCTCACTGTCGCTTCATGTGTTTTTTAGTTTAAATGGATATTAATTGATTAATTTGTTTTAATTGGATAACTAGGGTGTTGAAAAAGACTAAAATGTCATCATATTTAACGGAGATCTTAACGGAGTTTATTGTAATGGATGAAAATGACAACATTTGGTAAACTACAGTGACTAAAATGGCAAAAAAAAGTTTTTGAATTGAAATGATAAATTCAATAAAACGTTAGAGTCAAAAATGACATTTTACTCTTTTGTTTTTTTAATACACTCGGTGCATAGTTAACAAATCAAAATTTTTAACCAACTTTTAATTTGTTAACTTTTAAAAAATTAATAAGTTAATAAATTTGTTTGGGTAACATTAAATAATAAGTTAATTAGTTGATTTTAAAGTGTTGAAAAGTAAATTTTTAAAAGTTAAATAGATTTACTTTTGAAAGTAACTTTTTAAAAAAATAACCAATCCTAAACACCCCACAATAGAAACCCATACTCATGACCTATCTAACTTACTTTTGGATTGTCTATCATGGACTTGAATAGACTATTGTGTGTGATATTGGAATCGTAATAGATTTGTTGTTTTAAAAATGTTATTGGACACTCATAATCGTTTTGTTTTTTCTTTGTTTTTCTGAATGACATATCGGTGTCGCGGTGGATTTTTTTTATTTTCTTCGTTTTACAAGAAATTGTTTTAGTTTTTCTCAGTTTTCATGTTTGACCTATAAAAGAAAAGAAAGGGGATGGTGATGCTCGAGGATTTTTTGCCGAATTAGGGCTTTAGTTTTTTCACTGAAGTGGAGAGTTAGAGGTCGAACAGAATTATCTTGCTATCCCATACACATTGTTGTTTCCTCAGATGTTAAAAACTAGTTCAAAGCATTCGATGATACAAAAAAACTAAAAGTTTTAAAAAGAGTTCAAATTAAGCTCGTCATCTGACGCATGCGATCAAAACTAAAAACTGACACATAACGAATTTATAAGGTCTCAAGCTATTTTTCATAGTGCACCTAAATTAGTTAGTATTATAATGAATGGAGTTCGGTTATAAATGAGATTCGTGGTATGGCTAATGAGAGATTTCTTTTTAAAAGGGTGTTGGTTAAAATATATATATTAAATAAATATTTATTTAAAGGGTGAGGTTATTCTACAAAGTGTATTTTTGCTACAAAGTGTGAGAAGACACAATGAGCCTAAAAAGTCACAAAAAAATTAATATCTCACAATCTAAATCGATTTTTAAAAAAGTACTTTGAAGACTCTGTTCCTCACGTTGTCCTCTTTCAGGAAAAAATAAATAAAAAATAAAAAAAATTCATTGTATATTTATTATATTGACACAATGACATCATTGTGTCTTTCATAATTACACAATTACAATGAAGTCATTGTGTCTTTCATAAATGACACAATAAAAAAAACGTTAATTTTTTATTTTTTTAATTTTTCATTTATTTTTTTTCTTAGTGAGGACGACTAGGGGAACAAAAACTCCGAATTACTTTTTTGAAATTCGATTTAGATTGTGAGATATAATTTTTTGTGTCTTTTTTGACTCATTGTGTCTTTTCATACTTTGTAGCAAAAACACACTTTGTATTTGAACCTTTTTCTTATTTAAATAAGTGTTTTCTATTCATGAATTCAATATCTTTAGGCGAAAAAGTCAAGATAATTTAAAATTGACTTAATTACACGGGTGGTCCTTGGGGTTAGGCCTGATTTTACTTTTGGTCCCTAACTCTCTGAAATTATAAGTTTGGTCCAAAACTTTGCACAAACGTAACAACGATGGTCCCTGAAACGGATGGAGTTAACTTTGACTGTTAAATTTTTTTAAATGACTAAAATACCCTTCCCCACTTGGATCATCATCTTCCCAGCCCACCCGCCACCACCTTCATCCACCACCATCACTGTCACACCCCGACCGACGGCGGAATCATCGGAGCGGACGAGGGAATGATTGATTGTTCATAATACATGGTTGTCTAATAGTGGAAATAAATTACAACAATTGAAACACAAATAGTAACTGTCTTTTATTTTAACTAAGTCCGGGTCTTAAATGAGCAGGTAGAAGTCCACTATCTTGCTTAACCTGAAATCATGTGAGAAAATAAAGTCAGCTAACGAATTAGCTGGTGAGTAGTCATAGTTTTGAATATACATATAGATTGATTGATTGATTGAGAATAATCCAATTCACAAGGTAACGTTAAGACTTATATTGCAATAGTAAAACATATAGATAAACTGACACAATAACAACCCCTTGACTTGACACTTGCAAATAATAGACTCCACACATACACCATAGTTTAACTCCTGCCTCTGGCACAATCACCACTCGACTATTCATATGGGGTGGGTTATCCAAACCAGTAGATCTACATTGTTGTCAGGATTGATTGATTGATTGAATTAGGGTTTTATTGTCGTCCAGTTTAGCATAGTATGTTCACGTAATTGCAAGTAATAACATAACCTGTCTTGAATTGAATTTAGAATGAAACAACAATAGAATATCATGATTGAATATATTGTATCACATGATTTCCCCCAAATAGGAAATGATATAAAAAGGGGATATGAATACGCACTTGATTGATGATATTAGAACCTGGAAGTGATAGATTAAACACCAACGATTTCCTTACGATTAACCTAAGGAACGGTGTCTCGAATTAGAATAATAATGATTTGAGAATGTGGGAATGTATTAGGATTTCTATTTGGTTTTGAATGGTAGTTTAAACTAAATAATTTATTTAGTTGAAATGTTTCGAAATAAATAAAATGAATTTATTGAAAATGATTATGTTTAGAATCTTAATAAAAATATACGGATCAATACACGTAACTGTTTTGATTTATTGTTAAAGTGTGGAAAACAAATAATTAATTTTATATAATTAATTATATGATAATTAATTAAAATATTTAATTATTTATATAACTAAAAGAAATGTAATTGTTACTTGAAATGATTTAAATATAACACTTTTATATTTAATCATAATTAAAACAATATTAACGATTATTTGAAATAATTAAAAGTAATATAGTGTCAAATAATAATTTAATAAATTAAATTATTATTAGAAGTTCACTTTTGTTTAAATAATTTTGTATTATTTGTAATTTTATTTATTTAAAACATTTACTAAAATAGGTAAAATGTTAAAAATAAATTTCAGTAATTAATTAAATTGTTCTAAAAATTTTTAATGTTTGTTAAAATATTTTTATAATTTTTACAATTTATTTATAATTTTTGGAGGCTTAAAAGGCCCAAAAAAAATGGTTGAGGTGGCCCGGGGTCGAACCCGGGACCTCACTGATTGCAATGGGTGCAGGGACCAGTGAACCAAGGTCACAACCGCGTTAGGTTCGGGTTCCAATTGATTTTAAACACCAACAGCAAACCATTCCCAAATTGATATGAACCCTAGATTCGATTTGGTCAAATTGAAGCTCAATTCGATATCAATAGGCTCTGAAATCATGGGGCTTTTGTTCCCCATGATAAATCGAGTGGGTGTGTGTGTGTAATTACCCGTAAAATGATGAATTGAAGCTGAATTGGTCGATGAACAGACGCGGCAGAGAGGGGATGGATTCGAGGTGCAAATGGTGATGATAATCAAATTCCTCTTGTGGGAAGCTTCAGATCACCTTCACGAACTATATCCTCCAATCAATTTCAGGTTTCTAAGCTCGAAAGAAGATGAACACCTCAGTTGCAGGTCCGACGGTTTGGTGGTGTTCGAAGGTGTGTTTAAATTCGTTTCAAGTGAAATGGAGAGTGGGGATCGATTAGAAACTGAATTATGGTACTTCATATTCGTTTAATTTGATTAGAATAAGGTGTTAGTGCGATCTGTGGACTGACAAAGACCCGACAACGCGTGGCTCGGGTTCTACACCGCATGCGTTCGAATTTGGAATTGTTTAGTTGGCACGCGTTCGAATCTCCCACATGGATGTGTCGGGAGCGTCTGTTTTGGTCAGAAATCGCGTGATCGTGGCTTTTGAAGCTCGCCGGAGGGTCGGCCGGATGCCTCGCCGGCGATGAAGGGTGTTCGACGGGAGGGATTATGTTTTAAAAGAAAATTACACTTTTGGTCCCTGTGGTTACATTTGTTAACATTTTATGTACAAAAGTTTATTTTAAAGTTTCATAAATTACAATGATGCCCCCTGCACTTGATTATATAATAATTGCTCTTTATATATATATATACATATATACATACATATATATATATATATATATATATATATATGTATATATGATATATATATATTTATAACCCATTGTTATTATTATTCTTATTATTATTAATTTTATTATTACCATTAACATTATGATTATTATTATTATTATTATTATTATTATTATTATTATTATTATTGGTATTATTATTAACATCAACGTATCGAGAAAAAAAAATCAACTTTATTTAACAAAAATAAGCAATGTTACAGTCTCCCCTGCTTTAGGAAATTTCGTCCCGAAATTTTAATCACGAGGAGGCTGAAACGAAAAGATGAGGGTACTTGGATTTCATTTGGTCCTCACGTTCCCAGGTGAACTCTGGTCCACGTTTAGACTCCCAACGAACTTTGACAATTGGTATTCGGCTACGTTTGAGTTGTTTGACTTCCCGATCCATAATTTCCACAGGTTTCTCAATAAAGTGCATAGATTCATCAATCTGGACTTCGTCGAGTGGAATGTGGAGATTTTCATCGGCAAGACATTTCTTGAGATTTGAAACATGAAACGTTGGATGTATATTGCTGAGTTCTTGGGGTAGTTCAAGCTTGTAGGCCACTTTCCCAATTCGCTCGAGCACTTTGAATGGACCCACGTAACGAGGTGCTAGCTTCCCTTTCTTCCCAAAGCGAATCACTCCCTTCCAAGGTGATACCTTAAGAAGTACGAGATCACCGACATTGTATTCCATGGGCTTACGTCTTTTATCAGCATAATGCTTTTGACGATTCCTAGCAGCCACCAAGTTATCACGGATCTTATGAATTTTGTCTGTTGTTTCTTGTATCAATTCCGGACCAGTAATCTGTGATTCACCAACTTCAGACCAACAGATGGGAGATCGACACTTTCGGCCATACAAGGCCTCAAATGGTGCCATCTGGATGCTGGTATGGTAACTGTTATTGTAAGAGAATTCGATCAACGGAAGATGAGAATCCCACGATCCACTGAAATCAATGACACAAGCCCGGAGCATATCCTCGAGGGTTTGTATCGTTCTTTCAGTCTGACCGTCGGTTTGCGGGTGATAGGCTGTGCTAAGATTTAGTTGAGTCCCAAGGGCTGATTGAAGACTTTTCCAGAAATGAGAGATGAAACGACCATCGCGATCAGAGATAATATCTAAAGGTACACCATGCCGACTGACTATTTCATTGATGTAGATGCGAGCCAATTTCTCGACTCGATAATCTTCTTCCCGAATTGGAATGAAATGAGCCGACTTAGTCAACCGATCAATGATAACCCAGATACTATCGTGACCACTAGCGGTACGAGGCAGCTTGGTGATGAAATCCATGGATATGCTTTCCCATTTCCATAATGGAACCTCGGGTTGTATGAGTAATCCAGAGGGACGTTGATGCTCGGCTTTGACTTTGGAACATGTGAGGCATTTAGATACATACAAGGCTATATCCTTCTTCATGCCGGGCCACCAATATTGGTTCCGAAGATTCATGAACATCTTATCTGCTCCCGGATGAATAGAATAACGAGCCTTATGAGCCTCATCCATGATGGTTGTTCGAAGATTATCGCGATTCGGAATCCAAAGTCGATTTAGAAAGTACAGTAGTCCGTCCGACTTGATTTCCAATTGGAGTTCAGCACCGCATGACATTTCCTCATACATGTTGCCCTCGGTGACTGATTCGTGTTGAGCTTCGAGTATACGGGTCAAGAGGTCGGTTTGGATGGTAACACTTTGAAGCATAACTTGACCTTTACGACTTAATGCATCGGCTACGACATTAGCTTTACCGGGGTGGTAACGAATCTCACAGTCGTAGTCATTGAGTAGTTCGACCCATCGTCGTTGCCTCATGTTAAGCTCCTTCTGGTTGAAGATGTACTGGAGACTCTTATGATCGGTGAATACAACACATTTGGTGCCATAGAGATAGTGTCTCCAGATTTTGAGCGCGAATACGACAGCACCCAATTCAAGATCGTGCGTCGTATAATTTTTCTCATGAATCTTCAATTGTCTTGAGGCATAAGCTATAACTTTGCCTCGCTGCATGAGAACGCACCCTAGACCTTGTTTTGAAGCGTCACAATAGACAACAAAGTCGTCGTTTCCATCAGGAAGTGTTAGAATCGGCGCCTCACACAACTTTTGCTTGAGGGTTTGAAATGCTTTTTCTTGATCAGGCCCCCAAGAAAAAGGCTTATCCTTGTGGGTCAAAGCAGTGAGTGGCACAGCAATCTTAGAGAAGTTAGGAATAAAACGTCGATAATATCCGGCTAGTCCAAGAAATGAACGAACCTCGGTAGGAGTCTTAGGTTCTCCCCATTTCTTTACTGCCTCGATCTTTGCGGGATCAACGTGAATTCCTTTGCTGTTTACTATGTGACCAAGAAATTGAACCTCATTAAGCCAGAATTCACACTTTGAGAATTTGGCGTAGAGTTTCTCTTTCCTCAGAAGTTCGAGTATTAGACGAAGGTGGTTCTCGTGATCGGATTTGGATTTGGAGTATATCAAGATATCGTCGATGAATACGATCACGAATTTGTCTAGGTATGGTCGGCACACGCGATTCATTAAATCCATGAATACTGCCGGTGCGTTGGTTAACCCGAATGGCATCACTGTAAACTCGTAATGGCCATATCTCGTTCGGAAAGCGGTTTTTGGGATATCATCATCGTGCACACGGAGTTGGTGATAACCAGAACGAAGATCGATCTTTAAGAAATGAGTGGCTCCTTGAAGCTGATCAAACAGATCGTCGATTCTGGGTAATGGGTAACGATTCTTGATTGTGAGTTTGTTGAGTTCTCGATAGTCGATACACATACGAAAAGAACCATCCTTTTTCTTCACGAATAAGACTGGGGCTCCCCACGGTGATGAGCTCGGGCGAATGAATCCTTTGTCTGACAGTTCTTGCAATTGGCTAGCAAGTTCTTGCATTTCGGAAGGCGCGAGACGATAAGGTGATTTTGCCACGGGAGTTGCACCAGGCACAAGGTCGATCCTGAATTCAACTTGACGAACGGGAGGAAGACCGGTTAGGTCTTCGGGAAAGACTTCGGGAAATTCTCGAATAACCGGAATGTCTTCAATCTTCTTAGGGTTCTTATCCGTTTTCACGATATGAGCTAAGAAAGCCACGTAACGCTTGCGGAGGTACTTTTGGGCTTTAGTGCAAGTCATGAGTTTAAGTCCTTTGGAAGACTTTTCCCCGTAAATATTTAAGACACTTCCAGATGCGCGAGGGATCCGGATGATTTTCTCGAAACAGACGACTTCAGCATGGTTCTTTGACAACCAATCCATGCCTATAATGACGTCAAAACTTCCAAGTGGCATCGGTATAAGATCGACAGGGAATTCGTGTTCACTAAGTTTAAGGGTACAATTTTGGATGACAGAATCAATTGTGACGGATTTTCCATCAGCTATTTCTACTGTAAACGGTTTCCCTAACTTAGTTCGGGTATTAACAAGCAAAGGTTCAAATTCTAAGGATACAAAACTTTTATCGGCACCGGTATCAAATAAAATTGAAGCACATTGATGATCGATTAGGAACGTACCATTCACCACATCATTGGCAGCCTGAGCTTGTTGGGCATTGATGTTAAAAGCACGCCCTTGTGCTGCGGGTACGGCATTAACGAGCTGAGGACATCGGTTACGGAAATGAGTTGGATCACCGCATTGATAACATGCACGAACTTGAGCAATTGCAGGAGGGTTTTGTTGGACTGGCGCATTTACCAATACCTTAGCAGCATTCCTGCATATGTTGAATGTATGGCCAAAACGACCACAACTGGTGCACTGACGACACTTAGCACCAGTAGGATGATGATACTTGCAGATGTTGCATTGTGGAAATGGCCCGGTGTATGGTTTCTTTGTTGGGGCTTGATTATTCATGGTTGGTTGATAGGTCGGTGCGACTTGGTTGATTGGAACAGCAGGGGTAACTACAGCAAAGTTTTGAGAGTTAGCCTTCCTCTTCCGGTTCCTGGAAGTTTCAGGCTTGTCTTCCTTGGTTGTTTCAGTAGAAGACTTCTCCATTTTCTTCTTGTCACCCTTCCTGGTCAAGGTACCGGCCTTGACATGGTTGTCGGTTAACTGAGCTGCTAGACGGATAGCATCTGCCAAGTTAGTAGGGTTCCTACCCCACACGGTATCCTGAATTTGCATAGGGAGACCACCTATGTACTTCTCGATAGCTCGAGATGAGGGAGTAACTAGATGAGGAACCAGAAGACTCAACTCGTGAAAACGGGTGGTGTAAACCAGATTCTCGCCGCTTTCCTGAGCCAAATCCCAGAATTCAGCTTCTAGTCTTTTGATTTCATTTCGTGGGCAGAATTCTCGTGTCATGAGTTCCTTTACTTCAGCCCACGTCAATGCCAGGGCAGCATCAGTGCCACGGGTTCGTTTCTCCCCGTTCCACCAAGTGAGTGCGCGTTTCTGGAGAACACTTGTGGCATACCGGACTTTTAGATTTTCAGGGCATTCGCTGTTTAGGAAGGTGTTCTCGATGCTTTCGAACCACTGTAGTAATCCGGTAGCCCCTTCAGTTCCACTGAACTTAGTGGGGTTGCAAGAACTGAAATGTTTGTAGGTACAAGTTTGGGGAGGGTTTGGTGCAGTTGGGTTTTGATCAGTATTGTTGCCTTGGTTCAAGTGGGTAAGCAGAGTTGGGATAACAGCAGCAACTTCACGTGCTACCATAGTAGCAATCTTGCGGCCAGAGTTTCTAGATCGTGAACGGATTTGACGAGAAGCCATTCTGTATAATATGGAAAGAAGAAACCTCTATGAGAAACGGGTAATTGGTTTTAAAAACTTTTCAAAATAATAAGATCGTTAATGAGATTGTTTAGAATAACAATGAGAGGTTAGGAGTGTAAACGTTCGGTTCGCAAACCAAAACGATTACGTTGACTTATCAAAGTATTTGTGTCCAGCACGAGGACATGCGTACCTATAAGCGAATACTCATCTCGAGGGTTCCCAGGTAAGGTAATCAAGTTGTATGAAATACCTTGCCTAGACAGAACACCTTAAGATACAGGTATCCCACTCTTCCAGCATTGCATGTTCTCGGTCATGTGACACGGACTTTGACGAGATTTGAAAACCATGAATAACAATCGAGTTTTGGAGTTTGAAATCACTTGAATTAGGCACACAATGCCTTAGAATATGAGTTAAGATTCGTGTGTACATTGATAGATTCAAAGTATAAGAAGAATCACTTAAGGCAGATAATCACATAATTAAGTATAAACATGTAAGGCACATAAAATCCTATCTAAGCATATAAAATACATGAGAGGACTCATGTGTAAAGGTACCTAGTTATAGTCTAGGTCATTCCATTTCTAATAACCTAATTCCCTATAACCATGGCTCTGATACCAATCTGTCACACCCCGACCGACGGCGGAATCATCGGAGCGGACGAGGGAATGATTGATTGTTCATAACACATGGTTGTCTAATAGTGGAAATAATATTAAAATCAGATTACATGATAATATAAGTTCAACATACACAAATACAACAATTGAAACCACAAATAGTAACTGTCTTTTATTTTAACTAAGTCTGGGTCTTAAATGAGCAGGTAGAAGTCCACTATCTTGCTTAACCTGAAATCATGTGAGAAAATAAAGTCAGCTAACGAATTAGCTGGTGAGTAGTCATAGTTTTGAATATACATATAGATTGATTGATTGAGAATAATCCAATTCACAAGGTAACGTTAAGACTTATATTGCAATAGTAAAACATATAGATAAACTGACACAATAACAACCCCTTGACTTGACACTTGCAAATAATAGACTCCACACATACACCATAGTTTAACTCCTGCCTCTGGCACAATCACCACTCGACTATTCATATGGGGTGGGTTATCCAAACCAGTAGATCTACATTGTTGCCAGGATTGATTGATTGATTGAATTAGGGTTTTATTGTCGTCCAGTTTAGCATAGTATGTTCACGTAATTGCAAGTAATAACATAACCTGTCTTGAATTGAATTTAGAATGAAACAACAATAGAATATCATGATTGAATATATTGTATCACATGATTTCCCCCAAATAGGAAATGATATAAAAGGGGATATGAATACTCACTTGATTGATGATATTAGAACCTGGAAGTGATAGATTAAACACCAACGATTTCCTTACGATTAACCTAAGGAACGGTGTCTCGAATTAGAATAATAATGATTTGAGAATGTGGGAATGTATTAGGATTTCTATTTGGTTTTGAATGGTAGTTTAAACTAAATAATTTATTTAGTTGAAATGTTTCGAAATAAATAAATGAATTTATTGAAAATGATTATGTTTAGAATCTTAATAAAAATATACGGATCAATACACGTAACTGTTTTGATTTATTGTTAAAGTGTGGAAAACAAATAATTAATTTATATAATTAATTATATGATAATTAATTAAAATATTTAATTATTTATATAACTAAAAGAAATGTAATTGTTACTTGAAATGATTTAAATATAACACTTTTATATTTAATCATAATTAAAACAATATTAACGATTATTTGAAATAATTAAAAGTAATATAGTGTCAAATAATAATTTAATAAATTAAATTATTATTAGAAGTTCACTTTTGTTTAAATAATTTTGTATTATTTGTAATTTTATTTATTTAAAACATTTACTAAAATAGGTAAAATGTTAAAAATAAATTTCAGTAATTAATTAAATTGTTCTAAAAATTTTTAATGTTTGTTAAAATATTTTTATAATTTTTACAATTTATTTTATAATTTTTGGAGGCTTAAAAGGCCCAAAAAAAATGGTTGAGGTGGCCCGGGGTCGAACCCGGGACCTCACTGATTGCAATGGGTGCAGGGACCAGTGAACCAAGGTCACAACCGCGTTAGGTTCGGGTTCCAATTGATTTTAAACACCAACAGCAAACCATTCCCAAATTGATATGAACCCTAGATTCGATTTGGTCAAATTGAAGCTCAATTCGATATCAATAGGCTCTGAAATCATGGGGCTTTTGTTCCCCATGATAAATCGAGTGGGTGTGTGTGTGTAATTACCCGTAAAATGATGAATTGAAGCTGAATTGGTCGATGAACAGACGCGGCAGAGAGGGGATGGATTCGAGGTGCAAATGGTGATGATAATCAAATTCCTCTTGTGGGAAGCTTCAGATCACCTTCACGAACTATATCCTCCAATCAATTTCAGGTTTCTAAGCTCGAAAGAAGATGAACACCTCAGTTGCAGGTCCGACGGTTTGGTGGTGTTCGAAGGTGTGTTTAAATTCGTTTCAAGTGAAATGGAGAGTGGGGATCGATTAGAAACTGAATTATGGTACTTCATATTCGTTTAATTTGATTAGAATAAGGTGTTAGTGCGATCTGTGGACTGACAAAGACCCGACAACGCGTGGCTCGGGTTCTACACCGCATGCGTTCGAATTTGGAATTGTTTAGTTGGCACGCGTTCGAATCTCCCACATGGATGTGTCGGGAGCGTCTGTTTTGGTCAGAAATCGCGTGATCGTGGCTTTTGAAGCTCGCCGGAGGGTCGGCCGGATGCCTCGCCGGCGATGAAGGGTGTTCGACGGGAGGGATTATGTTTTAAAAGAAAATTACACTTTTGGTCCCTGTGGTTACATTTGTTAACATTTTATGTACAAAAGTTTATTTTAAAGTTTCATAAATTACAATGATGCCCCCTGCACTTGATTATATAATAATTGCTCTTATATATATATATATATATATATATATATATATATATATATATATGTATGTATGTATATATGTATATATATATATTTATAACCCATTGTTATTATTATTCTTATTATTATTAATTTTATTATTACCATTAACATTATGATTATTATTATTATTATTATTATTATTATTATTATTATTATTATTGGTATTATTATTAACATCAACGTATCGAGAAAAAAAAATCAACTTTATTTAACAAAAATAAGCAATGTTACAATCACTGCCGCCTCCACCACCGCGGGTGCTTTCTTGCACAGGGCCTTCGTTGGGACCAATGACATCAGCGGCTTTGGTACGACCATCAGATCCCTCTTTAACAACGTACTCCACCGCCTCACTGTCACCAAGGCTGCGGAAACCTTCACTCCCGATGGAGGACTGGTGAACGAAGAGCTCCTCACCGTCGTTTTCAGGAGTGATGAAACTGAAGCTTGATTTGTAACCAGCGTCAACCTCCATTGTTTGAATCAAAGGAAAACTTAGAAACCCTAGAAATGAAAACCCCCAAATCAAGATGAGTGAAACCTTACTTTTGGTGTTACATGGGTGGTATGGTGCTGGTGGTGACGATGGTGAAGGTGGTTCTGGTGATGGTAGTTGAAGGTGGTGTTGGTAGTTGAAGGTTGCGGGTGTTGGTGGTTGAAGGTTGCGGGTGGTGGTGGTTGAAGGTGGTGGTGGGTTGAAGGTTAAATGTGGTGGTGATGGTGAAGGTTGAGGTGGTGGTGGTTGAAGGTTGAGGGTGGTGGTGGTTGAAGGTTGAGGGTGGTGGTGGTTGAAGGTTGAGGGTGGTGTGGTGGTAGTGGTTGAAGGTGTTGGTGGTAGTGGTTGAAGGTGTTGGTGGTAGTGGTTGAAGGTGTTGGTGATAGTGGTTGAAAGTGGTGGGGGTGGTGGTTAAAGGTAAATGCTTCAATGGTGGTAGGAGTAGTATAGATGAAGAAGAAGAAATGTGAAAGGGGGTATTTTTTCATTTCATACGCACTTAACAGCAATAACTAACGCTCATCCGTTTCAAGGACCATCGTTGTTATGTTTGTGCAAAGTTTTGGCCCAACCTTGTAATTTCAAAGAGTTAGGGACTAAAAGTGAAATTAGGTCTAACCACAGAAACCACTCGTGTAATTAAGTCTTTCAAATTCCATAGAATAGTGATGTTTGATTTATCAAAATTTAAAAGCTACCGAATAGAATGATACAATACGTATTGATGATCAATTATTGTGAATCTCAAAAGAGAACACATTTAATTCGATTGCATAGTGATAAGATTAGACAACTCTTTAAAATAAATGAATTATCTAGACATCGATAGAAACTTGAATTATATAAATAAATATAAAAATCATATAATAAAAGAAGAAGAAAGACAAGTCATTGAAGGACACAACTCGAGTCAAGAATCGATAAAACTGAGTGAATCGACATTTCTTTCCACTAGACCACAAGTAGGTGCAAATATATTTATGTTATTGGACTGCAATAATCTCATGGTTTCTAGAATAACAACATAGATGATTATGTTTGTATGTTTTCAGCTAATTTAAACCCTTTATTTAAATATTTTAATTTTGAGTTTGAAAAAAGCAAATAAGAAAACAATTCCAGAGAAACTCATAGTGGAAGTTATTAGACAAAGGGGAACCTTCTTCTTGTAGAACTTGAAATTCTCTACTATAGCGGATTTTAATAGGTGATGTTTCTCTAGTTTTATTACACCCAAAGTTAGATGCTTTCTATAAATGTAATCGTTAAATTTGAATTGTCAACCTTAATTGATGATGGAATCATATGGAGAGCCAAACAACAATCATCGAATGGAGGAATGGAACAAACAACCGTCAAGTGAATAGCGGGATCGTAAAATCTAAATCTGACTGATGCAAATTAATAGGTTGAATTAGTTGAAAAAAGAATAGATTAATAAGATAAATAAATTAATAAAAACACCAAATTTAATAAATATTTCTCATATCATCCATTAATTTTAGTAAATATTTTATCACTTACATCTTTCTAGAAATAAAAAACTTTTGATTATTGATGTCTTTGGCTTTGTTTGGTATCAAAAAATTAAGTGTGCACACATGTTTGGTATGTAAGGGAAAGAAAATTTATGGTAACACGAGTGGTCATCATGTGTATCTCTCTTTAATCATCATATCCAACCTAAATCATTTGGGTCAGTTTAATTTAAGATCATAAAAGCATTATGAACCTAAAAGACAAATAACAGTTGAAGTAAAGTTAAAATTGAACAATAATGTTCAAGACAAGTTTAATGATGATGGTCCTTTTTGTGGGGCCTAAGAAAGAAACTTTTCAAGTATCAAGTTCCTTTTGTAATATTGTAAAGATGCTAGTTACCCATGTCCATCAAATTGATGCTGGTTTTAAGTCCTACGAAATGGACATATATGCATTTTAACAGCAAAATTTAGAAGGATGTGTGTTTAGCGTTTAAAATATATTACCACCGTACCTATCAAAGAAAACAAGAGTCAATGCCATTGTGTTAGAGCACACAACTTCACGCGTTGAGATGAGCACTACACGCAAATTTAACGGATTGATGGTCATAGATGTGAGTCAAACCTCATCATGTCGGCACATCCTATCATTGGCCATAATATCGTTATTGAATTATAATTCATTATTTTTTTATAACACCACAAAATGTGTGGAAACGGCCTCCCCACAAAATGGGGGAAAGACCGCGTACATCTTCCCTTAAATGGGACGGACCCTCCCTGGACCCTGCGAAAACGCGGGAGCTCTTTGCAGCACCAGGTACGCCCTTTTTATCTTTTTATAACACCAACAAAGCTCATTTACTGTAAATCGTACATGTAATAATGACAAAACGTCTTCACCTTCGATTCCAAAAGTTTGAAAAAACCTTGGCCTAATGAACAAGGGACAAGGGTCTTGAGGAATTATAATATAACAAAATTAGGGTTTAAATATCATATTATTAAAATATTGACCAATTAATTTATTTAAAATCTGATTGTCTAAATGTTGTTTGCATTTTGAATGTTGATTAAAACTGAAGTGGTTGACGAGATAATTGTCAAAGATGCAAAAGGACAAGGACAAATTAAATGATGAAAACAACTAGCAACAGGTCACTTACATAGTTACATGTAATCACATGGTGGTATTTAAGGATCGGATATTAACTTCATGTGTGCTGGGACCAAATGTATAATCAAAAAGTCGAAAATACATGTTGGGGAGAAATTAGGTACATTATGAAAATTTGAAAGCACACGTGGACCGAATGCATAATCTAACACTCAAAAGTCAAAAGTACACATTAGGGCCTTAAGACCGGACGTAATAAGGACGTAATAAGGCTTCAACAACTATTACATGATAGTTAAAAAAGACTCAAACCTATAAGGCTCCAATCCCTTAAGAGGTGACAAACACATATTTTTTTATATTATTGCATCAATAGGAGTTTAAAACACTAGTTAACCACTATATTTAATTTAAAAAAGTGTTTAGTTTAATATTTTTTTATTCTACATTCTATTCTATTTATTCCTTTTTATCGGTGGGAATAGGATACAGACTCACACTCAACACACACACTAACAACCTCTTCAACACAGATCTCATCCCCTCACACACCGCCGGAGATGGCGACAGCGACGGCGCAAGAGACGGTGATCCTGCGGTTGAACTGCCGTACCATCCGCCGATCAATTTCGCCACCGTCGAAGATCGAATCTACAGATCTGGGTTCCCTCAGAGTAGTGATTTCCCCTTTCTTGATACCCTAAGGCTTCGATCTATCATGTGGGTTTTCGTTCAGTTGTTAGTTGTTCTTGTTGCTAATTGATTTCCGTTGATGGTTGATTGAAGTTTGTGTGTTGTTGTAGATGTTTGTGCGTCGAATCGTACCCGGTGGAGAATTTGGAGTATTTGAATTCTCGTAATATACGTCTGTTTCAGTTTGGAATTGATGGCACCAAGGTGATTGTATCTATTCAATCTTCACATTCTGTTATTATTATTATTATTATTATCTGTGATTGTGTTTTGTTTGGGGATCCCTTTGATTTAATGTAATTGGACTGTTGGTGTTTGTAATTGTTCATATATCTGAGAATTTGGATCATAGAAGAATCGAATTTGGGGATAAGTGCTGAAAGCTTCTGAATGTTTAATAAGCAAATTCTTGAAGTTGTTGTTTATGTGTGCATTTATTCCAAAATATGCAATCTCAACTATGGGATTAATTAGTACTGTATCAATTTGAATTTGATTTGAATTGCACCATGCACAAATGGATTTGGTAAAGTAGTTTTCTTTGCTTAATTGGAGTAGTTCTTTAGCTGAATAATTTAGGGGCAATAATCTATTCTTTATTATTGTTATTATTATTATTTTTGGCTATCATTGATTTGGAAATAAACTGGAATAAAGACAAATTTATATAATTGTTCTTTTTCTTCGGGTTCTCTTCAGTGTTTACTTTCATTCTATGCTCTTTTATGCATGTTTATGAGGATATCAGGTTATGTTATGAGGTTCTTGACTGACACAACTTTTATGCTACTAATTCAATCATAGAAAAATACAATGTTTGACTCGATCTACAACTTAATAAAACCGTTTGACTATTGATTAAATGTTTGACTAATGGGTCAAAAAGTAATCTTGATTTCAAAACTTTGAAGAAAATGAATTCCCAGTATTTATTAGGATAATCCAAAGGGTAAGTGTAAGATGATTTGTTTCTGATCATGTTTGAATGAATTCAAAAATGCAGGATGCCAACATTCCCAAGAGTGTTATCACAGATGCATTGAAAGTTTTAATTGGTAATGAATCATCAATATTGTATCTTTATTGTGAAGGGGAATTTCTATCCCCTTTCTTCTCAAAGACACTAATCTTTTAGTAAAACCCTTATTCTCTTGTAGATGTGAGAAACCATCCTGTCTTAATACACTGCAAACGAGGAAAGGTATGTTGTAAATTGTCTTTAAGTTTAGAAGAAGAATTTGTGCAAAAAAATAATAAGACAAAGGTTAGTATTTATAGGTAGTGAAATGGGGGTCATGAATGAGAAATTTTAATGACCACAATTAAGATTGGGGGTTATGGGTGGGTTCTAAATGACTCTTGCAGATGTGAGAAACCATCCTGTCTTAATACACTGCATACGTAACTTCTATCACCACACGTTCCCGCTGCAACGCGCGGGCGTAAATACCTAGTTACATTTAATTGGTATTTTATGTAAACGATCACTATAAATACATAGTCTAATGGATAATCAAAACTCAAAAATGTGACGATCACTATAAATACATAGTCTAATGGATAATCAAAACTCAAAAATGTGACGATCACTATAAATACATAGTCTAATGGATAATCAAAGGCCCCAGCTAATCACACACCCTGTCAGGTGATTTTTAGATGCCCTTTGACTTTTCTCACGGCCCGTGAAGGGCCTCACGGGCCGTGAGGTGTTCGAAATTTAATTTTCCCAACTACATCCACTCACGGCCCGTGTAGGAACAAACGACCAATAAATGTCCACAACCACGGCCCGTGAACAAAATCCATAACGTCCCTTGAAGCCCGTCACGGGCCGTAGTTGTCCTTCTGAGAATTTACTTTCCTTGATTTGCGTGCACTTTTAAATTTTATAATTATGTGACGCGACGTATTATTCCTTGATTCGATTTAAAATTCTATATAAACCGTTATATATATGACTTGTTATATACGGTTAGTGAGAAACGAAACAGTTAAAATGTCTTCCCGTGGAGGTAGTAGAAGACGTCAAAATGAGTCATATTCAAACTCACGAGATATTGTGGAAAGTATTCCTGATCCAATAGATAACCATAATTGGCAGAACGGGAGGAACTGGTCTCAGAATGTTATTCACTTTATACGTAACGGTGATTCCCAAACATGTAGAGTGTATTACATGGGTCATTCCGATATTCCGTTACAATTTTGGCGTGAATTACTCGGAAACGTGTCTTTAGGTACAGAGGTATGATTTAAAGTTTTTTTTGTATATTTTATTTTATTTTAAAATTCTAACAATTAAAAAAGCTGTTATTTTATAGCATGTTCGGGCGTGGACAAATAGACTCACAATATGGAGATACGAAGAAATACGTAGAACCAAAGAGTTGCCAGGTAGTGATCGTTGGACGATTCTCCCATTTGAGTGGTTTAACTTAATATACTCGGGGTCCGTTAATGGTAACGAATATGGAGACGGGAGTGACTGTCTATATCCCGCGTTATGGGAAGTTGATACGGTAATACTGTTTTCATGTTTTACAATAAAAATCATGAATTTATAACCGTGAATTAAATTGTTTTGTAGGTTTACGTACCAATGACTGATGACGAAGAAAATTGGTATCTTTTTAAGATTTCTATGGACTCACTACAAGTTCGTATATATTCTCCATACGAATGCCGACCAAATACGTGTGATGATTCATGGTGCATTCATCGTAATGCCCGAACGATTTTCGTACAATTCGAATCATACTTTTTACATTTTCTGTCACGTATACAATATTGGCAGCACTCCGGACAAGAACAAATCGAAGAACTGATGGTATCGGTTGAAACCGTTTCGCCTCCTAACGCCGGTCATATTGGTCGAGATTCGGGAGTTGTAATTTGTATGTTATTGCGTAGGTTGGTTCGAAATAGATCTTTAGAGTGGCAAGAGGTTAGCTTATAGGATGCTTGCTTTAGATTCCGAAGATTTATGGCAGACGAACTGTACGGTAGACGTGTAATGTAGAACAGTAATGAAATATTTTATTAAAACATAAACGTTTATTAGTACACTTTATTAAAAACGACAAACCGTTATTATCACACAATAATAAAACACACAATTTTTAATCTTCTTGATCTTTATAAAAGATCCAAGCCGCAAAATGGTTAAAAGAAATTCCAAAATTCTCTCGATATCTTTCTTGACCCACACACTGATCTTCGTTTTCCGAGGGAGACACAGCCACGGCTTAAGCTGTGGAAGCTGATTGGACGTCCCCTGAAAGGGACACGCACTATCGACTGGGACGTGCTAGAGGTGGTCGGAGACATAGCACGTGCCCAGGATATCATCGGGCTGGACGGAGAGACGCCGTGGAGGCGGATGTTTGATTTGGGATCGAGGAGGGGCTACGGGAGCTGACGTTGCAGTTTTTGTGTACGTTTTTGTTCACTCCCGCCTCTGACGATCAGGACCCCCGCGAGCACATAGCGGATCGATTTATGCTGGGGACCGGTAGGTACGAGTTCACCCTCGCCCAGTGGGCGGTGACTCTTGGGTTTTACACCCACGAGGAGACGCAGGATCCTCGTTTTTATTCTGACGAGGTCCAGTCGGAGGCGGCTCCTTTGGTCGGATGGTGGCCGACCATTTCCGACCAGCCGTGGGAGGGCGCCATTAGGGCGACCTCCATTAGAGATCCTTTGCACCGGTATCTACACCGGTGCATTGCCGGCATCATTGCCGGCAGAGACCAGAGCATGGAGCAGGTGTCGCTCCTTGACTTATTTTTTCTGAGGGCCTTGCTTTCACCTAGACAGGTGAATCTAGCTCACTGCATGGCCGCCTATTTTTTTAGCGTCATTCAGGGCAAGGTAAAAAAATATTTATACTAATTGTTAATAAATAAGTATTATCTATTATGCGATTCATAATTATGCCTATTGTTTGATTGTTTTGCAGATGGATAGCCCGATTGTTTGTGGCTCGTACATCACCGTCATTGCCTCGCGCTTAGGGTTGTTTACAGACGCCCTAATTGCGAGGCAGACTACGGACACGCCGCCTCGGATTTTGGGTCGACAGACCGTCATGGCCATGGGGATTGCCGCCAAATTTGGCGACGACCTCCGATGGTCCACTGATGGTGGTCGGACCATCTGGCAGCCGGTACCAGACGTTGGTGAGGAGGAAAAGCAGCCGGCGCCGCCGCAGCAGCCGCAGCCCCAGCCACACGCTAGACCACCCGTCCCACCGCCTGGTCCCAGGACCATCATTCGGCAGATTCCGCCGACGGGGGAGTTTATGGCGGAGGCACTACATTTGTTGCGCCAGTCCCAGGCCTTGCTAGTATGGACGACGGATGTGTGCAGCATTTTGGCTGCTAGCCAGGGTATCGACCTCCCCCCTCGGCCGAGTTGCCTCCGTTTGTCAGACGACCTGCGGGTGATGACGAGGAGGCTGCTGGTGGTGGTGATGCGGAGGATGCTGGTGGTGGTGATGCTGGTGGTGGTCATGACGCATAGATAGTAGGATTTTATTGTTTTATTTACCTTTCATGTAAAAAAATTGAAAAATTATGTTTATATATTATGAGTTATTTTGGATGACGTTTAAATGTTTAATTATATGTTACAATTGGTTGTGCTTGTGGAGGAAGTGGTTTGTACGAATAATATTAAATCAACCTTTTGGAGAATAAAATCAGTACTTGAACCTACTCGTCCCACATAAAGAAATATATAATCCTTCAGAAAATCCGACGCCAGGCTCTGCAATTATATAAACATACTTGAATCTCAGTCGGAAAAATTGCACTGAAAAACATACTTGAATCTCAACATATATTATGCATCTCATATCATTAACATTCCTACACACCTTTTATGCTAACCAAATACGCAGCTCATATAAACAAAATTCAAAGGTTGAAGAAAAATTCGATAATCTTCTTATTGCATTTTTCTTTGGAAAACGAAAGAATTGATTACATGTTTACAATTCAACAACAATAAAGAATTGAATAAATAATAGATTACATGTTTACAATTCAACAACAATAAAGAATTGAATAAATAAAGAATTGAAAGAATTGATAAATGTGTAAACTATACTAAATCTACATGTTCAACCGGGTCTACGGGCCTTAGTTCAAGATATTTTTGAATTCGACTTCCGTATATAGCCTCCCAATCATTGGCATTTTTTGTTTTGTACAAATGCCAATATTTGCTCGGAACAGGCATTGGATAGTCACCCACTAATCGAATTCTAATGAAATGGCAATCTTGAACATAAGCAATTGAAATTATATGATGTTCACTGATATCACGAGGAGATAACCAGAACGGAAAAAAAGTAGCGGAGTTGCCGATCGATATAAAAATTATAACCACTCGAAACCTGTTAGCAATAAGGATTGTAGCAGTGGCACTGTCATCCAATTTTTGTGTGGAGCCGCACCTAACCCGTTCCAGTTTAATGATTCCCTTATTTCGTTTATATCAGGAAACATCGCAGCGTACCTATGTCTGTTTTCATCCAACTCAGATATAAGTTCCGTACGTATAAAACGTCAGTGATTTTCACCATGTCTCAGTGCGAGTGCTATAGCACGAAAACCACAATTGCCGTCCGCTAAAACATCATCCGCACCTGAAATATACGGGAAAAAGAATGATGGAATCCAGCGGTTAAACCGGAAAAAATTGTTTTTATCTTTGTCGCCTGGGATATATGAAAACTTGGAACTCTGTTGAGATAATCCATCTTTGGCTCTTGATTTTGAAGACATGGATTGACTGCGCTGCAAAGGCCCTTGTTTTGACTTTACCACCGAACTTGAATATGTTGACGGACCTTCAAAATTTTCTCTCGGTTGAACATATGAACTATGTCTGGGGGCGTCTAATATTGTTTCTTTTTGCTTATCTTTTTTTGGACGACCCCGTGTATGTGTTTGGACTTTAGGAGGTTTTTTATCCGTTTTTGAAGGATTAATGAAAGATTTGAAAATATTAATCAAAGATCTTTTCACATTTTCGGGTTGGACAAGTAAATGTTTTGTCACCATCTCCATCTCTTTATGTACATCTACTTGAACCTTCCGTACAATATACGCGGGTGAAAAATCTAGCTTCCTCCAAAAAACATTAATGGTATCGAGCGGGATACATTGACCTATAAAATAATATATTAAATAAAATATAATAAAAGTTTTCATGAAAAAATAAAAAACGTAAAAGAACATTCACCTGTTTGAAAGTAATTGTTTAATTTACAAGTACACGGAAGACCAAAGCTGGTAAAAAGATGGCAGCCACATGATTCTTTGGATATAATTAGATGATTTATCCTGTTAATCTCACCGACTAACATATCCAAAGCCGTAATAGAAACGTTACCTCGCAGCAATTTAAGCACTTCATGATTATGCTGCACCATAAGCATGATTTTGCTTTTGGTAAAATTTTCTTTTATAGCAATTTCCTGGGTAGCTAAGATATTATTAATGAAAAGAATAAATCTATCCAGGGTGCTATTGGTTGCTTTCAGGTAACTTTTCAACAACGAATGTTGGCTCTCAACTCGGTTCGTTGTGTGCTGACCGAAGTTATAACTTCTATTTATCCACGCCGACACAAATCTCTCTTTGTAGGGGTCCAACCAGTTATTTTTGAGGTACATCAACACTCCTATTTAAAAAAATGCACTTACTTTTATGTAAATATACATATATTTTTAAGAATAACACTAGAAAACTTACTTGAATGGTTGGACACCAATCTGCGATAAAGCCGGTCGTAATTATAAGCGTATATGTCCTCCGTTTCAGAGTTAATAAGTACCGACCACACATGCTGAAAAGCACCCCACTCTTCATTTGAAAAACTCGCCTTACAATGTTTAGCAATATTTTCCGAAATATGTCATCTGCAAAGTAATCGAACAGCACTCGGAAAAACTTCTTCTGACGCATTCATCAGAGCGAGGTCTCGGTCGGTTAGTATAACACGGGGCTCCATACACTTATCTTCCAGCGTTGCTTTTAGTTGCTCTAACACCCATCTGAAGTTGGCTTCACGCTCATAATCAATGAATGCGTGAGCAACAGAAAAAGATTTCAGGGTGGATGTCACACCAACCATTTGAACAAAAGGCATTTTATACAAGTTAGTTTTGTATGTTGTGTCAATCATCAGCACGTGTGGGTACGCACGCCATAATGTGTGAGATGTGGGATGTATAAAAAAACCCCGTCGACGGTATTTGTCGGTTCATCAATGTGAGGGGTGTAAATATATTGATGTTGTTGTAGTATAGAAAAAAAACCTGCATTGGGGTTTCACCAATTCTGGTGGACTTTTTTATTTTTGCCCGAGCGTTGTATATGGTTCGTAACACAGACACGTTATTGGGATTTTGTTCCCTCAACGTGCCTAGAATGTTTCGAGGGTCAATATTTTGCTCGGTCAGATTCTTTACAGTAGAAAGCTCATTTTCGGTGAGCCTCATTGCGTATGCATGTCCTTCCAGGTGTTTAGCAGGTTCATGGTTATGAGTATCATCCACAACAACTATAATCCACCCATCTCTCTGCATCTGGTACTTACCCTGCAATTCAAATTGACAGTTTGTTTTTTTCGTGCCACTTTTTCTTAGAGTGGATGCTTTCTTATATACACCTCCCCGATCGCATTTCAACCAAATTTTAACCACCAAACCATTCGAATTTCTTTTTGAACGTTTGGTGACAATAACGAACCTATTTTCTTGCCCCACGTTAGTTGCCCAATCAACTAATTCTTCACGAGATGATAAAACCTAATCAATTTAATATTTTTAGTTAGTTATTACTAAATGATAGTAAAATGAAAGTAAAATTAAATATGATATATCTTATAACCTGATTCGTGTCGTATAAACCCTTTTTACCGGAACCAGAACCGTCATTATCCCCGCTGCTATCGCCACCGTTATCACCCCCGTCATCGCCGCCGTCATTCCTGCCGTAATTGGACGCGAACTGTCCTAAATAGTTTGAAGCAGCCTCATCGTAATAACCGTAACCCTCCTGAGGGTAATAGTTAGATTCTGAACCGAATAAATAGTTGATATCCCAGAAAGACATCGTAACGTTAAATATTAACGTTAATATAGTACTTGAAATGGAATATTGCGTTTATGTAGTAGTTGAAATGAAATGAATTTATATCGTAGAAATTTGAATTATGAAATTAATTTATAAACTAACGTTTATATAGTAGTTGAAATGGAATATTGCATCTCGTCACATAATTAACACGAATATCGAGGAATATTACGTCATATCAAATAATGTAATAAATACAAAATTACACGACTATCGAGGAATATTACGTCATATCAAATAACGTAATAAATACAAAATTACACGAAAAACGAGGAATAATATATCTCGTCAAATTATTAAAGGTGAAACTAGGACCCGTAAAGAAGTTCACGGCCCGTAAGTGGAAATCCAAACAGGCCGTTACGAGCTTCACGGGCCGTGAAGAAAAACGGCCCGTTTTCATATTCACGCGCCGTTACGTTTTCGAATTACGTTTTTGATGACTGATTTGACTACCGACAGGCCATACGGCCTGTGAAGGGCCTTACGGCCCGTAAGAAGGGCGTCCATTTATGCCCCTAATCAAAACTCAAAAATGTGTATTTGGATGTGACACAGAAGAAAAAAAAGTGTGTCAGAGATGTAACAGTGTAATACATAGCAAAACTTAAAAAGTCAACAGAAGAAAATCCAAAATATAGAAGCCCATAATACATCTAATGCATAGTCAACAAACGTGTCATCAAGACTCAAGAGTCAAGAGTATCTCATTTGCCATTCAAAAAAAAAAAAACTCAGGAGTATCTAAACTTTCCTCAAACAATGCATCCATCTCACAAATAAATTTTTATTTGCTATATATTCGTCAGCTTTTTCATTTTTTTAATGGTTGTTTAGTTATTAGTTGTTAGTATCACCAGTTTAGTAATATTCACCCATGCCAAGGTTTGAACCTTGGACCTCCAAAAGAGCCAAAGTCTCACACCTCCCCCTTGACCACTTGACCAAGAGATCATTAGCATCAGCTTTTTCACTTAATTTTAGAGAAGGAATAATAACCGTACGTGCTTCAATATTGTCTCATTTATATATGATAATTAGGTTAAAGCTCATGTATTATATGAGTGTAATAAATAAAACATGTTAAAATCATTAATTTATAAATATTTTTTTCTAGTTGTTATTAGCCATTGGTGAAATAAAAATATAATGAATATCTAAAATTATAACAAATGATAAAATTAAAAATTATTACGCTATATTTAAAGATAAACTATGTCTGAAATCATATAATTCAGTATGTACTAAAAATTATTAAAAAAAGAATATCTATATTTTAAATGTTTGATAGTTTACTTTACTTATTTAAAATAGTTATCATTTAACATATTTTACTAAAAAGAAAATCAAATTGATTGTTGCTATAATTTTCGTATTATATGAGAGAGAGAAAGAAAAATAATTTTTTTGATATGCTAGAATGATGACACGTGTCATTTGATATGCTATAATGATAACATGTGTTTAAAAAAACCTTCTTTTATTATATGTTATATTTATAACTAGGTTAGTATCCGGTGTACACGGGTTGAATAAATAAAATATTAAATAGTTAGTAATAAAAATTATTAATTATAAAACAATATGATTGAAATTGCATATGAGTAAAAATATAAGTAATAAAACAATGATATCATTGTTTTAAACTTGTATTTTTAAACCCTTATTGCTTTTTTTTAAATAAATATTTTGTTCCAAACAAACCGTTTTAAAAAATATCAATATTAAAAATTTCCTTATCATAACTCCTAATTTTAGTTATTTTTTATAAAATAACTTAAAAACATTTTAAAATATTTCATATTTTTAAAAATGTTTGTTGTTTTAGAAATTTTCTTATTTTTTAAATTTTGTTTATTTAGAAGTTACATTTATAAAAGCATTTCTTTTTAATTTATTAAAAATAATTTTTAATCTAAAAAAGAATTAAATTATACTGTTAGTATTTAATGTAATTATTAAATAAGAGAGATAAATGAAAAAATTAAAATTAGATGGTCTAGAATTGTGGCAAGTGTAATCTTAAAATCTTCTTTTATTATAATAGATTTTTCAATTTTGTTTATTTAGAAGTTACATTTATAAAAATATTTCTCTCAATTTATTTAAAAATAATTTTTAATCTAAAAAGAATTAAATTATATTGTTAGTATTTAATGTAATTATTAAATAAAAGAGAGAAACGAGAAAATTAAATTTAGATTGTCTATGATTGTGACAAGTGTCATCTTAAAACCTTTTTTTATATAATAGACTAGGTTAGTCCCCGTGTATTATACGGACTGAATAAATAATATCTTAAATCATTAGTAATATAAAATTATGCATTATAAAATCATGCTTGAAGATAAGTATGATTATAGTTACGTATAAATGTTACTTTAAGTAAATAATAATTTATTTTTCTTAAACTTTTTTTTAGAAAAATTATGTTTTTAGTATTTTTTAAATAATTAATTTAAAATATAGTTTGTTGTATTCTGTATTTTATAAAATTTATTTTTAAAAGGTTTGTTTTAATAAACAATAATTTATTAACTATATATTTTTTAATTTAAAAATACTATGAGTAATATTATTAGTATTCAATATTATTATTAATAATATAAAGAAATAAGAAAATAAGTATAATGAGACTTACAATTGTTTCAAGCTTATATTAGTATTTTTATAAATAGATAGATAGCTAAAACCAATTAATTAAATGGATATAGTTAGTAATAGAGTTACAGTATAAAATTTTAATATAAAATATAATTAAAATTATATATACGTAATAGTTCAAGAAATAAATGAGTATGCTATTTTTTAACTCTCTTATCTAAATAGTTTTATTTTTAAACATTCGTTTTAATATTTTAAAAAATCCACCTATTTATAATTTTTTTAAAAACAAAATGATTTAAAATATTTTGTTTAAAAAAGGTTTAGTGTTTTAGAAATTTTATATAAAATTTTAGTTTTTATTATTTATATTTTAGTTAAAGATGTGATTTCTAATTTTCTTAATAAAATCTATTTTTAAAAGATAGTTTGATTTTAAAAATTTAGATAAGAGAGAGAAAATAACAATTAATAAAATTTATTTTTAATGAGAGAGAAATTTACATGAGTATTTAAATTTGTATAATACTATTTTGGATGGAAAATTGATATGTGGATGTCTAGAAGAATACAAGTAGTAAAAGAGTGGATTAAGATAATGACAAGTGGCAAAAGAAACATTGGTTATTAGATACTATAGATATAGATTTATAGATATTGAGTTTAATTTTAATATTATATAAACAAACATAAAAAATAACATTTTTTTTACAAATATAACATGATTAAAAATAATAATAAAATATATATTTAAATTCTATAAACTTTTAGATCTTATAAGTTTACAAATTATTCAGTAAATCAATATCTAATTGTCTTATATTTTAGAGGGGGCCTACATTACCCTGAAGCGTCCATCCCCACCAATGGGTGAACCAAAAACATTCAATGTAAATGGATGCAAAACAGTGTGGTTGTACGTTTGTGACAATGGTCCATAAGTCCTTATAGACGTGGAACGTAGAAGATGTGACATCTAATGAAGTAATTCATATGTTAAATTTAAGATGTTTTCACTATCTTAATGTTTATTTTTCATTTTCACTTTAATAAAAAATTTCCAAAATGTAATTGTATTGCGTTGAATGTCATGTAAAACGATATACTAATCTTTAAGAAGATAGTAGTTTAAAATAACAAAAAAAAACAGTATTGAAACTATAAGGGTATCTCAAGTGGAGGAGCTACTTTGGATGCTTTTCCCCCGATCTAGAACATAACGTTGGGATGTTTATCACGGATCAACTCATTGAGCATAAAAGAAAAAGAAAACTAGATATTCAATTGGTACAAATATTCTAAATGTTTGATTAGATTTAAATGAAAACTATCGTTTAAAAGTACTCAAAATTCCTTTTTAAATCACCCTCGGTTAACAAAAACAAATATTATCCATTCGAAACCTTCTACGTACAAAACCTTCGGAGGTGAATGATGTGAAGTAATGTGC
Organism: Flaveria linearis; assembly: GCA_024085815.1. NCBI lineage: Eukaryota > Viridiplantae > Streptophyta > Magnoliopsida > Asterales > Asteraceae > Flaveria > Flaveria linearis. Next base: position 11,711,813 of record CM044005.1, on the reverse strand, counting down.
CCCATCCACTATTAACCAACACATTTACTAAAAGTCTTTACTTGTTTGAAAAGTTTATTTCGTTAAAGCAAGAAATATGTATCGGATCTTTCTTTATGAATAGTTGGGCATAGGATAGGATCATGAGAGAATTAGTTTTAATTTAAGAACTAATTTCATTTTTCTTTAACCACTTATAACTTTTTCATACAATATTATTATTTAAAAAAAGTTGCACTATAATATTAAGAATATGTTTATATTTAATCTGGGTATGGTAATCTTTATTTTAAATTTGTGTTGCACATAATATAGTATATCAAACTATATATGTGCAGTATATCATATTATAGTTATGTTGTATCGTAATACTACATATGTGTGTATTGACGCATAATTTTTTTTCTTTTTAATACAACAATATTATACTTAAATTAAAGACATAAATATTATGATTTAATGATGTAATGTTTTTACAAAAATAATAACATATAAAAAAGTTATTGATGTTTAAATATAAAGTTCTAAAATTAATATTGGTTCTCAAATGAACCTAGCCTTGTTGAGCATTTACTCTAGCAGTACAAATGTTGGTTTGACCATTTAAATTTTCGTTTTGAAGAATAGTTTTTTCGGAGGGTTATCACTTACACATGCTTTAATAAGATTTGAGATATTATATATAAATTAAGTGCTATATACAATATCACTTTACGAAATCATTTAAGCTTATACAAATAAGATTTAAGATATTATTATATAAATAAGAGCTTATACAAATAGTATATTAATAATATGCAATTAATCATGTACACGTTAATTACGTCGTTACCAGTAGACGTGCAAGTTTATACAAAATTATTCTTAAGTAAATTATGATAATATAAAATTTTAATTTTATTGACTATTCACATCCTTTGTTAGTCAAGTCCAACTTTTTAACTATAAAAATCAAAAGATTTTTAAAGTTGTTCTTAGTGGAATTACAACTCATAGCTGCACACACATGAACCTTTACTAACCTGTAAAATTTATGTATTAATTAATTTGATTTTTTTTTTGCATAATCATATTTTCGTTTAGCTAATAACATTCTCATTGTTATTTCAGTCATATTTAAACTGTTAAACATGGAAAAAGTATGTTTGAGTTTTAAGGCTATGATAAACGAGATATGAAAAGGTAATCTTTCAATTATTAGCTGCTCAACAATTTTTTAGTAGTTTGTATTACAAGTTTATATTGTTTTATAATATTATGAACCTTATCAGTTGAAGGATAAACGTGGAGGGTGTCATGAACATCTAAGGATATTTTATCACCGGTTGTTGTTATAATAACCCATCGTTTTAGATGTTATTATATTCATTAATCTTAGGTGATCTATAGTAAATTGTAGAACTCGAGTTAGAAACTTGAGTGCTTAAGAAAAACTATAGCGTTCCACCGCTCGATCGTGTTCTTAGAATTTCGAGGACGAAATTAAATTAATGGGGTAGTGATGAAATAACCCGAAGTAAACCAATACAAATATATAAATAATTAAACTCTAATAATAATAATAATAATAATAATAATAATAATAATAATAATAATAATAATAAAAGAAACAAATAATAATGTTGAATTAATAATGGATCAAGATTGCATGTAAATCCTGCGGTAACAACTACTCCTTATCTCCACGAAGCTGCCGTTCGGTTGTTACCGAACTTCACGCACAAGAATATAATCGTAAACGAATTGCTTTTGGATTGAACCCTATAAGTAACAATTTAAACCTTCAATCACAAACCATTATGCTCGATCAATTTTCACATCCTCTCCCGTGCTCCGGTTCATCGTTTCATTCCCGGACACATTGTTGTGTGGAACCCAAAGTCAAGATAACATCCTGATCAAGAATCTTGGTCATCACAGCTAAGGACATCGCGAGCCGCCATAGCTACCTTGAGGAACTCCGGAAACAAGTCGATACCATCGGAACTTTCGGTAAGCAAGCCAACTTCACTTCAGTTGTATTCTAACTTTCAAATATAACAAATGAATCTTGATATGAGTAATAAGATGAAACGTACTTCGGCATTGGTGACGTGATTTAGCGAAGAGGCAAAGACGTAAGTGCGTTGTAAACGATTTCATGGGTCTTTCATGAACCTTATTGGTATTCTTTTTAAAACCTTCATGGGAGTTCACAAGTGAAACCAATTTGAGTAAGCTATTATTGAAACGATAGTAACATTAATATTAATTTTGATCTAATAATAATAAATAAATAAATAACTATATTTCTTATGTAAACTGTGTTCAACAATTTATAGTCTCCACCACAAAATAATAAGTTATAATGCAAGAAGTCATAATTAAATTACTTAACAATTGAATGACGTTGTTTAACAAAACTATAACTTCTGTTAAAGCACTTTAAATAGAAATAAAAACCAAATAATAAAACCATAAAAAGTAAGTGTCTTGACGAGAATTAAATTGATTAATCTGATATAATATAATTTATCTATCAAAGTTAGGTAAATAAAGATTAGTAAATATATCAAAGATTTGAATACACAAATGAAATTAGTTGGACAGTAGCTTGTGAGTGTGTAATTCCTTTTAGGGAGTAGCTTTTAGTAATTAAAGTAAATCGTTAAATCTTTGATTTTATTTAATCAATCTGGAAAGTCCCATTTAAAGGCTGAAACTTTATTTTAAGAATGTGTGATGTCGATAACTATTTATCCGTAACAAAAAACCGTAGTAAGAACTAATAAAAAAAATTGTACAATCAAAGGATAATAATTAATAACGGGACTGGGATTTTAGAGAATGACAAGATCATATGACTTGATTCTAATTTAGAGCACTTACTCATTGTAGATTCGTAAGCACGTCGGTGGAACTTTGAGACATTAAGAGAATTAGACACTTATTGAGGTACGGATGTTCTTTATTATTTTATATGCTCGATCTACTAAAATTATGCAACGTTTGAAATCATTCTGGTTGATCTATGACTTTCTCATATGATCCGCTTCCTTCCTTTGAGCTACTCTGAATGTGTTGTTGAGCTATTATTCTGACTATTAAGAAAAATATATATTTTATGATATGCTTGTGAAAGTTCGTTAGCGTGCCATTGCTTGAGTTCATTCAAATTAGGATCTTTACGCATGATTAATATATTTGATGGAGGTTGGATTATTATTCACTCATGCGGCCATAGAACCCTAGATTTGTAGACAGGAGATAGGGATACCGAGTCAACTACCTATGGAGGTACCATAGGCTTGTCGTTGTGGCTACCAACGGCTTGACACTATCCGTGACGGTGTGATCAGTTCACGGCGTCTCCACTTTATTATGTGATTATGCTCACGGGAGAGCTTTTGGATTATTTAGGAGGCGTATGGATGCATCCTAGGATTTTGATGATATGATTAGTTCGCGGTTGAGTCGTGTAGTGCCATACACACCTTCCGATTAGGGGGTGCATTGGAGTCGCGACCAGTGTGCCGTTGTGATTATGATATATGATATGAGATATGATATCTTGGCACTGTGAATGTGCATTTTTGTATATTTGTTTGTAGGTTACTCGGTATCAATAACCCTAGCCCTTCGTTGCTTCAGCCTTTATTCTTTTGTTTATTCTGGTGTAAAGGATGGTATTCGATGGAGATGTTTTAAACTAAAGATTCTGGTTTATTTTCTAATTCTCTAACATCATGCTTCGATATATATATTATTTTATCTTTGGTGATCTGCATCCGCGCACTGAGCTTGTAGCTCAGCCGCTTTCTTGTTTTTCGCGGCAGGTAATCAAGGTTGATCGGGGCTGTGTGATGAGAGCTAGTAGAAGTTTGGGACACATGCTTGGAGACTTATTTCTTTTATTTCATAAGACTTTAATTTTTGAATTAGTATTTATTTTGGTGGATGTTTTAGACTTTATAAGTTGATGTTTTGATTTGACATTCGCAATTTAAGTATTCTTTTGGACTTAGAATGTTCTGTTAACATTTGAAGTGACCTTCTGTTCCACGTTGGGACGGGGGTGTTACAGAGAATGGTATCAGAGCTTAGGCTTGATTATGTAGTAAGCATAGGCTTGACCTGTGAGTTTGGGTAGAACATAAATAGGATTGGGTAGAACATCCAATAGGATTCTTCATCTTTTATTTTGTACTCTCCCGTATTTCTTTCGATTCTAACTCTCTATTACTTGTCTAAATTCACTTTATTTAAATGGCACGACCTTCGACTAGGGGCACCCGAGGCAGACGTACGACTAACAACAATGAAAATGCGGGAAATATCGATCCAGTTCTCCTAGCAGCACTTAATCAGGCCGTTGCAAACGCTGTTGCTCAAAGTGTTCCTCAAGCTGTTGCTACTGCCCTCCAGAATAATCCGGCTCAGAATAATGGTAATGGTAATGTTGATGGTAATGCTGATGGCGATGGGGATGGTGGTGCCAATGCTAATGCTGCTCTTACTCCGGTATTACTTGAAAGATTCCAAAAGCAGAAACCAGATTCTTTTCGTGATGCTCCAACACCTATAGAGGCAGAAAATTGGATTGCATATCTGGAGAAAATCTTTGATGTTCTGGAGACTACTGATAATCAGAAGGTACGTTTAGCAGCTTATAAAATGGAAGGAGATGCTCAAAGGTGGTGGAAGGCTCTGAAAAATGCTCAAGGAGAGGGTTATGTGGAGGCTCTCGCATGGCGTGACTTTCTGGATGTGTTTTATGAGCAGTATTTTCCTGAGTCTGAAAGAGATGCATATCGTCAGGAGTATTTTAGTATGCGACAGAAGCCTAATGAGACTATCACTGCCTACATGATTCGTTTTATTCGAGTAACTGGAATTGCTGGTGCTGTGGTAGGGTCAGCAGCTGATCAGGCCGAACGATTCAAGTGGGGATTGTTATTCGAGTACAGGCGACCTCTCATTAATGATAAATTTTCCACTGTAGCTGAGGTCGCGAATGCAGCTAGAAATCTGGAATTGGAAAGAGCTGACTTTAACTCTTTCAGGTCTGATGGTAGCAGGAAAAGAGGCAGAGATGATGAAGATAGGGCAAACTCAGATCGTCGGGGAAAATTTCATTCTGGCAATCAACATGGTTTTGGCGATCGTTCTCGTGGCACTCAATCGAGAGGATGGCAAGGTCAAGGGTCATATCGTAATGGGGGTAATAATGGTCACGGTCAGTGGCAGGGTCAAAGAACGTACCAGAATAGAGGCAACAATTATGGGAATCAAGGAAGGAATGGAGGAGGTAACCTAAACAGAATTCCTATCACACCATGCGCTAAATGTGGAGGTAATCATCCGGGTAGGCCATGTTATCGAGAGACTGGAGCATGTTTCACTTATGGTCAGACAGGTCATAAAGCTAAGGATTGCACTGTGAAGGGTAATACGAATCAGCATAATGGTGGTAATAATCAACGTACCACCGGAGGTAGGGTGTTTGCTATGACTGCTCATCAGGCGGCTGAGGCTCCAGGTAGCGTATAAGAAACTCTTAATTTAAATAGTAATATAAAAATTCAGTGATTTCAATTGATTTTTTATTTATTTCCTATGTGCCCTAGCAATCAATTATTTTGTTTTATCCTTTAGGTACTGTATCAGGAACTCTTATTTTAAATGGTACTAAAGCGTCTGTGTTATTTGATACGGGCTCTACGCATTCTATTATTTCTCTATCTTTTGCACGACGTATCAGCCTATCCCCTTCCTTACTACACCCGCCTATGTCTATTGCTACACCAATGGGGAACTCAATAACTATTAATGATGTGTTTTGCGAATGCCCGATATCGATTGGAGATGATGTTTTTATGGCCGACCTACTTCCTATGACCATGCACGACTTCGATATTATTTTGGGAATGGACTGGCTGATCTCACACCAAGCCACCATTGATTGCCAAGCTAGACGAGTTATTTTTGGAGATGCTGAAAAACCAAAGTGCGTGTACCAAGGATCTTCTCCTAACGGGCTAGTTAAAGTGATTTCAGCGATGAAGGCTAGAAAATTAATCAGCAATGGTTGTGAGGGATATTTGGCAGCTATACGGGATACCTCAAAGGAAGAGCATCAACTTGGGGAAATTTCAATTGTGAGAGAATTCCCAGATGTTTTCCCGGAAGAACTTCCAGGTTTACCACCCGAAAGAGAAGTGGAATTTACTATTGAACTTGTTCCAGGTGCAGAACCCATTTCTAAAGCACCATACCGAATGGCACCGTTAGAATTACAAGAACTAAAGGAGCAATTGCAAGAGTTAATTGATCGTGGATTTATTAGACCAAGCGTATCTCCATGGGGTGCGCCAGTATTATTCGTGAAAAAGAAGGATGGATCCATGAGGCTATGCATCGACTATAGGGAGCTCAACCGTGTCACCATCAGAAATAAATATCCTTTGCCCCGAATTGACGACCTATTCGACCAGCTCCATGGAGCAAAATATTTTTCAAAGATCGACTTGCGGTCTGGATACCATCAGTTGCGTGTGAGATCTGAAGACATTCCTAAGACTGCATTTCGCACCCGATATGGCCACTACGAGTTCCTCGTTATGCCATTTGGGTTAACGAATGCTCCGGCAGTTTTTATGGATTTAATGAATCGTGTTTTCCATGATTACCTCGACAAATGTGTGGTGGTTTTCATAGATGATATTTTGGTATACTCTAAATCCAAAGAACAACATGAAGAGGATCTACGAGTTGTCTTGGAAATCTTGCGTGAAAAGAAGTTATTCGCTAAACTTTCTAAATGTGATTTTTGGTTGGAACGAGTCACATTCCTTGGTCATGTGGTGTCGGCGAAAGGAATTGAAGTAGACCCAGCTAAGGTCGAGGCTGTCACTAATTGGCCAAGACCTAACACGGTTTCTGAAGTAAGAAGTTTCTTGGGTTTGGCCGGGTATTACAGGCGTTTCGTGGAAGGTTTCTCGTCTTTGGCATTACCCTTAACCCAATTGGTAAGGAAAGGTGTTAAATTTGAATGGAACGATGAACGTGAAAAGTGCTTTGAGGAGTTAAAGAAACGATTGGTGACGGCTCCTATTCTTGCTGTACCAGAAGGAACTGGGGGATTTCAGATTTACAGTGATGCTTCAAAAATGGGTTTAGGCTGCGTCCTTATGCAACATGGGAAGGTGATCGCGTATGCATCTCGACAGCTTAAACCTTATGAAGTAAATTATCCCACACACGACTTAGAACTTACAGCAGTTGTGTTCGCTTTAAAAATATGGCGTCATTATTTGTATGGTGAGACTTGTGATATCTTTACGGATCACAAGAGCCTAAAAATATTTTCACGCAAAAAGAAATCAACATGAGACAAAGAAGATGGTTAGAGCTTCTAAAAGATTATGATGCTAAGATTCAATACCATCCTGGGAAAGCAAACGTGGTTGCAGATGCTCTTAGTAGAAAAAGTTCGGGTAGTCTATCATGTCTCACTACTCAACCTGAAATTATTTCAGATTTGGCTCGTCTTGAGGTGGAAGTTCACACCAAAGAAGCAGATGGTAGCATAGCTCACCTAAGAGTTGAACCTACCTTGATAACACGTATTAAAGAAGCTCAACAGGAAGATGGTGAATTATGGGCTATTATACAAAATATGACAGAAGGCAAACAACAAGAATTTCGACTCGATGACGACGATGTGGTGTGGCAAGGTGATAGATTGTGTGTTCCAGCAGATCCTAATATTCGAGAAACATTAATGAAAGAGGCTCATAGCTCCCAATTCTCTATTCACCCGGGTTCAACGAAGATGTATAACGATTTGAAGAAAAACTTCTGGTGGGGTGGAATGAAGAAAGATATCGCTGAATTTGTTGCAAAATGTCTTACTTGTCAACAGGTAAAAATAGAACATCAAAGGGCCAGTGGTCTTTTACAACAACTTGAAATTCCTGTTTGGAAGTGGGATGATATCACTATGGATCTAGTTACTGGACTCCCTAAGACGTTGAGGAAGAATGATGCAGTATGGGTAGTAGTTGATCGACTTACAAAATCAGCTCATTTTCTGCCTATTCAAGAGAAGTTCTCCGCTATTCGATTGGCAGAAATATTTCAGAAAGAGATTGTTAGACTTCATGGCACACCTATGTCAATTGTTTCAGATCGTGACCCACGATTTACATCACAATTTTGGAAGGGATTCCAGAGAGCTTTTGGTACAAAGTTAAAGTATAGTACGGCCTTTCACCCTCAGACGGACGGTCAGTCTGAAAGGACCATCCAAACGTTAGAAGACATGTTGAGGGCTTGTGCCTTGGAATGGAATGGGAATTGGGATGATTATATTTGCTTGGTTGAGTTTGCATACAACAATAGCTGGCATGCAAGTATTGATATGGCACCATTTGAGTTGTTATATGGGAGGAAATGTCGAGCTCCGATTTGTTGGAATGAGGTAGGCGAGCAAGTTATTGAAGGACCTGAGTTGGTGAGAATTACTAATGAGAAGGTGGAACTAGCAAAGCAGAAATTGAAGGAGGCCCGCTCTCGTCAGAAAAGCTACGCCGATCAGCATCGAAGAGAAGTAGAATTTGTACCAGGTGAACATGTTTTTATTAAAGTCTCTCCATGGAAGGGTGTTCGTCGCTTTGGTCTTAAAGGAAAGCTCGATCCTAGATTCATCGGTCCTTTTGAAGTGTTGGAAAGAGTTGGAGAGGTGGCGTACCGTATAGCTTTACCTCCAGCACTAGCTCATGTGCATAATGTGTTCCACGTGTCTACACTACGAGGTTATAATTATCACCCAATTCACGTCGTGCAATACCCGTTTCATAAGATTCAAGAAGACCTTTCATGTGAGGAAGAAGCAGAGGCAATCCTAGGACGTGAGGAAAGAATAATGCGAAAGAAAACCATATCGTTTGTGAAAGTCTTGTGGAAGAATCATTCAGAAAGAGAAGCAACATGGGAACTTGAGGACTCTATTCGGGAGCGTTACCCACATCTTTTTAGTAAAGGTACGCTTTATATCTTGTTGATTTCGGGGACGAAATCATTTTTAGGGGTATGTGTTATAATAACCCATCGTTTTAGATGTTATTATATTCATTAATCTTAGGTGATCTATAGTAAATTGTAGAACTCGAGTTAGAAACTTGAGTGCTTAAGAAAAACTATAGCGTTCCACCGCTCGATCGTGTTCTTAGAATTTCGAGGACGAAATTAAATTAATGGGGTAGTGATGAAATAACCCGAAGTAAACCAATACAAATATATAAATAATTAAACTCTAATAATAATAATAATAATAATAATAATAATAAAAGAAACAAATAATAATGTTGAATTAATAATGGATCAAGATTGCATGTAAATCCTGCGGTAACAACTACTCCTTATCTCGACGAAGCTGCCGTTCGGTTGTTACCGAACTTCACGCACAAGAATATAATCGTAAACGAATTGCTTTTTGGATTGAACCCTATAAGTAACAATTTAAACCTTCAATCACAAACCATTATGCTCGATCAATTTTCACATCCTCTCCCGTGCTCCGGTTCATCGTTTCATTCCCGGACACATTGTTGTGTGGAACCCAAAGTCAAGATAACATCCTGATCAAGAATCTTGGTCATCACAGCTAAGGACATCGCGAGCCGCCATAGCTACCTTGAGGAACTCCGGAAACAAGTCGATACCATCGGAACTTTCGGTAAGCAAGCCAACTTCACTTCAGTTGTATTCTAACTTTCAAATATAACAAATGAATCTTGATATGAGTAATAAGATGAAACGTACTTCGGCATTGGTGACGTGATTTAGCGAAGAGGCAAAGACGTAAGTGCGTTGTAAACGATTTCATGGGTCTTTCATGAACCTTATTGGTATTCTTTTTAAAACCTTCATGGGAGTTCACAAGTGAAACCAATTTGAGTAAGCTATTATTGAAACGATAGTAACATTAATATTAATTTTGATCTAATAATAATAAATAAATAAATAACTATATTTCTTATGTAAACTGTGTTCAACAATTTATAGTCTCCACCACAAAATAAATAAGTTATAATGCAAGAAGTCATAATTAAATTACTTAACAATTGAATGACGTTGTTTAACAAAACTATAACTTCTGTTAAAGCACTTTAAATAGAAATAAAAACCAAATAATAAAACCATAAAAAGTAAGTGTCTTGACGAGAATTAAATTGATTAATCTGATATAATATAATTTATCTATCAAAGTTAGGTAAATAAAGATTAGTAAATATATCAAAGATTTGAATACACAAATGAAATTAGTTGGACAGTAGCTTGTGAGTGTGTAATTCCTTTTAGGGAGTAGCTTTTAGTAATTAAAGTAAATCGTTAAATCTTTGATTTTATTTAATCAATCTGGAAAGTCCCATTTAAAGGCTGAAACTTTTATTTTAAGAATGTGTGATGTCGATAACTATTTATCCGTAACAAACAAACCGTAGTAAGAACTAATAAAAAAAAATTGTACAATCAATAAGGATAATAATTAATAACGGGACTGGGATTTTAGAGAATGACAAGATCATATGACTTGATTCTAATTTAGAGCACTTACTCATTGTAGATTCGTAAGCACGTCGGTGGAACTTTGAGACATTAAGAGAATTAGACACTTATTGAGGTACGGATGTTCTTTATTATTTATATGCTCGATCTACTAAAATTATGCAACGTTTGAAATCATTCTGGTTGATCTATGACTTTCTCATATGATCCGCTTCCTTCCTTTGAGCTACTCTGAATGTGTTGTTGAGCTATTATTCTGACCATTAAGAAAAATATATATTTTATGATATGCTTGTGAAAGTTCGTTAGCGTGCCATTGCTTGAGTTCATTCAAATTAGGATCTTTAGTCATGATTAATATATTTGATGGAGGTTGGATTATTATTCACTCATGCGGCCATAGAACCCTAGATTTGTTGACAGGAGATAGGGATACCGAGTCAACTACCTATGGAGGTACCATAGGCTTGTCGTTGTGGCTACCAACGGCTTGACACTATCCGTGACGGTGTGATCAGTTCACGGCGTCTCCACTTTTATTATGTGATTATGCTCACGGGAGAGCTTTTGGATTATTTAGGAGGCGTATGGATGCATCCTAGGATTTTGATGATATGATTAGTTCGCGGTTGAGTCGTGTAGTGCCATACACACCTTCCGATTAGGGGGTGCATTGGAGTCGCGACCAGTGTGCCGTTGTGATTATGATATATGATATGAGATATGATATCTTGGCACTGTGAATGTGCATTTTTGTATATTTGTTTGTAGGTTACTCGGTATCAATAACCCTAGCCCTTCGTTGCTTCAGCCTTTATTCTTTTGTTTATTCTGGTGTAAAGGATGGTATTCGATGGAGATGTTTTAAACTAAAGATTCTGGTTTATTTTCTAATTCTCTAACATCATGCTTCGATATATATATTATTTTATCTTTGGTGATCTGCATCCGCGCACTGAGCTTGTAGCTCAGCCGCTTTCTTGTTTTTCGCGGCAGGTAATCAAGGTTGATCGGGGCTGTGTGATGAGAGCTAGTAGAAGTTTGGGACACATGCTTGGAGACTTATTTCTTTTATTTCATAAGACTTTAATTTTTGAATTAGTATTTATTTTGGTGGATGTTTTAGACTTTATAAGTTGATGTTTTGATTTGACATTCGCAATTTAAGTATTCTTTTGGACTTAGAATGTTCTGTTAACATTTGAAGTGACCTTCTGTTCCACGTTGGGACGGGGGTGTTACAGTTGTCTTTGGATGTTATTAATTAGGTTGCCCTGATATGGATGGTCGTCACAAATCAAAGGTCAACAGGTTCAAAGTCTTGCTCGTATTCTTATTATAATAATATATTATAACTATACTTGAAATATAATAACAAATTACTATAAAATCTGTTATTGATATTTGAAATTTCACTTACGTAGGACAATATTCATCCATAGCATTATAGTAGATGCTTGATAATATAACATTTTTTTATACATGTGATAACATTTAAATTCATCACATATGTATTTATACAAATTAATATGGTACTTGGGTTGGAGAGTGTATATATATATGTCCGGAAGAAAAGAAATTAAGAGAAACTAATTATTATTTTATAAAGGAGTTAAAGATAAGTATATTAGTATTAAACCCTAATATATTTTGATAGTAGATTGATGTTCTATACTTGGTCATTTAAGTTTTACCTGAGATTCATGATCTCGGCTATAACTGGTAAAATTTTTAAATCAGAAGACAATCAACTCAAATCATTATAAGACGTCAAAACTTAAAAGTTCTAGGTATGTTCATGTAGGCAATATTGAACTTTATACTAAAAAATAAATATCAGATATAAACCAGTATATTTCTTTTAGATAAGAAGATAATCAACTCAAACCATTATAATACTAAAAAGTTCTAGGTATGTTCACGCAGGCAATATTGAACTTTCTACTAAAAAAATTATAGTGGACCTCTAATAAGGGAGTTATATCTTTATTCAAAAGAATCGAACTAATCCCTCAAATATCTTACTTTTCAACAAACTTTCATTTTCAAAAGTCAACATACTTTAAAGTTTTTCTTAGGGTAATTTTTTTTTATTTCAATTAGGTTACTTTTAATTTTTTATTTCAAACAGATCACTAAATTTCATAATTATTATAATTAGGCCACTTATACGTTGTAAAATATTTTTAAAATAAATGAGATAGTTAAATGATTAACAATATTTATAAAAAATCAAATTATTTAAAAAGATTTGCAAATTATTTAAAAAACTAATAAATATGAATGACATAATTGGAATGCTCCTAAAATTTTAATGATTTAATTAGAATAAATAAAAATATTAATGACATGATTAAAACAAATAAAAGTAATGACTTTATTGACACAGTCTTAAAACATGTTTACTGTTTTGTGAAGATTTTTTTTAATGGATTGACTCGTACACTTGTATTAATCTATAGCAATAGCAATTTGTTCACTTTAAAGTATAAAATGTTTAAAATTACGAGTTAAAAGATCAATTAACTTGACAAAACAAACGACAATATAAAATCTGAGAAAAAGGTGAAATGATGGAAACTTCTCTATGGACACCCCTTAACCACCACCAACCTGTAAAATGGTTGGAAATCAACTTCTCTATTTTACACAAGTCTCGTGAATTATTGGCATAGGAATATTAAGTGATACCAGGAACAATAACAAAAGTCATTATTATATAACTTGAAGTATTAATAAGCAAGGGGAAAAAGTAAATGACAAAAAACTTCAAATTACCAACCATTCATTGACTAAACTGCTAACACTACAAGAAAAATGGTTTTTTGCGAACATTTTTTTTGCGGCGACCTGTGTTTCGTCGCAAAAGAGTCACAAAACGACAAAAAAAATTAACTTTTTTGACTTTTAAAGTGAAGGACTTTTTTGCGGCGATGTTTCGTCGCAATAAAATAAAATTTAATTATTTTTGTTTTTTTTAATATCATGAAAACCTTTTTTAAGGGCGGAAAAAATCCCGCTTAATCATTTGCGGCGACTTTTCGTCGCAATAAATATTAATTAAATATTAAATCGTTTAATATTTAAATAATTAAAATATTTCGTCGCAATTGATTTATTGCGGCGATATATCGCCGTAAAAAATCGACCCAACTTTTAAAGTCGGGAATCAGAAATGTTGAAGCGCACATTTACACCACACCACACCCCCCACTGCGCACCCCACCCCACACCCCACTGCGCACCGCCCCCTCCACCGTCGCACGACCATAACCGCCGGCTCCACCGTCGACCGGCCCCACGCACGCCCCCTCCACCGTCTCAAGGCTCCACCACCATATACGGCCCCACGTACCACCGTCGCTGCTCCACGTACCACCGCCGCTGCTCCACCTCCGTCGCCGGCTCCTTTGCACCATAGCCACCACCACCACTTCTGATTTCAAGTAAATAACCTCAATTTTGTCTAATTTTGTGTTAATTTGTAGATAATATTTTAAAATTAGGGATTTTGTGTCCATGGGTGTTTAAGTTAGTTGAGATGAAGTATTATATCTGTATGTATGTATTTAGTGTGTTAATATGGTTATGAATGTATGTATTTTGCCTAATTTTGTGTTTTGTCTAATTTAAAATGAGATGAATGTATGTATTTTGCCTAATTTTGTTTTTATATGGTTATGAACATGGGTGTTTAGGTTAGTTGAGATGAAGGATTATGTGTGTATGTATGTATTTAAGAATGTATGTATTTAGTGTGTTAATATGGTTATGAATGTATGTATTTTGTCTAATTTTGTGTTTTGCCTAATTTAAAATGAGATGAATGTATGTATTTTGCCTAATTTTGTTTTTATATGGTTATGAATATGGGTGTTTAAGTTAGTTGAGATGAAGTATTATATGTGTATGTATGTATTTAAGAATGTATGTATTTAGTGTGTTAATTTTGTGTTAATTTGTAGTTATTTGGGGTTTTGAAGTTTATATTGTTTTGAAATCATGGATGTTGAACTTAGTTGAGTTGAAATAACATGTGTGTATGTATGAATATAAGAATGTATGTATTTGGAATGTTAATTATGTGTTAATATGTATGTATTTGTTTGAATTAGGTTTAGCAAGTTTTATGGTTATGAAAAAATGGATATTTAAGATGTATATGTGTATTTATGTATGGATGTATATGTGTATGTGTATATGTATGTTGAATTGTGATTAAAATGGATGTATATGCGTATTTGTGTATGGATGTATATGTGTATGTGTGTATGCATGTTAAATTGTGATTAAAATGGATGTATATGTGTATTTATGTATGGATGTATATGTGTATTTGTGTATGGATGTATATGTGTATTTGTGTATGGATGTATATGTGTATTTGTGTATGGATGTATATGTGTATGCGTATATGTGGGTATTTGTGTTTGTATTTCCCTAGTTTTAAATGTGTTAAGATAATTAATATTAGAATGGATGTATTTGTGTATGGATATCCATATATGTGTATGTGTGTATGTATGTTAAATTGAGATTAAATAAATGTTAAATTGTGATTAAAATGGATGTATATGTGTATTTGTGTATGGATGTATATGTGTATTTGTGTTTGTATTTTCCTAGTTTTAAATGTGTTAAGATAATTAATGTCTGTTTGTAGACACAGTTATGACGATTGATAAGACTTGGACTACTTTAGAAAATAAATTTTCTAAAGAATATCTGATTGGTCTTAAAGCATTCATGGAAAGGTGTAAAAATTATACGAATGGCCAAAATAAAGCTCGGTGTCCGTGTAATAATTGCAATAACAGTTATTGGTTTCCTCTTCCAACAATAGAGCGCCATATACATAATAATGGTTTTTGCCGATTTTACAAAACGTGGACGCATCATGGGGAATCATATGTTCCGTCACCGGTAGTTCCAGTCATACCTCAAACGACAGACCCAATACATGATTTTATTTATAGTGAATTTATTACTCAAATGCCGTATGGAACTGACTTGGAAGCAAATTTTCCTAACTGGTTTAAACAGAAGGTAAACTCATTTGTGTATAAAACTGTAACATCACGTATATCCAATAAATAAAATTTTATTTTGTAAACAATACGTTGATGTTAATTCAAAAATTTTAATAATAATAATAATAATAATAATATTATTATTATTAGTAATAATAATAATAATAATAATAATAATATTAGTAATAATAATAATAATAATAATAATAATAAAATTTTAAGACTTAAAAGTCAAATTATAAGTACAGGGGGCCTTAATGACATTTACAAAACTTATTTACAAAACTTATTTACAAAACTTTTGACATAAAATGATAAAAACATAAACCACAGGGACTGATTCTGTAATTCTGGAAAGTCACCCAACCCACCCCTTCTTCCCCGATCGCACCCACGTTTGTCGGCCCCTTTACACGCCAAAATCGCACTAACACCTTATTTTAATCAAATTAAACGAATATAAACTACCATAGATCTGTTTCTAAACAACTCTCATTCTCAATTTCGCTTAAAACGAGCTCAAACACCCCATTCGAACACCCCCATTGTCGCGGACCTGCAACTCGATTGTTAGCCAACCTCCAATCAATTTTAATTGAATTTGATAAGGGGCTTTGTTTCTAGATCATCATTCAAAGCTTCCCTAAAGTTTAATTTGATTACAATCATCGTTTGAGCATCATTCGATTGACACGAGTGCCGCGACTTGTTCTTCATCAGGTTTATCTCCAAATCAATACCATACATGTAATTCAACACACACCCACACTCGGTTTCACATGGGGAACAAAAGCCCCATGTTTGTAATCGATAACTGAATCGAATTGGTGTTCAATTGGACGGGATTCGATCTAGGGCTTATACGGGAATTTGGGGTTGAGGGAGATTGTGTTTAAAAGAAATAAAACCGGATCATAACCGCGGCTTAGGCCTTTGGTTCATCGGTTCCTGCGCTCCATTTCAAACAAGAGGTCCCGGGTTCGACCCCGGGCCACCTCAAACATTTTTAGGCCATTTTAAGCCTTTAAAAATTATGAAAAAAATTCTAAAAATCATAAAAATGTTTTTTACACACATTAGAAATTTTTAAAACAACCTAATTATTTTCTGAAATTTATTTCAACATTTTATTTATTTATTTTAATTGTTTTAAATAAATAACATAATTAGTTTAAATTTTTATAAAAAAATAGACTTTAAATCACATCATCCAATTATTTCAATATATACACCTGTTTAACAATCAAATATAATATTCGTTATTTTTATCTTGGCATTTTATCTATTTTATTAATCGTGTAAACCAAGATTAAATATAAAAGTTTTATATTTAAATCTTTTCAAATTCATTTTCATTTCTTTTAACCATTTAAATAATTAAATATTTTAATTAATCATCACGTAATTAATTAATAAAATTAATTATTTGTTTTTTTTTTCACACTAAATCAAACGATTACGCGTATTAACATATTTATTCCTATTAAATTCTAAACGTAATCACATTCAATAAATTTATTTTATTTAGTTATGGACATTCAAACTAAATAAAAATTAGTTTATTTAAACTACCATTCAAGACCCAATGGAAATCCTAATACATTCCCAAATTCCCAAATTATTATTATTCTAATTCGAGACACCGTTCCTTAGGTTAATCGTAAGGAAATCGTTGGTGTCTAATCTATCACATCCAGATTCTAATCTCATCAATCAAGTGAGTATTCATATCCCCTTTTTATATCATTTCTTATTTTGGGGAAATCATGTGATACAATATATTCAATCATGATATTCTATTGTTATTTCATTCTAAATTCAATTCAAGACAGGTTATGTTATTACTTGCAATTATGTGAACATACTATGATAAACTGGACGACAGTTTAACCCTAATTCAATCAATCAATCCTGGTATCAATGGTAGATCTACTGGTTTGGATAACCCACCCCATATGAATAGTCGAGTGGTGATTGTGCCAGAGGCAGGAGTTAATCTATGGTGTATGTGTGGAGTCTATTATATGCAAGTGTCAAGTCAAGGGGTTGTTATTGTGTCGATTTATCTATATGCTTTACTATTGCAATATAAGTCTTAACGTTACCTTGTGAATTGGATTATTCTCAATCAATCAATCAATCTATATGTATACTTAAAACTGTGATTACTCACCAGCTAATTCATTAGCTGACATTATTTTCTCATATGATTTCAGGTTAAGCAAGTTAGTGGACTTCTACATGCTCATATAAGACCCGGACTTAGTCAAAACAAAAGACAATTACTATTTGTGACTTTAACTGTTGTATTTGTATCTGTTAAATTCATGTTATCCTGTAATCTGATTTTAATATTACTTTCACTATTAGACAATCATGAGTTATGAACAATCAATCATTCCCTCGTCCGCTCCGATGATTCCGCCGTCGGTTAGGGTGTGACAGATGATGTGACAGATTGGTATCAGAGCCATGGTTATAGGGAATTAGGTTATTAGAAATGGAATGACCTAGACTATAACTAAGTACCTTTACACATGAGTCCTCTCATGTATTTTATATGCATAGATAGGATTATATGTGCTTTACATGTTTATACTTGATTATGTGATTATATGCCTTATGTGATTCTTCTTATATTTTAAATCTTATCAATGTACACACGAATCTTAAATCATATCCTAAGGCATTGTGTGCCTAATTCAAGTGATTTCAAACTCCAAAACTCGATTGTTATTCATGGTTTTTTAAATTCGTCAAAGTCTGTGTCTTACAACTTGAAACATGCTATGCTGGAAGAGTGGGATGCCTGTATCTCGGGGTGTTCTGTCTAGGCAAGGTATTCGTATAAATCCAAAACAACCGATGGATCTGTCTACCTTACCTGGGAATCCTCGGGATGAGTATCTGCTTATAGGTACGCATGTCTTCAACAAAGTTGTGATTGACCCAATACTTTGATTAGTCAACGTACTCGCTTTGATTTACGAATCAAACGATTACACTCGGAACATATCATTGTTATTATGCCAAATTCCCGATTGTCGTTTTCATGTGGTATAACTTCTATTATCCAATTCTCATAAAATATCTCAATGATATTCCAGAATGTCTTCTCGTCAAATCCGTTCACGGTCTAGAAACTCTGGCCGTAAGATTTCTGCTATTGTAGCACGTGAAGTTACTGCGGTCATCCCAACTCTACTTACCCATTTGAACCAAGGCAACAATACTGTTCAAAACCCAACTGCACCAAACCCTCCCCGAACTTGTACCTACAAACATTTCAGTTCTTGCAACCCCACAAAGTTCAGTGGAACTGAAGGAGCTACCGGATTACTACAGTGGTTCGAAAGCATCGAGAACACCTTCCTAAACAGCGAATGCCCTGAAAATCTAAAAGTCCGGTATGCCACAAGTGTTCTTCAGAAACGCGCACTTACTTGGTGGAACGGGGAGAAACGAACCCGTGTAACTGAAACTGCTCTAGCCTTAACATGGACTGAAGTTAAGGAGCTCATGACTAAAGAGTTCTGCCCAAGAAACGAAGTCCAGAAACTGGAAGCTGAGTTCTGGGAATTAACCCAAGACAGTGGCGAGAACCTAGCATACACTAACCGATTCCACGAACTGAGCCTTTTGGTACCGCATCTTGCTACCCCTACCTCCCAAGCCATCGAGAAATGCATTGGTGGACTACCCATGCAGATTCAGGATACGGTGCTAGGAAGGAATCCTTCAACACTAGAAGATGCTATCAGGCTGGCTGCACAGTTAACCGATAATCATGTGAAAGCTGGTTCTTTGACCAGAAAAGGGTCGAAGAAAAATACCGATAAACTTCCTAACGAAACCGTCAAAACCGACCAACCGAGCTTTCCAAGAACAAGAAGAGGAAGGCTAACTCTCAAAACTTTGCTGTAATTACCCCTGTTGTACCAATTAATCAAGTCCCTCCAACTCGTCAACCAACAGTAAACAACCAATCGCTAATGAAAAAGTCATACGCTGGACCCTTTCCGCAGTGTAACAACTGCATGTATCACCATCCCGCTAACATTCAGTGTCGTCAATGCACAAACTGTGGTCGTTTGGGTCATACATTCAACGTGTGCAAGAGTGCTGCTAAAGCTCCAACTAATGCACCAGTTCACCAACATCCTCCTGCAATTACCCAGGGTCGTGCATGCTATCAATGTGGTGATCCGAACCATTTTCGCAATCGATGCCCTCAACTTGTCATCCCGATTCCTACGGCTCAAGGACGTGCTTTCAACATTAATGCTCAACAAGCTCAAGCCACCAATGATGTGGTGTTGAATAATTCTTGTACTTGATTTCGTCTTCATAATGTAATTCAAGATTTGTAATCGGGATTTCCTTTTGTTACATTGATGTAATCTGAAAATTTCTAAATTTCTAATTGAGATATTTTTCCTTCGTTGTTAACTTGAATTTTGAACCGCATGCATCGTGGGAGATACGAGTGTCCTAAATGATTCTAACTCATCAAAACAGGGGTGATTCCCTTACTTTGGTGATGATTCTTTATTCGTTTCAATAAATGGTTTCCAATGATGTGTTTTATGAAATTTCATCCTCTGGATTAGGGTGATTTCCTTATCTCGAGGACTGACTTCAATTATTCACTTTGGAACTTGCATTTCACAAATGACATGATCTTACCAAAATAGGATTGAAACCCGTACTTTGGTGACAAATGTCAATCTTCGATTGTTTTCTTGTTAATATCAAGCTCAATCATCAAGATACGCGTGAAATTCATACCTTGATGATAATTTCATTTTTATGGATTGTATTTTCTCAAATGAGACGACCTCATCAAAGTAGGAGTGAATTCTGGATTTTGATGAAGAAGTTCATCTTGTTATATTTTATTTTTGTAAACTTCATCGTTAAGATAGGAGTGATTTCCCTTACCTTAATGGTGAGTTATCTCGTCTTATTTCTAAAGATTCTCAGATCGAACTTTTTGATTGGAAGGTTAGTGGTCATACCTTGAGAGTACACCATCAAGTTAGGAGTGAAAACCATACCTTGGTGACTATTCTCATTTCTTGATCTCCAACTTACCAAGGTTGTAATCAAGTGACGAGAGGCATGTAGTGACTCGAAGGGTGAAATAATATTAGTGTTTCGACCTATCAAGCTAAAGCATGATCTCTGAACTTGAACAGAGACCTGATCGCTTTAAGTTGATTTTGATTCCAAGTTTGGAACATTTAAATTCTTAAATCGATTTCTTTCCCTTTGCCCTCATGTTTTGATCTAGCTATATGGAACCATTTATTCCTTATCTATCGACTTTCATTGTGAGTTATCAACAAAACCTGATTACGTAATGGTAGTCTTCCTAAACAATCTTTTGTCAAGTAAAGATATTATCTCTGATCGTGATGGTTGCTTCATCTCTCATTTCTGGAAAAGTCTTCAATCAGCTCTCGAAACTCAACTGAATCTTAGCACAGCTTATCATTCACAAACCGACGGTCAGACTGAAAGAACGATACAAACCCTCGAGGATATGCTCCGGGCTTGTGCCATTGATTTCAGGGATCGTGGGATTCTCATTTTTCGTTGATTGAATTCTCTTACAATAACAGTTACCAGGCCAACAGATGGCACCATTTGAGGCCTTGTATGGTCTGAAGTTGGTGAATCACAAATTACTGGTCCGGAATTGATACAAGAAACAACCGACAAAATTCATAAGATCCGTGATAATTTGCTCTCTGCTCGAAATCATCAAAAGCATTATGCTGACAAAAGACGTAAGCCCATGGAATACAATGTCGGTGATCTCGTACTTCTTAAGGTGTCACCTTGGAAGGGAGTGATTCGCTTTGGAAAGAAAGGGAAACTAGCACCTCGTTACGTGGGTCCATTCAAAAGTGTTTGAGCGAATTGGGAAAGTGGCCTACAAGCTTGAACTATCTCAAGAGCTCAGCAAAATACAACCAACGTTTCATGTTTCAAACCTCAAGAAATGTCTTGCCGATGAAAATCTCCACATTCCACTCGACGAAGTCCAGATTGATGAATCTATGCACTTTATTGAGAAACCTGTGGAAATTATGGATCGGAAAGTTAAACAACTCAAATGTAGTCGGATACCCATTGTCAAAGTCCGCTGGGAATCTAAACGTGGCCCAGAATTCACCTGTGAGCGTGAGGACCAAATGAAGTCCCAGTACCCTCATTTTTCTCGTTTCAGCCTTCTCGTGAACAAATTTCGGGACGAAATTTCCTAAAGCAGGGGAGACTGTAACATCACGTATATCCAATAAATAAAGTTTTATTTTGTAAACAATACGTTGATGTTAATTCAAAAATTTTAATAATAATAATAATAATAATAATAATAATATATAATAATAATAATAATAATAATAATAATAATAATAGTATTAGTAATAATAATAATAATAATAATAATAATAATAAAATTTTAAGACTTAAAAGTCAAATTATAAGTACAGGGGGCCTTAATGACATTTACGAAACTTATTTACAAAACTTTTGACATAAAATGATAAAAACATAAACCACAGGGACTGATTCTGTAATTCTGGAAAGTCACCCAACCCACCCCTTCTTCCCCGATCGCACCCACGTTTGTCGGCCCCTTTACACGCCAAGATCGCACTAACACCTTATTTTAATCAAATTAAACGAATATAAACTACCATAGATCTGTTTCTAAACAACTCCCATTCTTAATTTCGCTTAAAACGAGCTCAAACACCTCATTTGAACACCCCCATTGTCGCGGACCTGCAACTCGATTGTTAGCCAACCTCCAATCAATTTTAATCGAATTGATAAGGGGCTTTGTTTCTAGATCATCATTCAAAGCTTCCCTAAAGTTTAATTTGATTACAATCATCGTTTGAGCATCATTCGATTGACACGAGTGCCGCGACTTGTTATTCATCAGGTTTATCTCCAAATCAATACCATACATGTAATTCAACACACACCCACACTCGGTTTCACATGGGGAACAAAAGCCCCATGTTTGTAATCGATGACTGAATCGAATTGGTGTTCAATTGGACGGGATTCGATCTAGGGCTCATACGGGAATTTGGGGTTGAGGGAGATTGTGTTTAAAAGAAATAAAACCGGATCATAACCGCGGCTTAGGCCTTTGGTTCACCGGTTCCTGCGCTCCATTTCAAACAGGAGGTCCCGGCTTCGACCCCGGGCCATCTCAAACATTTTTTAGGCCATTTTAAGCCTTTAAAAATTATGAAAAAAAATTTTAAAAATCATAAAAATGTTTTTTACAAACATTAGAAATTTTTAAAACAACCTAATTATTTTCTGAAATTTATTTTAACATTTTATTTATTTATTTTAATTATTTTAAATAAATAACATAATTAGTTTAAATTTTTATAAAAAAATAGACTTTAAATCACATCATCCAATTATTTCAATATATACACCTGTTTAACAATCAAATATAATATTCGTTATTTTTATCTTGGCATTTTATCTATTTTATTAATCGTGTAAACCATGATTAAATATAAAAGTTTTATATTTAAATCTTTCCAAATTCATTTTCATTTCTTTTAACCATTTAAATAATTAAATATTTTAATTAATCATCACATAATTAATTAATAAAATTAATTATTTGTTTTTTTTCACACTAAATCAAACGATTACGCGTATTAACATATTTATTCCTATTAAATTCTAAACGTAATCACATTCAATAAATTTATTTTATTTAGTTATGGACATTCAAACTAAATAAAAATTAGTTTATTTAAACTACCATTCAAGACCCAATGAAATCCTAATACATTCTCAAATTCCTAAATCATTATTATTCTAATTCGAGACACCGTTCCTTAGGTTAATCGTAAGGAAATCGTTGGTGTCTAATCTATCACATCCAGATTCTAATCTCATCAATCAAGTGAGTATTCATATCCCCTTTTTATATCATTTCTTATTTGGGGGAAATCATGTGATACAATATATTCAATCATGATATTCTATTGTTATTTCATTCTAAATTCAATTCAAGACAGGTTATGTTATTACTTGCAATTATGTGAACATACTATGATAAACTGGACGACAGTTTAACCCTAATTCAATCAATCAATCCTGGTATCAATGGTAGATCTACTGGTTTGGATAACCCACCCCATATGAATAGTCGAGTGGTGATTGTGCCAGAGGCAGGAGTTAATCTATGGTGTATGTGTGGAGTCTATTATATGCAAGTGTCAAGTCAAGGGGTTGTTATTGTGTCGGTTTATCTATATGCTTTACTATTGCAATATAAGTCTTAACGTTACCTTGTGAATTGGATTATTCTCAATCAATCAATCAATCTATATGTATACTCAAAACTGTGATTACTCACCAGCTAATTCATTAGCTGACTTTATTTTCTCATATGATTTCAGGTTAAGCAAGTTAGTGGACTTCTACATGCTCATATAAGACCCGGACTTAGTCAAAACAAAAGACAATTACTATTTGTGACTTTAACTGTTGTATTTGTATCTGTTAAATTCATGTTATCCTGTAATCTGATTTTAATATTACTTTCACTATTTGACAATCATGAGTTATGAACAATCAATCATTCCCTCGTCCGCTCCGATGATTCCGCCGTCGGTCGGGGTGTGACAGATGGTGTGACAAAAACCGATTATACAAACCGATTATACAAATTTTCCTAATTTTCTCTTATTTCAAATAGATCAACCGTCGTCGAGTAAATGATGAATCTAGTGTTAGTCCTCAGTTATTTGCTTTAGCAAATGGACCACGACATGCAAACTCTTACACCGCTTGTATAGTTAACGGTGTGAGATTTGTAGTTCATAGCCGAGACGTACGTCGTACAACTCAAAATAGCGGCATCTCAACAACTGGTCAAGATGGAACAAAGTATTACGGTTTGTTGGAAGAGATTCTGGAGCTAGGCTATCTAGATCGTTGTAAGGTTGTGTTGTTTCGATGTAAATGGTTTAAAACTAATAACTTATGATGGTATGAGTACAGATGAAGCTACAGAAGTCGATGTTTCCCTTGAGTATGTCAATGTAGAGGACGAAACATATGAAGATACGGATGAGGGTGAAGACAACGATGCAGACAAAGCTGTTGACGTTTCTGATAATTCAGATGATGAATTAGACGAATTTAATAATGATTGTGGAGAAGATTCTTATCACACCGATGACTCTGATTGATTGTAATTTTTAATTTTAACCGAATCATTTATTATGTTTGATCTATTATGTTTATTGAATTGTTTTTTCAATTGTGTGTTTAGCTAATGATTCAATTGGGGTATATTTGTATACTTATATAATATTTTTTTACAGATGGCAGACGTGGCCCGAGGTCACGGTGGGGATACCTATGGCCGTGGTCCACCTGGTGGTGGTCCTCCCGATGATGATCGATCGTGGCAGCCGCCACGACAGTGCGAGGCCAGTGATGACTCCGGCAGCAGCAGCGGACGAGGTATGACAAATTTTTTATACTATTATATTTTAAAATGAAAATATATATATTTTACATAGAATTTTTATACTCTTATCAATTTGCAGGACAAGGCAAGCGTGAAAAGACCACACTTCAAGGTATGCGAAAGAGAAATCCACAAGGAAATTTGCTCACAATTGAATTTGAGAAAGGTACGCATGACACCTACAAACCTGTGGGTGTCAATCAGGCGACCTTTGCTTCACTGGTTGGCACACTCGTTGACAAATTTTCTCAAAACTACAAGAGCTGGAGAAAGATACCTGCAGAGTTGAAGGCGACTATCTGGCCTGACTTACAGGTTAAGTTTTTGATAATTAAATTCAGTGATTAAATATATATACACTAAGCTATTTATTTTTATAATTTGCAGATGTATTTTGATATGACTCCCCACGAAGACCTGAGGGCAGGCATTGAGAAATATGCTGCAAACCGATATAAAGATCACAAATACCGGTTCAAGCAAAAACATTTTAGCAAAATAGGTGGGGAGGACAGGGTTGATATTTCTGATGTTGTGCCACCTGATATGCAAGAATCTGAATGGAAAGGCTATGTGGATTACTACACTTCTCCTGAAGTCAAGGCTCGGTCTGCAACCAACAAGTCCAACAAAGGGAAGCAGACGATCAAGGGACATGGCTGCCGGACATTTTAGCCTAATGTCGTTATATGTTTGTAAGTTGTTTTAATCTAATGTGTTTATAACTTATTTTATGTGTGTGTAAGTTACTTTTATATTATTATGTAACTATATAATGTGTTTACAGCGGGAAGAAGGTTCTGATGAATCTGGGAGTGCCATATTAGCATATCGTCGCTTCTATACGATTCAAGCGGTAATTTCTATCAACCTGAACCCGCTGCATACTATGTAAGTAATGTACATATCTTACAATTTATAAAAATAAAGTAATATATAACATTACCATATATATAACATTGTTTATTTTTTTTTGTAAACTATAAAGGAACAAATGGTCGCGCTTCAACAACGACATCCAGAAATGTCAGAGAAACAGATCATGCGCCAGGTGTTGGGGGAGCGGCCCGGGTGGGAACGTGGCATCAGTCCAATACCGAGCGTGCCTTCACAACTCCCACCTCCATCTCATAGAACGGATCAACGGATGTTCTCACAATCTGAGGTTGAGGAGATGATAGGAGCGAGACTGGCCAGTGAGCAAGAACAATGGCAGTCACAGATGATGGCTAATATGATGGCACAAATGCAAAGTCAAATCCAAAGCCAAGTCCAGAGCGCGTTGAAGAGAAGTGGTCATTCTCAACAAAATGATGAAGATGAAGAAGATGATGAAGGTGGGTCGTCATAGGATGGTTTGATGGTTTTGATAGTGTTTGGTGATTGTTATGAATATTTTCAGTTTGATGTTTGTTATGAATATTTTCAAACATTTGTTTGTATGACAATATTTTGTTTATATGCTATGTTTTGCGAATGGTTTGATGGTTTTGATAGTGTTTAGTGATTTTGAACAACAGGATTGGTTTGGTACCCAGAAAAATCTGGGTGGATTGCTGCAAATGCAGCAAAATTATTTAAAAAAAGGTTCTTTTTTGCGGCGATTTTTTTTCGCAAAAAACAGTAAATCATATGGAAAGTTTTCGCCGCAAAAAAGATTTTGGTCAAAAAATTTGCGGCGATATATCGCCGCAAAAAAGAATATTTCGTCGCAAAAGAAATCGTCGCAAAAGAATTTCACTTTTTTAAAAATAAGTGGAGCCCACAAAAGAAATCGTCGCAAATTTCGTCGCAAATAATATTTTGCGACCACTCTTTTACGACGAATTTTTTACGACCAAAATTTCGTCGCAAATGACATATTGCGACGAATGTGGAGTTTTTTGCGACGATAATTATCGCCGCAAAAAAACTATTTTCTTGTAGTGTAAACACATAGGGCGTACCTGGTGCTGCAAAGAGCTCCCGCGTTTTCGCAGGGTCCAGGGAGGGTCCGTCCCATTTAGGGGAAGATGTGCGCGGTCTTTCCCCCACATTTTGTGGGGAGGCCGTTTCCACGGATCGAACCTGAGACCTTCGGTCCCTTAGGAACAGCGTTTTCGCTGGTGCTTAGTGTAAACACATAGTTAAACCTAATTATAAAGGAAATTCACATGATCAATAGCCAGGCATGTTGGACTTCTTTTTTATCCAAAATAAACGCATTAAACTTTTTTTTCCCTGTAATACCATTTGAACTAAATCTTAATTGTAAAGTGGTTTGATAGGACATGAGTTACGAGCTCATATATCTAATGGTTAAATAGCGTGTCTTATAGCTAAAAGAATATAATGTTTAATTTATGTAAAGAGCAGGTTATAATGTATATGTTCTTAATAAATTGCTCTTGAATATAACTAGGTATTTTTCTCGCGCGTTGCCGCGGGGGATTTATAGAATTGCTATTAGGTATCATTTCGAGATTTGGTTTAGGCTCAATGTTAAATCCCGGAGCATATCGGCTGCAACTCAGGTTGTAAGTACACAAAAGTGTACTCACTGTCCACAGGAATGCCACGCCAAAGATGACGTCAGTACCAGGCACATAAATTTGATTATAGTATATACTGGTTAAACCTGACCAATTGTATAAGCATCCAATGGTGGAAGTAGAAGGCTAAACTACTCCTGATTCGTTTTGCCCCTCCCTGCTGAGCTTTCGGAATCCTTTGAGCCATCATAAGAAGAAATGAAGAAAGATGTTTGATTCTTTTGCAAAAACCTACAATAGCGCATATAAAGGTCAGCCTTTTTTAACGCATATATGATATGCAAAATGAAGATGTTTTTCAGTGTAAGATAAAGGTTGTACTTGAGAAAGTCAAGAAATTTCTGCTGCAAACGCATGGCCAGATCCTCTTCTATGTTGACATATGGCAATAACTCGGGCAATTTTACTACGTAAAATGTGAGATGATTGGATAAAACGATAATCAAGAAGTCACGAGCCCACAGCATGTTATACTAATATAAAAGCATATATACCAAACAGACGCAGGAGATGTTCAGCGCCATATATGGTTGAAGGAGAAACATTATCTGTAACCATTTCTTGAAATTGTTTATGTTCCTTATTGTATAAAAGAATAACTGGCAAGGCTCTGTCAAAATAACATCTTAATCCCTTTAATATCTCTCCAACTGCATCCGTCATCCTGCAATCATGCCAACAAAATCAATAAACATTTTTATAAGAAATGATTACAAATGAGTAAATTGACACTTGTGGACTTACATGCCATCTTTCTTTGACCTGTATTCAAGGTATTTTGCCAATATGTCATCAACATTTGGAGAACGGGGAAGTTTAACAAGCTGGGGAAAAATGTTCCAATGATAAACTTTCTAGACAATAACTAAAGAAATTACAATTTAGAGTTGTACCTTATCTTGATGATTAATAAATTCCCAATCATCCACAAGTTGTTTTTTTAAGGTTGATGAAATTTGAATCTTCACTGGCTTTTCAACGGATGCATTCCCTTTCTGACACAATTAACAAACATCAATCGGCTTATAGCACAAGATTATAAATTTATACAAGATATATGAATTTACCTCTGTACTTGAATCATTCTTTCTCTTCTTCCCTTTTGCCCCTGAAGTAACACCCAAATAGAAACATATTAACAGTTAAGATTTCCAAGTTATAGCACAAGTAAATAAACTGAGAACCACAAATGACTAAACAGTAAAGTTAAAAGAATATACCACTACTCTTGACATCCTCTTTTTCCACTTTTATATCTGAATAAGCCAAAATATTTATATGTTATTCATTGAACAGAAGAAAGCAGAGTGTATGTCACTTAAGAGATGATAAATTGAAATGAGTTTGTATATCAATTTGAGTTATTGCAAGGATTGAGGGGAGAAATACCATTTAGAATTTTTGGCTTAGTTTGAGTTGAGCGTCCAGATTTAGGGTTCTTGTCAACACCCTGTTTTTTGTCAAGGGCTTGTTGCCTCTGGATGTTCTCTTCAGTATATTTCATCAGCCGGTCAACGCCAACCCATTCATCCCAACTGTTATCAAATAATAATAAAGCTTCATAACCATTTTATAATCTAGATTTCATATGCACCACTCTTAACACAAAGATCACCAAACACCAAACAATCACAAGATTTAAGATTCAAGATTCAAACCTCAAAACACAACTTACGACACCCACATCTCCAGATTCAAATCTCCGAGCAAAATCCTCAGCCACCACAGACACCGGACGACCATTAGCAACCACCGTCATCTGCCCACTCGCTGCCGCTGTCGCCGGCGGCACAACCACCACCTTCGGCACAAGCACCTGCACCGTTTTCGGTTCCCCATGAATCAAATTCGGATTGTTGAAGATCGCCTGAACCCTAGCCGCTGCTTCCAAAAATTCTCGCTGACCAACTGCTCTTTGAAGAGGAACGGACAGAGGAAGCTACCATGGAGTGTGGTTGAATGCAATGGAGCCCGTCTGAGGGGATTAGGGTTTTGTCCTATGAAGAGGAACGGACAGAGGAAGCTACCATGGAGTGTGGTTGAAATTTGGAGATTAGGGTTTTGTTGGGATGGTCACTGTTATCACCGACATTTGAGATTAAATAGAATAGAAATTTCTACAAAAAGAGCAGGTTTAATTTCTTTTTTTTTAACGGCAAATTTACATACCTTTAATATACTTTTAAATTTAAATCATTATCTCTTAATGAGACTCAAACTTTCACCCGTTGAAAAGGACATCACTTTTTAATACCTTAATACCATTAATGATTGTTTGCATAAGATGTTCTGAGAGTTCAAATCCTTATAAGGACATGATTAGTGATATCTTTTTTTTTAAGGTGAACGTCTCAGCGGTAGAACCGTCTCATGCCACACAAATCACGCGAGTTCGAGCCTCCATGATTAGTGATATCTAATAGAAAAAAAATGTTGTTAAAAAAAGTTCTTTAGTGCTTACTTTACTGATTAGTGATATCTAATAGAAAAAATTTGTTGTTAAAAAAAGTTCTTTAGTGCTTACTTTACTACTAGTCGTGGCCTTTTGGGGATATTCAGGTAGTAAGTCATGTATCTTCAATTAATGATTATGAGTTTCAATTCGGAAGTGTAGATTGTAGTGATTTTAATTAAAAATTTTAGATGTTGTTAAAAAACTAGTCATACATTGTTTCTTTTTTTCTTAATTTAAAAGTTAATTTTTCAAATTCAACTTTTTATATGCATCTTTTCCTAAAAAAAAATCAACAACTTTTTTTATATGAAATGGTGTTTGAGTCTACAATGTGTCTAGACTCTTGATGGAAGATGAGACGTTAATGTTTTCATAGTTACACAAGATTTAGTTTTCGCTAGGAGAGAAGAAACAAAGACCACCATTGTTAACCATTTTAGAGCACTAGTGGGTGATACTCGCGAAGTGCGACGGGGGAATAAATTATTTTAGGACTTTATATCTTTAGTCAACTCTCTCTTATTGTATTAACCAATGATTTAAACCTCCTGGTTCAACTGGGTTTAACTGAGAACCACCGGATTCAAAAACCAAAAATATATTTTTTATCAATTTGGTTTTATGTTTAATGACATAGAAGAAGTCATGTGAAACACAACTCCTCTTTTAAACTTTGAGAAAAAAGCTTCTTATATGAGAGTTAGATATTGCTTTAGTTTTTCTCAAATCAGGTGAACCAGGATCAAACCGGACTATGTAATCAGAGTTCAAACAAGAAAATTAATACGAAAGATGATCTTTATAACTTTGATCATAGAACAAATTATGAACTATCAACTTTTTCTTGGTCATGCGCCAAAAATACACAACACTACGCACAATAAACGCACATCAATGTAGGTTTCTCCTAGTTATTATGAACCCATTTTATAATACTTAAACCCTCCTTCGCTTTTTTGATTGGCTTATGTGAGATAAAATAATTAATCATCAGAGGAATGAAGTTGTAAATAATGAGTTGTTTATGTATCAACACTTGTACCAGATACAATCATCGTTTTCTTTAATATCTTAAACTTTTAATAAAATTACTAAATTGTCCATCTCGAATATTTTATAAAGTAATAGTAGGTACACCCGCATTATGTGACGAGATAACATATTTTCTAACTCTATAGACAATTCTCTTTAAATAAGTTTATAATTTAATCATAATTAATATAAGAGAATTGTTGATGTCCTTCAAAATCTTAAATGTCGACGTCAAACGTTGTCTCTCTTGTAAGAAGATAAAACACTACATGATTATTCTACTAAAATATTAATAGACTTTTATAAACCACATAACATAAATTTATAAATTTCAAAAAACACTTCAAACTTAAACATGACGTATCTACCATGATAACAATAACTCAGGGAGAACCGAGTTCAAACCCAACCATATAAACCGAAGATGAATAAAAAAATCAAAAAAGAAAATAAATAACACTTAAAATTTTAACTAAAATTGATCTTTTTCATGTTTTTTCATAACAATGGATGCGTAAATCATGAGACTGTTTTCCCTAAATTCCATGTATCCTTTTTATAAGTGTTGAACTCTTATAGTCTTATTTTACTTTTTAGTTTGGTCAATGTGGTATTGGAAACATATCTATATTAATATATGAATGGACAAAGTTGTAAATAACAATTTGTTTATGGATAATCACTTGCATCGAATGCAACAATATTGTTTTTAAGTGTCCTACAAATGGATTAAAATTGCATAGTTGTTTAAAGAGTTATATTATATAGTAGTATAGAATTACATTTTATAATGGGTTTCTTACATTTATAATTACAATAAAAACATTATTTTCTCTTTATATTTTTCAATTAGAAAATATTATTTTATACATTTATCATTATTTTTATCGAATGCAACAATATTGTTTTTAAGCGTCCTACAAATGGATTAAAATTGCATAGTTGTTTAAAGAGTTATATTATATAGTAGTATAGAATTACATTTTATAATGGGTTTCTTACATTTATAATTACAATAAAAACATTATTTTCTCTTTATATTTTCAATTAGAAAATATTATTTTATACATTTATCATTATTTTTAACTCTTATTCACTCACAACCACTTTTAAAAAATATTAAAAAATTAATAAGGGTGAATGGTGTTTGTATCAAATATACAGATGAACAATAATAATTTTTCTTTCTTCCACTTACAATCACCCACAATCATTCCATGTAATATATAAAACACGCTCATAAATATATAAGAAACCCATTGTGAGTTCTCTTACCTGCTTCCATTGTTTTTTTAAACGGGTATAACTTTTACGTATCTCATTATTTTTTTAAAAATACCGTACCATGAAACCGAACACTTTACTTCGTTTAATATGAGTAAAGTATTACAATATATATTTTAAAAATATGTTTTTTTTCCAAAAACCACCAATATACTATTTGTAGGGGGAGTTATTATACAAAGTGTCCAATACATACAGTCTATGAAACCACTAGGACAAGACGTGTTTTTTAGGAAGAGGGGTACTTTAATCTGTATTAAGTTTATCACTACAGGTAATAACAATTACTCAACCTATAAAAAAACAATCACTTAAGTTGTGCAATCGTTACAAAAGTTATGTTTATAATTATGAGTAACAATAATTACTCAACTTATAAGAATAGTTACTCAAATCATATGGTAATTACGTAAATTATATATATAATTATGCAAGTTATATTTATAACTACGAAGAATATTAATCTCACATATTATAAGCACAAGTAACGCGTATGTCTCTTTTAAAAAATGTATTGTAAGACATTATTCATATAAAAAAGATAATGATGCTCGGTTTTATTATGTAGTTTTTTTATTTTTAAATTAAGCAAACTATATGCATTAAAGAAAATTAAAAAAATTGAAAAAAACAATAATTATAGACTAATTTCAGTCTTCTCCCTCTTAAATGATAATTTTATTAAAATACGTGATAATTACATCTTTAAATTCGAACCGTTGATTTTGTAAAATCAATGTTTCATAACATTCCTATGTTTTGTATGATTTATACATTTTTTATTTGAAACTTTTTCTAGATAACAAAATATTATTATATATGTATACAACAATGCTGGGTGGAGTTCATTTGAAAACTTAAAGAAATTTATAAAACTTTTAAACTAAATATAATCTATTGATTTGATTAAGATCTAAAATCCATGGTTCTTGATAATGTTGGTAAGGTCCCACTCCGTACGTTTTTATTTAAAAAACTAGGACCACAGACCTTAATCAAGTCAAGAGTTTAGATTTAATATAAAAGTTTTTTCAAATTTCTTGGGTTTGCAAATAAGCCCTCCCCTAACAGTGTTTACATAACTGTGGATACCAAGCCAATAACAAAAGTAACTATTATAAACTTTTAAATATTTATAAAAATAAGGGAAATATAGAAGTTAAGAACCAAATGTTCAAATAATAAAACGACCTACCATTAATGCATCGACTACATTACAAAACACAACAGCAAACTTAATTATAAATTGGTCACTATCATGCTGTAAATGTACAACGAAAGAAACCAATGTATATTATTTTAAATTGATATATAATTAGTCGATAGAAACACCTTTGATATATTATAAGCAATTATATTGACAGACGTTTTTGTGTTCGTATCTAGAAGTTATGGTCAACTGTTGTGCGTTCTAATTAATATATGAAGGACGTTTAATTCACGATTAATAATATGGACAAGTATATACATTACATGCCTACAGGTATTATTTTATCATTTCTTGCTAATATTCAAAGAATATAAGACTAGTGAAAAACTGAAAAAGTAAGAAGAGAGAACAATAATTTTTTATTTTATTATTTTTAATGAGGTATTATATATAGATTCTTAAATGGTTTTCGTGGTTTTTAACATATTTATATAATTTGATTATAGAATAAAACGTGCATTGTGGGTTGTATATATAGTTATAACCGTAAAACATGCCGGCAATGCTCATCCTAAAAACATTGCTTACAATCTCACGAGTTGTAATTCATTCGGTTCCATGTAAATGCAACATCATGTTTGTGAAATTTCACGTAATAGCAATTGTTATTAACAGAAATACAATCTTTTAGTGACATTCAGTCTCTCTTGAATATATAATTTTTAAAAATAAGACAAACAATATATATAGTGCTATTACGACTACCAGTTTGGCATCCGGTCTAATTATAAAACACTTCTTATAATAATTACTGTTAATATAAAAGACAGGCATATAACCACACATATGATTTTTAAGACATAAAAAATTCAAATCACATATTAAATTCGAACATGACATTTCAATACAGAAGTCATGGGTTCAAGTTTTGTTTAATGCAATTTGCTCTAGGTGGATCAGAGGCTTTACGATAGTGGATCTTCAAACTACAAGTTTCCTTTGAAATGATAGGCAGACCTTATCACTAACACTGTTTGTGTTTACATAATATTAGTCTTTTCATCAACAGATTTATCCAAATAAACAAGCTTATAGTATTCTTATAGTTCGTTGTATGTTAAAATAAGCTTAACTTGATATTTGATTGAGCTTTTAAGCTTATGCTTATTAGTTTATAAGCTAATTTAAAGAAACTTATTTGAAGATGGTTTTTTAGTTTATTTAAAAAAGCTTATTTGTATAAGCGTGTAAGTTACTCATTTGCCGTCAAATGATTATGTGATAATATGTAACCATGACTCTTTTGGTCATTTTACTAACATAAGCTAAATAAAAAAACTAACACAAAAACTTAAAAAGAGCTTATTAATTTGTAAAATATAAGCTAATTCAAACATTTAAAAAGAACTTATCAAATATTAAAAAATAAACTATAAACTACTTTAAAATATAAAAATAAACCAAAAAATAAAAGATAGACCAAACACACCATTACTAATATCATAAAATGTCTTGATCAATACTTCAATTCAATATTTCAATACGTTTTACTTTTCAGAAATGAGAGTTCACCTAACAACGTGTGGGTGGGTCCCACACAAGGGTCAAAATAGCGTCAGCGACCAAAATCGTTGAGTGGACTGTGGCCCCTTCAACCCTCACACCTGCAGGCGTTCTTACAGTCTAAATTAATCTGCCATTCAAATATTAATATTCATTCATAAACCCTCTTTCATCTCTCAATCCTCAATCCTAAACCTAACAATTTGCTCCAAATCCTGCAACAAATGGTAACAATTCTGATCCACCACCTCAATTATTCGATTGATGTAGATAATTGTTCGTTAGAATCGATGTGGCTGATGAATTCATTATTGTTTGATCGTATTCTTCCACTAATACGTTTGATTTGAATGTTAATTCGTAATCAAAGCTTGTTAAACACGATTGTGCTAGCCAGTTTGGAAATTGAGATCGTATTCACGTTTTTTGCATCATTTTAGTTCAATTTGAGCTTGCTAATGCTGTTCGGACTGTAAATTGATGTTTGTTGCGTTCTAAAGTTGCTTCGGATTGATTATTATAACCTGATTATCATATTTATTTGAGTTTTAGTTTTCATATATTGTAGAGATGGATTGGATGGCGATATGGATTTCTGATGTATTTATGTACGGTGCTTGAAGCGAAGATGATGATCCACTTCATTGGTTTAAATGTTTATAATGTTATTTAATAACGAACACCTGTTGGAAATGTTATTAAGATCATTTAGTCATATGTCGGCTCTTTGTGAATTGCTGTTTGAATTACTGAATTTGTTAGTGTTGCAATAAATGTGTGTAAAAGTGAGGTGTGTTGCAATATAATTTATGAATTAAGTTTGCTTTTACTCAAAGAATTTACCTAATTTGCAATTGCACGTTGAACAGCCTCAAAAGCCAATATAGCAACACCTAATTCTATCTGCGAATGAAGAGGAAGGTGATCCAGACAAGATATTCTCATAATCAAGCTACTTCATTGAGGATGAAGAGATTAGTAGAAACAGCATCTGTTCTATTGAATATTATCATAGTTCTAGTAATGGTAGGCAGATCAGAGGGAGTTCCTAGAAACCAGATCATCCAACGGTTGTGCAATAATCAGACAGAGCACAATCAAGCAATATTCACCTCGAACTTTATCCAAACAACGGAAATAATTGGCAACCAAATTCGATCTTCACTTTTTTCAACAGCAAGTACAGGTTCAGCACCTGATGCTAATTTTGGACTTTTTCAATGCTATGGTGATCTTTCAACAACCGACTGCATTTTATGCTATGACTCGGCACATTATGTTATTTCCCGTTGCTTTCCTTATACTGGTGGTATTGTTTATCAAGATGGTTGTTTTATGAGATTTCAAAACTACAGCTTCTATGAGGAATTCGAGGGACCTAGTGACACTTCTATTTGTGGGAATATCACAAGAAAAGATAGTGTGTTTCAAGATTCAGCGAGGCGGGCTGTGTCAAATGCTGTTAGGGATGCATTAACAGATGATGGTTATTTTGCAAGGGAAGAAGTGATAATGCCTGGGTCAGTAAATGAGTCGGCATATGTGTTGGCGAATTGCTGGAGGTCATTGACTGCAAATTCTTGTAGGACATGTTTAGAGGCTGCATCTACATCGATATTGCAATGCTTGCCTTGGTCTGAAGGTCGTGCATTGCGGACTGGATGTTTTATGAGGTATTCTGATACCGATTTTCTCAATCCTGTGCCAGTCAGATCCAAAAACCGAGGTAACGATAAGTTCTTTTTTCAATTTGATTAGAGGAACTTGATAGCATTGTTAAACATAATGGATATTACAGACTGTTAGGGCTCCACCTTGTGATAATATTTATCGATTTTTTTTCAGGGAAAATGATAGCTGTTATTGCAGCTGTTGTTAGTTCCGTTGTGATTCTTGTAGTTGCATTGTTGATTAGTTTGTATATACGAAAACGGAGATTGTTACAACAGAAGAGAACAGGTACATACAATATCGAAATAATCTTGATTAGGTGGCAAAATGGGTTAACTGGTTGGGTATCATTTGGGTCAAAACTAGTAAATTTTTCGTAAGAGTCTAACTGGGTCGGGTTGGATTGACCAATAAACTTCTGTCCAAACTCTTTACCTTTTTAATAAATAAATGATGTGACAAATATGATTACAGAAGTCATACTATTTAAACAATATAATTTAGGTGACTTTTTACCTGTGAGCCATTCAACGCGTTCTCTTTTAAGCTGCTTGTTTTCCTTGTTACAGACAAAACATAACCTTTATTGATCGTTCATAAGCAAATGAGTAAAGTTTGCCACCTTTACTATGTAATTGTAGAGCCCATAATAGAATCTTGATTGAAGGATCACGTCAGTAATATGCTAAAATCGTCTGTTGCATTAATGATGATATTCAGGTTCATATGATGATGCTAAGAAACTTGCGAAGATTCTAAATGATAGTAGCTTGAACTTCAAATACTCAACTATTGAGAAAGCCACAAGGTCTTGGAATGATTCCAATAAGCTCGGGGAAGGAGGGTTTGGGACTGTATACAAGGTAGTACCTTATAACACATTATACATATTACAAATAACATAATCTCTTTAACAGTTCTCATGTTATGTTCAGCTGTCAAGTACTAAAGAATTAAACAAACATTCTATCTGGACATGTTTCAGGGAGTTCTTCCAGACGGAAGAGAGATTGCTGTCAAGAGGCTTTTTTTTAACAACAAATTCAGAGCAGCAGATTTTTATAACGAAGTTAACATAATCAGCAGTGTTGAACATAAAAACCTGGTCAGGCTGTTAGGATGCAGCTGTTTAGGGCCTGAAAGTTTTCTTGTATATGAGTATCTACCGAACATGAGCCTTGATCGCTTCATCTTTGGTAAACACAACAATTGTAATCTAATCTTCAAAATTAGATTTAAGTTTACATTGTTTATCAGCCCAATTACTTAGGAATGTGTTGATTTAGGTAAAGTTTAACGGTCAAATGGGTTTAAAAAAAGCATAAAAGGAAACACATGAAATGAGTTGAACGGAAAGTGTATTTTGAACATGAAACCTCCTAATATGTGCAGTTTTTGTAATCATATCAGACACACTAATCATTTATAAAAAAATACAACGGTTTAAGACAAAAAGTGTTTCTTGTCAAGCAACCCGAAACCAGCATCTTTTGATCTGTTACCTTCCCCGGATGTTAGCTAACT
The DNA here is from genome assembly GCA_024085815.1 of Flaveria linearis. Lineage (NCBI taxonomy): Eukaryota > Viridiplantae > Streptophyta > Magnoliopsida > Asterales > Asteraceae > Flaveria > Flaveria linearis. The sequence goes on along the minus strand of CM044005.1, from coordinate 11,673,511 downwards.
CTTTGTCTACTACCTTATATATACTTAAACCATATCTTTACATTAAAAGTTCTGTGTTTTTGAAGATAATAAACTTGAAATGATATTATCAGATGCAATAAAAGGTAAGGAATTAAATTGGGAAAAGAGACTTGAGATCATCATTGGCACAACAGAAGGCCTTGTCTACCTTCATGAGAACACCAAGACTCGAATTATTCACAGAGATATTAAAGCTGCTAATATCTTGCTTGACTCGAGGTTTCGTGCTAAAATAGCTGATTTTGGTTTGGCTAGAACTTTTCAAGGAGAGATGAGCCACATCAGCACTGCAATTGCAGGAACACTGTAAGTATCCTTTTGGTTGCATTATTTTACCTTGTGATTCTATTCTCTACTCTAGAAAGGATCAAGAGATGTTAGGGTAGAATTTGAAGTAAATTGGTACTAGAACAAAAGCAAATAGAAAACAAGCAGAAAGAAACACAGAAACAATTCTGGAACTCCTTCTCCAATTTAATTGATAGAAAAACTTACAAAGAATAAGTAAAAACTATCTCCTATTTATAGTTGATTAACCTAGCCCATCAAGTTAATCTATTCCTATATAATAGGCTTTATCTCAAACCCTTTTGAGATAAATTTAAATTACAAAAGCTTATCTCAAATCCTTTTGAGATAAAGCTGTAAACTACATAATAAACTTATCCTTTTATTTACCAGATAATGACCAAAAAATAAATTACAAAATACATCCCTAACTTTAAATAATGTCAAGATTGGTCCAACAATCACCCCCCAATCTTGACCTTGAGTCTTCTTGTTATTTTCCTGAGTCTTCAATCTTCTTTACTCCCAACAGTTCTCTCATTTCAGCAAACGTAATCTTTGGTAGAGCCTTCGTGAGAATATCAGCTGGTTGTTGATCCCCACTAATGAAATCAACCTTGATTTGATTTTTCTCTACACACTCTCGTATATAGTGATAGCGTATGTTGATATGTTTACTCCTTCCGTGAAAGACAGGATTTTTCATCAGGTTGATTGCTGACTTGTTGTCCACCTTTATCAGTACAAGTTCTTCTTTCCTTCCTGTAATTTCAGCTAACAAACCCCTTAGCCAAATTGCTTGACAGGCTGCTGAAGTTGCAGCCATAAACTCAGCCTCACAAGATGATACAGCGACTGTTGGTTGCTTTTGAGAGCACCAGCTAATGGGTCCATCATCAAAGTAAAATACCAGCCCCGTGGTTCCTTTTCCATCATCTGGATCGGCTAAAAGGCTGCTGTCATTAAATCCCAGCAGTTTATTACTTCCATTCCTTCGGTAGTGAATGCCCAGGTCTATAGTTCCTTTTACATACCTGAGAATCTGTTTTACAGCCTGATAGTGGGTAGTTTTAGGGGCTTGCATGTACCTACTTGCATATCCAACTGAGTATGCAAGGTCTGGCCGCGTATGAGTCAAGTACCGAAGACATCCTATTGTTTTTCGGTACTCTGTTGCATCTACACTGCTGCTGCCATCTTCCTTTGTTAATTTCAGTCCTGGTTCCATTGGGTATTTAGTGGGATTACACTCCTGTAGAATCAAAACACTCGATTCACACCAAAGATTAAAGAACTCAATTCGTATAACAAAGAATACTTCAAGAATCTTATTGATTATCACCTCCGATTGATACAAAGAAAACAAGAAAGAACACTTTGACTCTGAGAAAGTCAAAATTGAACTACTACTAACTAACCCTAACAACCACATTTATACTACTCACTATTAACCACAAGTTATGATTTAGTGACTCTAATAACCCAACAGTTTCAAACATATACAGAATTGGTCCTTGTACTATTACACCAACAATTCTCCACCTTAGTACATGACCAATCATTCAACCAACATCTAATAACTGCAAGCACTTCACAAACTTTGAACCTGGAACCACTTTAGTCATAAAATCTGATGCATTATCATCAGTACCAACAGCTTCAACTGAAACCTCCTTTGATTGAATAACTTCCCTTATAAAATTCAATCTAACATTTATATGCTTTGTTCTCTCATGCTGTACTTGATTCTTAGAAAGTTGTATGGCACCTTGATTATCACATAATACAACAGCAGTAGCAGGTACCTTCATCCCCATTTCAGCTACAAAACCTTTTAGCCACAAAGCTTCTTTAACTGCTTCAGTTAATGCAACATATTCTGCTTCAGTTGTAGATAATGCAACTACATGCTGAAGAGTAGCTTTCCAACTGACTAACCCATTAAGCACTTTAAACACATAGCCAGTAGTTGATCTTCCTTTATCCAAATCTTTTGCAAAATCTGCATCAACATAACCCAATACAACTCTATTTGAATCATGCCAATTACCATAAATCAACCCAAGGTTTCTGGTTCCATTCAAATATCTCATCACCCATTTGACAGCTTCCCAGTGCAACTTACCAGGATTAGAAACAAAACGACTAATCACACTTACAGCATAACCTATATCTGGTCTGGTGCATACCATCAGATACATGAGACTACCTACTGCACTAGCATAAGGCACTTTATTCATATAACTGACCTCATCTAGGACCTGTGGTGAGTCTCTTGATGACAGTTTGAAATGCAATGCTAAAGGAGTCTTGACAGACTTACTTTTGTGCATTGAAAAGCTTGACAATACTTTATTAAGATAGGTCCTTTGACAGAGAAATAGCCTTCTCTGCTCTCTATCTCTAGTGATCTCCATCCCCAATATTTTCTTAGCTATACCAAGCTCCTTCATATCAAACTCACCCTTTAACAGTTGTTTGGTGTTTGTCAATCTCACATTGCTCTTGACAACATACTAACATGTCATCTACATACAGCAACAGATATATATAACAATCAATTCTATATTCTTTGAAGTATACACAACTGTCATAGCTGCTTCTTGAAAAATTCTGAGCCAACATATACTCATCAAATCTTTTATACCAACATCTGGGTGACTGTTTTAGACCATATAGGGATCTTTTCAAAAGGCATACTTTATTTTCACTATCAACCTCTTCAAAACCAGGTGGTTGCTTCATATAAATGTTCTCTTCCAAACTACCATGCAAAAATGTTGTTTTCACATCAAGCTGCTCCAATTCCATATCTTTGGCTGCAACCATTGATAGAATAATTCTGATGGATGTGTGTCTCACAACAGGTGAGAATATTTCAGTATAATCCACTCCAGCCTTTTGAGTGAATCCCCTAGCCACCAGCCTAGCTTTATACCGAGGAGCATCTTCACTAGTTAATCCATCTTTTACTTTAAAGAGCCACTTGCAATCAACCACCCTTTTACCCATTGGTCTATCCACCAAGACCCAAGTCTTATTCTTCTGCAAAGATTCCATTTCCTCCACCATAGCCTTCATCCACTTGTCTTTGTCAATAGACTCCATTGCCTCAGTATAAGACAAAGGGTCTTCCATACTTTCTACATCAGCTACTGTAAATACAAAAGCTGATATGTCACCATCATCTCTATATCGAGTAGGAATCACAGTCTGCCTCCTAGTCCTGTCTCTAGCAATACTATAACTAGGTTGTCCACCTTGTACTGACTCATTATGGCTGCTGCTACTAGTGCTTGGAGTTTCACCCAAATCTTCTGAGTTAGATTGTAACTCCACCTCAATTTGGACACTATGATCTTCAGGTAGATCATCAGAACTCTTTCCCTTACACATCACATCTTTATACATTATGTTCTCTCTGAATGTAACATCCCTGCTTATAATCACTTTTGGGCTGACATCATCAAACCTCCATAGTCTATAAGCCTTTACACCTTCAGGATACCCCAACACAATGCACTTTTGGGCCCTGGGTTCTAGTTTATCACCCTTCATGTGTGCATAAGCTAGTGACCCAAACACTCTTAGATGTTCACAATTCGGCTTAAACCCAGTCCACATTTCCATGGGTGTTTTGTTCTCAATAGCTGAAGAAGGTGACCTATTTACCAAATATGCAGCTGTAGTAACTGCCTCTGCCCAAAACATCTTGGGTAAACCAGAGTTAGACAACATACATCTAACTTTGTTTAACAATGTACGGTTCATCCTCTCTGCCAGACCATTTTGTTGAGGATTTCCAGGCACAGTTAAGTGTCTTCCTATGCCATGATCCTTACAAAACTTATTGAACATTCCATTGCAGAATTCCAACCCATTGTCTGTTCTTAACCTTTTGACTTTCTTCCCTGTCTGGGTTTCAACCAACATCCACCACTCTTTAAATTTCTGGAAGGTTTCATCTTTGTGTTTCATCACATATATCCAGACTCTCCTTGAATGATCATCTATTATTGAGAGAAAGTACCTAGCTCCACCTAGAGAGCTAGTTCTAGCAGGCCCCCATAGATCAGCATGGATGTACTCTAGCACCTCTTGAGTAGTGTGCTTGCCTTTGCCAAACTTCACCTTGGTTGACTTCCCAAACACACAGTGCTCACAAAACCCTGCAGAGCTTTCACTAAGTTGAGTGATCACTTGTTGTTTCTTCAATTCAGCCAGCCCTTGATCACTAATATGACCCATCCTCATATGCCACAACATGGCCTTGGGCAGATCATGATCATTTACAACTGCAGCAGTACTTTCTAGTGCTTTTCCATCTAACATGTAAATGTTATTACACTTTCTAGTACCAGTCATTACAGCCAATGATCCTTTAATGATCTTCACCTTTCCATTCCTCAGACTAATAATATATCCATTACTTTCAAGAGTGCCTAATGAGATCAGGTTTCTCTTTAGATCAGGAATGTACCTTACTTGATCAAGACTGAATTCAACTCCATTTGCTAGCTTTAATGGAATTGAACCAATACCTTTGATCATGCATGGTCTATCATCACCAAGTTGGACTGTACCCATGTCTGTCATCTTTATATCATTAAAGAAGTCTTTATTTGGGGACATATGATACGAACACCCTGAGTCCATAATCCATTCTTGAGTTGCTTTGCCCTCTGAGACCATTAGTACATCTGCACTCTCATACCCATCTGAAGCCCCATCTATGGACACACTACCTTGGCCTCTGGATTGACTTGAGTCTAGTTGCTTCTTTCGTTTCTCAGGACAATCTCTCTTCAAGTGTTTCTCAGAGTTGCATATATAGCACCTTCTTTTAGGCCTTGACTTAGATCGTGAATTGTTCTTATTCTTAGAGGTTCTGTTCTCAGGTCTTCCTCTAACAAACAACCCATCACCATTCTCCTCTTTTACTTCTGATCTTCTTTTCAATTCTTTCGAATTAATGGCAGCCAGGACCTCTTCCATGGATAATGATTCCCTTCCATACATAAGGGTATCCACGAAGTGTTCATAGCTTTGAGGTAATGAGGCCAAGAAGATGATCGCCTGATCCTCATCCTCTAATTCCACTTCTATATTTGATAGGCCTAGGATCAGTTTATTGAATTCATCTACATGATCTTCAAGGGACTTACCGGGTATCATTTGAAAGGTATATAGGCGTTTCTTCAAGTATAGCCTATTGGCCAATGATTTGGTCATATAGAGACCTTCCAGCTTGGCCCAGATCCCTGCTGCAGTCGTCTCCTTGGAGACTTCTCTCAATACGCGGTCACCCAGGCTAAGAATGATCGCGCTGTGAGCCTTTTCCAACATTTCCTTCTTTTCTTTAAGGGAGAGAGTTGCTGGGAGACCTGTTTCACCCTTGAGCGCGTCCACCACACCCTGGTGTACCAACAACGCTCGCATCTTCAGTCTCCACAGCCCAAAGTCGTTTTTGCCATCAAATTTCTCGATATCGAACTTCGTTGACACCATTCTCCTGTACGAATTGAACCACCGTCTTCGTCTTTGCAATTCGAGCCGAACAAGGCTCTGATACCAATTGTAGAATCAAAACACTCGATTCACACCAAAGATTAAAGAACCCAATTCGTATAACAAAGAATACTTCAAGAATCTTATTGATTATCACCTCCGATTGATACAAAGAAAACAAGAAAGAACACTTTGACTCTGAGAAAGTCAAAATTGAACTACTACTAACTAACCCTAACAACCACATTTATACTACTCACTATTAACCACAAGTTATGATTTAGTGACTCTAATAACCCAACAGTTTCAAACATATACAGAATTGGTCCTTGTACTATTACACCAACAACTCCCACATTCCAGCTTGCTGTAGGATCTTTCTTGCATAGCTTGATTGCTTAATTTTTATTCCATCATTGCCTTGCATCACTTCTAGCCCGAGATAATAGGAGAGTGAACCCAAATCACTCATCTCGAACTTATCTTCCATTTGTCGTTTGAATTGCAGAATTTTCTCCATGTTATTTCCGGTTACAATCAAATCATCCACATAGATCCCTACTAGCAATGAACCTTCATGGGTTCTTTTTGTGTAAACGGCTTGTTCAAGTTTGCACCTATGGAATCCGTACTCCTTTAGAACCCCATCTAACTTTGTATTCCAAGCTCGTGGAGCTTGTTTCAAGCCATAAAGAGCTTTGGTTAATTTGTACACTTTTTGCTCCTTTCCTTTCTTAACAAAGCCTTCTGGTTGTGTTACAAACACTTCTTCCTTGAGTTCCCCATGTAGAAACGTTGTTTTAAGATCAAGGTGGTGAACATTCCACCCCCTTTGTGATGCTAATGCTAGAATGAGTCTAACCGTCTCAAGTCTAGCTACGCGTGCGAATACCTCGTCAAAGTCTACACCATGTTGTTGGATGTAACCTTTGGCGACTAATCGTGCCTTGTATTTTGTAATTACACCATTTGCATCCCTTTTAATTTTGTAAAGCCATTACAAACCAATGGGTCGATGTCCCGGAGGTAGGTCCATTAACTCCCAAGTTTTACATCTTTCAATGGAAGCTATCTCACTTTCCATAGCTTGCTCCCATTCTTTATGCCCTGTAGCTTCCTTAAAGTTTGTTGGTTCCCCTTCAGTGAGGAGAAGATCATAAACTTCGTATAGATTTTTCATACCTTGTGGTGGTGTGTCATCAAAAGTCTCATCTTCTGCCATAGTTGGGTCTGATTCACCGACAGTGTCTGTTTGAAGCTGTGGTAACATTGGCCCACGCTCTTTTACAGCTGATTCTGGGCTGCTAAGTTCAGAATAGGCAGAGTCAGGTGTTTCAGCATGGATTAATGGGCTGTTTCCTTGAAACGGGCTGCTAATCATTGGACTTACAGGGCTGTCAGGTTCAGCAGACCCATGTCCACTGTTTTGGGCTGCTGAATCAGCTTCATGTCTGTTGCTCCATATGAATCACAAACTCAGCTTCTTTGCTCGGTTGTTGGTGTTTATTCCATTCCCATTTGCGTGCCTCATCAAACATAACATCTCGACTGATTACCACCTTCTTTCCCTTAACATCATACATGCGATAAGCCTTGGTTCCTGGTTCTGTTCCCAAATGTATCATGGGAACACTTCTGTCATCGAGCTTCTTCACATGGTTTGAAAGTGTTTTTACATATCCAACACACCCAAACATATCCAACACACCCAAACACTCGTAGATGATCAAGTCTTGGTCTCCATCCCTTTAAGGCTTCCTATGGTGTTTGATTCTCTAAACTCCTGGTAGGTAACCTATTTAGCACATAGACTGCATGGCGTACTGCTTCTGCCCAGAACACTTTTGGCATATTTATTGCACTAAGAATGCTCCTTGTTGTGCTCAACACGGTTCGATTTCTTCTTTCGACTATGTCGTTCTGCTGGGGTGTATAGGGTGCAGTTAGTTCCCTTGTAATTCCAGTTTGTTCACAAAACAGAGTGAACTCCTTGGAGGTAAATTCTCCACCCCGATCGGTTCTAAGAACCTTTATTTTTTCCCCGTATTGGTTCTCAACCAAAGCTTTGAATATCTTGAATCGTTCAATTGCTTCATCCTTGGTTTTTAACATGAATGGCCACATAAACCTGCTGTGATCATCAACAAACAGCAAAATATACCTGTTTCCAGCTTCGGTGGCGGGTGTTATGGGCCCACACAGGTCTGCGTAAACCTGTTCCAGTGGTCTTGCAGCCCTAAAAGTGGTCTGGTCAGGGAAACTTTGTCGCGTATGCTTCCCTGCCAAACATGCTTTGCATAGTTGTGAAGGGTGGTCAATAGCCGGTACTCCATGGACTGGTTCACTAGTCTCTAAGCGCTTGATGGTGTCAAAGTTTACATGCCCAAGGCGGGCATGCCACAACCAAGCTGCATCATGAATCTTGGTTATTAAGCAAATCGGTGACCCGATTTTTAGGTTGATTTTATACAAGCGAATAGGAGACCTGTGAGTCTTCATTAGCAAAGTCCCATCCGGTTCAAACATTGATAAAATTCCTTGTTTAATTGTTAATTCACACCCTCCTTCAGCTTGCCAGATGCTGAAAATATTGCTCTTTAAATACGGGATGTAGAGAATATCGGTCAACAATCTTTGTTCCCCATTCTTACATTCGAGAAGAATAGAACCCCTTCCTTCGATTTCCACACTTGAGTCGTCTCCAAATCTGACTTTGCCCCCTATATTTGTATCAATTGCTGAGAATAAACTTTTATTGCCCGTCATATGGTTTGTTGCCCCGGTATCTAAATACCACATGTATTGCCCATCATCATGTGACCCGTATTTAGCCGGAAATACCTTTTCTTCATTCACATAGATTAGTTCCTTCTTGATTTGATAGGCTACAGCCATTAACAACGCAGGCTTGTTAGCATTAGCATGTGTTGTTCTAGCAGTGGTGGCTTGTGTTAGATGGGCCTTCTCATCATTCCTTCTGGTCGGACAGTCGGTTGAAAAATGTCCAAACGCATCGCACCTGAAACACTGCAGTTTAGACCGATCTTTCTTTGAGCTTTCTGAATTTTGGTTTCCATCTTGGGATTTTTTGAGCACGGTTTGAACCCCTTTCACGACCACCTGATCGCCCACGACCTCGGCCTCTTCCACGGGTGTCTTGACCATTCCCTCAGCCTCGACCAAAGCCCTTTTCCTATTTTCTTTTGGATTCCCATTCATTGTAGGATAATAGAAGTTGGTCATGGCTGCTGTTATTGGTCTTGGAATTAGTTATTTCTTCGTACGCCTTCAACCTTCCAACTATTTCTTGGAACTTGACTGTTTTTAGATCAACCAACTGTTCTATTGTTGCCACCATGTTTATGAAGCTGTCAGGTACACTGGTCAGAAGTTTTCTGACCAGGGCTGCTTCATTAATTGGGGATCCTAGGGTGGCTGATTTTGAAGCAATTCCGGAGAGTTTTCCCACAAAATCATCGACTATTGTGCCTTCCTTCATTCTGATTAGATCAAAATCAGTTTTCAGGGACTGCAATGTCAGTTTTCAGGGACTGCAATCGTGCCTCCATGACTCGTTCTGCACCTAAGTGTCGAGTCTTGATTGATTCCCAAATGTCTTTCGCATGTTCACAGCCCGCGATCTGCAAAACAAGTCTTCAGGTAGCGATTGATAGAGATAGGCTATGGCTGCATTGTCTTTTTTCTGATCTGGATTTGTCCCAGGTTCAATCACCTCCCAGATTCCATGAGCTTTGGAAATCGCCTTGATTTTAAGTGACCAGATTGGGTAATTGGTCGGAGTTAGAACCGGGCATTGAAACGGAAGGTTGCCTGTTTTATCAACCTGCGCTAGCTGGTTGTTTGGTGCTGCAGTGTCCCCTATCGGTCTCTCCTTTGATTGACGCTTGTACACCTGCTGTATTTGTTGTTTAAGTGCTTGATCCACCACGTTGGATCAACTAGAAAATCCCAGATCTCTTAACTAGAGTTCTGATACCAATTGAAGTAAATTGATACTATTACAAAAGCAAATAGAAAACAAGCAGAAACACAGAAACAATTCTGGAACTCCTTCTCCAATTTAATTGATAGAAAAACTTACAGAGAATAAGTAAAAACTATCTCCTATTTATAGTTGATTAACCTAGCCCATCAAGTTAATCTATTCCTATATAATAGGCTTTATCTCAAATCCTTTTGAGATAAATTTAAATTACAAAAGCTTATCTCAAATCCTTTTGAGATAAAGCTGTAAACTACATGATAAACTTATCCTTTTATTTACCAGATAATGACCAAAAAATAAATTACAAAATAGACCCCTAACTTTAATTAATGTCAAGATTGGTCCAACAGAATTAAGAAGAATGAGAGAATTCACACACAACAAGCTAAACTTCAATCGATTAGCCCTTCCCTTTTATTAAGATCCGGTAGTTAAGTTCGTTACAACTAACAACCATTAACGACACATTTACTAATAAGTCCTCGCACAACTCAATATTACAGTTTAGTCCCTCACAAATCACAACATTACATTTTAAGCCTGACAAGAGACATTTGACTTGATTATCATCTGTTATTTATGAAAGTATCCAAAGCAGACCAATTATACCAAATCGTAAAGAAAACAGATTACCAATGCATTTGTCTTTTTCCATGTGGTTTGTTTAACAGAGGTAGCAATTTAGGCATGTTTAAATACACAGGTCAATGTGGGTTATATTTTGTCTCTTAACAGGTCAAATGGGTATACTTTAGAAAATAGCTAAAATGAAAATGGGTGAAAGGCACCCAAAGTGTAATCACAATGCATAAAAGCTCCTACATAGAAGTTTGCCAGTTGCCTGAATACACACGATCAAATGAGATCACGTCTGTGAGCGGTTCTTGGTCTACCCAAAAAGGCCTGGTCAAAATCCCAGTGAAGCCTGAATATAGAACTGGTCATAAGTATAATCCTAACCCGGTCATAGCTAATCATAATGCCTGAAAAAGTCTTGAATGCCTGGCCTCAGACTTATTTAGGCCTGATAATTTCAGATGTACTAAATGTTGTCTGTTTTGACCAGTTAACTACTTACCCACTCGACCATTTTACTACCTCGATTGTTAAGCAACAAGAAAGCGATGTCATTAAGTGCCTGAATAAAGAATCTGATACAGTTTATTCTTATAATTTTACCAGTGGATATATGGCTCCGGAGTACTTGTCCCTTGGTCAATTAACAGAAAAGGCAGATGTGTACAGCTACGGCGTACTGTTGCTGGAGGTAGTTACTGGAATGAAAAACAACGGAAGTAAAAACTCAGAATACTCAGAGAGCTTAGTAGCCATTGTAAGTGTTAAACTTCATTTGACTAATTATGATATTCTTTTAGGAGTTTTACTGGTTTGCTTTTTGTTGCCTGAGGCCATACCATTTGTTTATTTGTTAAGAGGGGTAAACACTCAACATGTTACAGAAGCCATTTATTTAAATATTATCATTCCAAATGCAAATTGCATAATTCTTTCGACAGAGAAGGAAACAATAACATATAGGTTAACTTACAAATATAATATTGGTTTTTGTTTAATTCGATTAGAAACCACAAATCACAAACCAAACTTATCAACTTGTTTTAGCTTTAAAGGTTTATAATAATGTTTGAAAAATCTGACAAATTAGTTACTGATTTGTTGTTGAAACAGGCATGGAGGCATTTCCAACAAGGTACAGTGGAAGAAATCCTTGATCCAAACTTAATGTTTCATGCTTATCCCAACCTTAATTTCAAAAAAGAGGCCATCAAAGTGGTACATGTAGGACTCTTGTGCACACAAGAAGCCCCACTTTTGAGACCATCAATATCAATGGCACTAAAAATGCTGGTAAAAGATGACGAACCCTTACCACCACCCTCGACTCCCCCGTTTATCGGTGATGATGATATCATCAAGTTAGAAAAAAAAGTACAACGTTATCATGATAACAATGATGATTTAGATTCAGTTGCTACTGTTTCCCATAGTCAGTTCTACCCGAGGTAACACATTAACATGCATTTAGGTTCTTCTTTATGCATAAAGTACCAACGGATTTTCAGTTTTGTACTCATCTTAGTCATTGTACTATTTTTATACATACGACTGTTTAAAAAGCGGTTATTTATCCTACCGGGGCATCAGTGACTAGAATGAGACAAAAGGGTGAAAGCACATTGTTATTTTATGTAAAAAGAGCCCTGAAGTTTAGAGGTTCCGTCAACTAGAAAGGTAGTTACTTTATGAGTTGTAAGTTTGTATACAAATATTGATCCTTGTAAATTTATAGACTTCTCAATACATATATACAAGAGTTTTATTTACGTAGTGTTACCAAAATAAGTAATATATAGTTGGTTTTTACAACTGCTTATATTACTTTTGAAAATAAGTTGTTTGGAATATACATATTCGTATTGTTTATTTAAAACGTTTTATTTTTAGTCGCAAATATTCGTATTGTTTATTTAAAACGTTTTATTTTTAGTCGCAAATAAGTAGTTGAATATGCTGTCATATATAAATGTAGAATTCGTGAACACTTGATTCACTCGCTAAATCACACACTTAAACTCAGAGATTTTGTAGGAATAGAGAATAAAACACATCGTATATATATTAACTAGTTTTATACCCGTCCGGTGGTCGGGTATTTTAATACGATAAAATGTCACAGTTGTATTTTTTTTTACATTCTAAAAAACCATTAGTTTAAAATCAAATGGAAACTATATATATGCCTGTTGTGTTCAGGCATCTCAATATGACATGAACTATATTGCTTTGATTTGTCTGCTACCGTCCTATCTCAAAACAACTTTTTTAAAGAAACATAATAAAATTAACCCATGATTGCTTAAAACAAATGAAACTTCAGTAAAACATTTTTTATAATTCAAACCCAATAGAAATTTCAAACTTCATAAGTTTACTGTTTATAGGATGCAAATTTGCTAAAGGCAGTCTCTTTTAAAGCTTGACTTGCAACATAAGAGCACAACATGGTAATAGCATCATCTGATATTAATTAAACCATGAGACCAAAAATACACTCCACACACCCACTCCTTGAATTTAAATCATTATCAAAAATCTAGTAGTGGATTAGAAAATAGGAATCGTAAAAGGAAGAAGAAAAAATAAGAGAAAAAAATATAAAGAAGTTACTATAACTTTCATTAGATTGATTTTGATTTTTGAGCAAACAATGAGAGTCGCTAGTTGAGGGATGTAGTGTCTTGTAGTAGAAAATTATAACATTAGCATGTTGTAATCGTTATATACTTACAAACGGTTGTATGCAAGAAAGAAAAAGCTCACCATTCTTTCCAACCAAGATGAATCTTCCAACGTTACTTGCAGATATGAAGTTGCAGAGATGGCATTAACATCTTGGCTTGAACATGCTGGAAGATTCATTGTACGAACATTTATACCCGGTTGCATGAAGATGGGTCAGTGTTGGATTCAAATGAGTAAAATCCCTAACAACTTACTTGAAGAAAACAGGTCAAAAGGCCAAACATAGCAGAGTCCTTGTCCTAACAACATATGTGAAAAAAAGAGATAATTTCTACATCGCATAGTTTACAATCATATTTATATACTAATCATTTATACTGATTTAAAAAAATCGATAACATGGGATGTGTAGGAACTCAACCTCCCCCTACTTGACCCACATTTCAGAAAATGTATTTTCAGACGCTTATAACCTCCTAAAAGTTTAATTCTAAAAAAAAGAAAGTTAATTATGTCTATATAATAATATGGTTGCAGGACAAACACACTTGAACCCCAAGTATTCGTAGCAACTCCATTGACATATGTTTCTGAAAAACTAAAACGAATGGAACTAACAAAGATTATATCAAAGCAGCTGGATGAATTGACCACAAAAGAAAAGCAAATATTACTAAATGAAACACATTTTAGATGTATGTTAATCAAATAATAAAGTACAAAAGAGTTCCCCTTGGTGTTTGATGAACTCTCATAGGCCAAGAAAGGAACTATCAAGAGAGGCTAATGGCCTTGGTACAGTATGGCGATTACAAACTCATAATCATTTAAAACATTAAGTACTTAAGTATTACAAAATTATAATCACAAACTTATAATTAACTATTTGGGTAGTTATAAAAATTTGAAAGTTTTGTTTTCGGTAGTCATAATCACAAACCATATTTTAGTGTTTATATACTCAACACAGAACTTTTGAGTTACATTTGTAAACAAATTTATATACTTAAACCAGTAAGTTACATTTGATTGATCATGTTATTATCTTCATGGTGTTTCTAAGTAACTCCTTTTGTATGACCATACTCACTTGAAAATTCTTGAATTAATTACCTATATTTTCTGATTTCCTGTTTGACCTATGAGAGTTGAAGATCATTGGCAGGTTCCCTTACTAATTTCAAAACAAAACCAAGGGCATAATACGTAATAAGGTTCCCGTCTTGGTTTCAAAACAGTACCAAGTTCTTAACTTAATTACCTATATCTCAATGGTTTCAAAACACTCAAGATATGCATATCCATGTATTAACGTGAACTCATAATTAAACATTATTGAATTTAACCAAAATCCCAATTTCCCCAAGATACAACTTGATAAATTTAATACTATATAATGAGATTGACAAACTAAAGATGCTTGAAAGAGGCTGTTTATGATGGGTTCACTGAAAATCTTCTTCTAGTCCTATGCTAAATTGACCACAAAACATAAAGTACTTAAAAATCAATCCAATGAATAGATCTTGTAGTGGAGGGCTATACATATATTTGATTGGGATCTGCAAATTAGAGTAAAATAGGATGACGTGATTAGGCTTAGGTAGATAATATATGTTGGATTCTGTATGCCCAAGACACATAGAACATTGATGTGGTTAGTACGTTGTGATCCAAGTCGGGTCATACCCAATAACAAGCTTAGAAAACACAAACTAATATTAATTGATGATATGATCATGCAATTAAATAATTACACCAATTTGGAAAATGGGTTTTCTAAATAAATTATATGTGAGAAAGAACAAACTATGAGGATATTTTGTTCATGGACATTATTGGTTATGTTGTTTAAATTAGTTAATCAACATAAAAATAATAAAAGTGTGTGTGCATATTACATATATAATTAAAGGGGTTAATTATGTATCTAATTTTAAAAAAAAAGATTTGTAAAAACTTAGGAGGAGTTTTAAAAGGGAAAAACAAACCCTAAAAGGGTTGTTGTTTTTTCGGCCGCAAGGGCCTCTTCCACTTCTTCCCTTTTCTTGTTCTTTGACTCAAGAACTCTCTCCAAGAACACACATAGATCTGATCTACTCTCTTCTCACATGAAAAACGACTCAAGAACTCAAGCTTCTCATATGGATGAGATGTCATACGGCTGGAATAAAAAGGCTCTAGCAGCCTCTTGATGTTTCACGGCTGAAAGAGATTTTCAGCAAGGTTCTTGATCGATTTTTTTTGGTGTCAAATCCTAGCACATGGTGTTTTCTTGAAGGCTTGTGGGTATGATTGCTTGAGAACACCTTCTCTTGGTGTTTTGGTCATTCAATGGCAGCCCCCTTCAGATAAGTCCACGTTTTTCAGATTTGACAGCTTCTAAATCTTTGGTTGCATGTTCATTGTTGATCACGTTTTCAGCATCTTTGTATGTTGGTTTTTCAGCAACTTTTGACAGCACAAAAGAAGCTGCATGTTCACGTTTTCAGCATCTTGGGTGTTGGCTTTTCAGCCACATTTTGACAGCATACAAAGGGTTAATAGATGACATGAAATATGACATCTATTGTTGAGGTTTTGCCCATCCAAAAACAGCATCATCTTCATGATACATCACGGTTTTGACAGCTTCTTAAAGGTAGTTCATAGTGTGGATTTGGTTGTTTGTTAGCTTCTTGATAACTAATCTATTCACATATATATGATCCTATTGATTGGGTTTTTGTTTTCATCTTAAAACAACATATAGAACATAAGATTTTCAGCTCTAAAATTGGTTTTAAAGCCATGCATCCGCTGCGTTTTCAGAATGTTTAAAAGGTTAAACATAGATTTTGTGTTCTAGTAAACCCAACAATGGCATCAGAGCCGGTTATGTGGATGATTAGTTTCATATGTTCTTGTATATTTGGATATATAAGGTTTCACAACCTTCTTAGGGCTGTTTTGTGATGATTTGATGATACCCCAACCTTTCAAGGTTGTAATCATGCATGCTTATGATTGAATCTTGAAAGGAAAATATCAAATTGGTTGATTATGTTTTTGGTTGGACAATAGACCCTAAATTCTTAGTTTGTGTTGGCTGAAAATTTAGGGTCAAATGGGGTTCATTTTGGTTCTTGAAATGATGTATGTGGATACATATATTAGTGCATAACATAGCCTTGACCATGTGTGTTTTGGATTTGGTTGATTGTAATCTTGTCATGTTGGTTGTATTCATTCTTTATGGGTTGTAATAATCCTTTTGGTGTTTCTATTTGGGTTGTAATTTATTTATTCATTTAGCATGTAATAAATAGATTAGGAGTATTTTTTCTTTTACTAGAAAATATGTATTAGGATATATATTTTGTAAAAGAAGATGCTCGGGAAGGAAGCACAAAAGGAAGACACAAAGGATGGACTTGAAGCATTTGGATGCAAGTTCAAGTGGGAGTCTTTGAAGACCTCATCATTTTGTGTTGTGTTGAACCCTTAGGAAAGACCTTATGACAACACTTGTGATGGCAAACAAGTGTAGTCAACTTAGTGGCTATAGTTATGCACATATGCTTGTATGATTGTACTTGTTTGGTTGTTTGTTGTGTGATTGTTATTTGACATTTGGATGTGCATAACAAACTAATAAACAAACTTAACAAGCTGAATTTTATGGTTCCTAATCATTAAGTGATTAATAAAAGGTTATTAAAGGATTAATGATTTAATAAAAGAGGTTTTATTAAAAGTGAACCATAGGATACCTTGCATTTGAAAGCATGCAAATACAAGGTAAATAGAGTTTTCAAACTAGAATCAATGAAAACTAAAAATCCCTTTTTTCAAACAAGTTTAACACCGTCCTTTTGCACAACACTTAAATCATTTGGAAACTCTTAATGGGATAAAGGTCACCTAACCATTTTGAGGGAACTTATGACTTAAGGTGGGAATACTACATTGGTGGGATAAAGGTCACCTAACCACTTGTGTTGGTAAGCTCACATGTGTGTGCAAGTAGGGTAACTTGATTTGCAAACCATGTTGAATGGATCACCTAAAATATGGTTTCCAAATAGTGTTGATGGGATTAACATGCCGACTTTGCATATGACGTTTAAAGTCGATCCCATACCGCTAGAAGTTGCAAAGGGTTGCAATTGTCAAATATTGACTACCTTGTTAATTTGAATAATGGGATAAAGGTCACCTAACCATTATTTGAATGTAACGTTGGATTCTAGATTTTAATTATTAATTGTCTATGAGACATAAAGGGTATTAATAATTAAAATGAAATTTTTCAGAAATACTAAAAATAACTTTGTAAAATTTGTAGAATGACCGCAAACAATAATGCTACCACCCCGACCGTCCATACCCTATCACCGAGAACTATTTTAGAGAGGGATCGTCTCTACCATAATAACCTTAAGGACTAGTCTCGAAACTTAAGAATTGTTCTCAAGCAAGAGCAAAGGCATATGTCCTTGACGATCCTACACCTAACCAACCCGACCCCGATGATGTTGAGGCCATTCCCGATCCTAAGGCAAATGTTGCCAAAGGAGAAGGGCACATCAAAGGCAATGGGTAAGGGTAGATCAAAGCGGAACCTCCAAAACCTAAGCTTATGAAGCTTAAGGTAACCGAAAAACGATCCATGCTTTATGTATGGTGAGATAGGTCATTTGAAAGGGATTCATCCAACCTATCTCAATGAGTTGAGAAATAAAGGGATGCTGGGCAAACCTTAAGTATAACTTTCATAATCCATATTAACTTAGGTGTTATTTCCTAAAAGCACATGGGTAATTAGATACCTCATATGGAACTCACTATTGCAATTTGTTGCAAGGGTTTAAAAGAAATAAGCACCTTAAGAAAGGAGACTATGTTTTGAAACTTTCAAAAGGTTTGGAAGTTGTTCGTCAAAACATGTTTATATGCTCCTAGTTTGACTAGGAACATGATTTAAGTTTCCCTTTTAAAGCAATATGGTTATGATTTAAAGTTAGTAAATGATGGTATTTATATATTTATATGGATGATATATATTATTTTAAGGCCATGCCTTCTAATGATATTTGTGAATTGGTTCATGATGATTCGTCCTATAATAACACATTATACCTATCATACACCAAGAGACTTAAAATGGTTTAAGTGACTCTTATTCTTGTCATTGTCATCTTGGTTACATAAACAAGAATCGGACTTAAACACCTTAAAAGAATGGTCTTTTAAAAGCAAATGAAAATTGTTCATTTGATAAGTGTGAATCTTGTTTACAAGGTAAGATGAACAACACGCCCTTTAGTGGTACTAATGAGAGGGCAAAAAGACTTATTAGGAATCATACATTTGGATGTATGTGCTCCTTTTAATACAATGACAAGGTATGGTGAAACTTACTTCATTACCTTAACCGACTATTATAGTCGCCATGGTTATGTGTACTTGATGGCACATAGACATGAAGAATTTGAAATGTTCAAAAACTTCAAGAATGAAGTAGGAAATCAACTCGATAGAACTACCAAAATTCTCCGTCTAGGTAGAGAAGGTGAATACCTAAGTGAGACTTTTAGGGATCATCTAGGAAGTTGTAAGATTGTCTCACAACTTACTCCTCACAGAATACCATAACATAATGATGTGTCTGAAAGGAGATCGAACCCTATTGGATATAGTTCGACCTATGATGACTATAAACTCACTACCTCTATAATTTTGGGGTTTCGCACTACTCTCCCCGACTCATATTTTGAATATGGTCCAAACCAAGAAAGTGGATTCGACGCCTCTTGAGATATGAAATGGAATAGTTCCATCGCTATCATATTTTAAATTATGGGTTATGAAGCTTATGTTAAGCTTAACACCCAAACCAACTGCAAGTCGATTCACTAAGTGTATATTTGTTGGATATATAAAAGGATTGTATAGGATACTATTTCTTTGATCCAACAGAGCAAAAGGTATTCATTGCTCAAAAGGCAGAGTTCTTGGAAGCCAAGTTCCTTATGGAAGGAATGACGCATAGAACAGTGGAATTTGATGAGGATCAAGATCCACAAGCCGATACACGTTTGGTTGACACTAGCAATCAATAAGAGGTTGTTGATCATGATCAAGAGGTTGATCAATACACACAAAACGTTCGCTGATCTGGTAAAGATAGCATTTCACATGAAAGATGTGGATTTTTCATAGATGGATGCTACGTTGTTGACTCCGAAGAGCCAACTACATACCATGATGCAATGTCCAATTCGGATTGTGACATGTGGCTAGGAGCCATGAACGTAAAGATGCAATTCATGTATGACAACCAAGTTTGGGAATTGGTTGACTCTTCACTTAACTCCAAACCGGTTGGATGCAAGTGGGTTTTCAAGAAGAAAACTGACATGCATGAAAACTTGGATACTTACAAGGCAAGACTTGTAGCAAAAGGTTTCACTCTAAGTCAAAGGGTTGATTATGATGAAACCTTCTCGCCAATGGCAATGCTAAAGTCATCCTGATAAAGTATGCAAGTTAAAAATATCAATCTATGGATTGAGACCAGCATCGAGAAATTGGAATCAACGTTTTGATGAAAGATCAAGAAATTGGGTTTCATCAAGAACGCTAACAAGGATTGTGTGTATCAAGGGGCTAGTGGGAGTACAATTACGTTCTTAGTATTGTATGTTGATGACATACTACACTTGGAAATTACCTTTCCAAAAGGGATCTCCGTGAAACCGTCTCTATTTTGGAAATAAAGATCTATAGGGATAGATCGAGGCGGTTGATAGGGTTAAACCAAAGTGCATACATTGATAAAATCTTGAAAAGGTTCAAGATGGTAAACTCTAAGAAAGGTATAGTACCTATTCAAAGAGGGACAATATTGAGTGCATCTCAATGTCCAAGCTCAAAGGATGAGCAACATCGTATGAAGGACATCCCATATGCGTCTGCTATAGGATCCATCATATATGCGATGATATGCACTAGACTGGACGAGTCATGCGCGTTAATCATGACAAATAGATATCAGCAGAATCCTAGTAACATCCATTGGATGGTTGTTGAATGTATATTGGAATACCTTAGGAGGACTAAGGATATGTTTCTAATATACGGATTTAATGAAGAGGAACTAGTTGTAAAGGGTTACACGGATGCTAGTTTCCAAACTGATCGAGATGATCCTCGATCACAATCGGGATATGTCTCTATTATGAATAGTGTAGCATTGTCCACTACAGAATACGAATACATAGCCGCCTCATTAGCAGCTTGGGAAGCTGCATGGATAAAAAGGTTTATCACTAATCTAAGGATGGTCTCTACCATTCAAGACTCCTTAGAAATCTTTGTGATAACGAGGGTGCGATTGTTCAAATCAAGGAACCCCGTGCACGTCAAAAGATTAGGCATAATGAGCGGAGATTCAACTACATAAGGGATGAAGTTGAAAAGGAAAAGATATGTATTCTCAAAGTTCACTTTGATCAAAACATTGCGGATCCACTCACGAAGCTCCTTGAAAGGGCAAAGCATGAAAGTCATGCTTGTGCCTTAGGACTTCGATATTCTAGTGATTGGAATTGATCTGTTTAGTATTAATATTATTAATATGGAACAATTGTAATACTTAACTTATCTATGTATTTACGATATTTTAAGTAATGTTCCCTTTTAGCATGTTTACATCCATGAATAATTTTATTATTCTAAATGTCCGTAGTCGGTCATATTTGTGGGAACAAATATGAATGTAAGACTATTATGAACTTGGATTGGTGGATATTCATAAGGCATGGATATAGAGCAATTGGTTGCTGCCAAGGTTCATAGATATTCGTGGGATACGAATATTGGACTGACCCGCATCTCAAATCTTACTACATGGAATCTTATTGATTGATCATAAGTAAATTTGAGTAAAGGCGAATATCATTTGGTATCCTCCGACCTGAGATACATATTGGGTTTTGATATTCACCAAGTGTTATACCTTGAGCTAGTTCTTCACTGATAAGAGATAATTGTCAGTACATAAGACTATGTTCAGATATGACATAAGGTGATTGTGAGAAACGTATGTAGTCAAGATGGGATTTGTTCCTCTTATTCGTTGAGAGTATGATGTCTAAGGCCTGATTAAGTTAAATCAACAAGGAATGATCATTCTGTGTCCTTGGATTTAACATGACATCTGTAACAAAAGGATAAATGATTAATTCACCTAAATCATTTCAAGTTGGATACTTGAAGGGGATGATGTTATTGAATGGCTTCTAAGTCATGCGTATTAAGGGTAGTAAACCGTTGTTAGGCGGTATTTACTGCTTGCATCAATCTTCTATGTATCTTGTGCAAGTGGGAGATTGTTGGATTCTGTATGCCCAAGACACATAGAACATTGATGTGGTTAGTACGTTGTGATCCAAGTCGGGTCATACCCAATAACAAGCTTAGAAAACACAAACTAATATTTAATTGATGATATGATCATGCAATTAAATAATTACACCAATTTGGAAAATGGGTTTTCTAAATAAATTATATGTGAGAAAGAACAAACTATGAGGATATTTTGTTCATGGACATTATTGGTTATGTTGTTTAAATTAGTTAATCAACATAAAAATAATAAAAGTGTGTGTGCATATTACATATATAATTAAAGGGGTTAATTATGTATCTAATTTTAAAAAAAAAGATTTGTAAAAACTTAGGAGGAGTTTTAAAAGGGAAAAACAAACCCTAAAAGGGTTGTTGTTTTTTCGGCCGCAAGGGCCTCTTCCACTTCTTCCCTTTTCTTGTTCTTTGACTCAAGAACTCTCTCCAAGAACACACATAGATCTGATCTACTCTCTTCTCACATGAAAAACGACTCAAGAACTCAAGCTTCTCATATGGATGAGATGTCATACGGCTGGAATAAAAAGGCTCTAGCAGCCTCTTGATGTTTCACGGCTGAAAGAGATTTTCAGCAAGGTTCTTGATCGATTTTTTTTGGTGTCAAATCCTAGCACATGGTGTTTTCTTGAAGGCTTGTGGGTATGATTGCTTGAGAACACCTTCTCTTGGTGTTTTGGTCATTCAATGGCAGCCCCCTTCAGATAAGTCCACGTTTTTCAGATTTGACAGCTTCTAAATCTTTGGTTGCATGTTCATTGTTGATCACGTTTTCAGCATCTTTGTATGTTGGTTTTTCAGCAACTTTTGACAGCACAAAAGAAGCTGCATGTTCACGTTTTCAGCAGCTTGGGTGTTGGCTTTTCAGCCACATTTTGACAGCATACAAAGGGTTAATAGATGACATGAAATATGACATCTATTGTTGAGGTTTTGCCCATCCAAAAACAGCATCATCTTCATGATACATCACGGTTTTGACAGCTTCTTAAAGGTAGTTCATAGTGTGGATTTGGTTGTTTGTTAGCTTCTTGATAACTAATCTATTCACATATATATGATCCTATTGATTGGGTTTTGTTTTCATCTTAAAACAACATATAGAACATAAGATTTTCAGCTCTAAAATTGGTTTTAAAGCCATGCATCCGCTGCGTTTTTCAGAATGTTTAAAAGGTTAAACATAGATTTTGTGTTCTAGTAAACCCAACAATATGTATGATCCATAATAGATTACCATGCATATGTATACAAACATAGACCATTCATTGCCTCGAAACATAATAGTCAAAGGTTTAAATGAACACTCAAACGTCAATAAATAGGGTAATGACCATACTCGCATATTCATAACAAAGTGTAGTACAGAAACACTAAAAGTAATATGAAACAAAAGAGATCAAAGTCAAAACGGTTAAAATGACAAGTTAAGATAATCACACCTCAATGTTGGGAACATGTTTAAGAATCAGCAACCTTGCAGCCATTAAGTCTCCTAGCTATTGGCAAACATAGTGTTAACTCAAAATAATAGGATTGATCACTAAAATCATAAGAACTTACATCCGGGACAATCAAAAGAGAAATGCTGAGATAAAGAAGATCAATAGATATTATAGCTAAAATTCATGCCTTGGATTCTTAAAGCACAAAGTATTAACAAAACAACAGACCTTTAATAAATATTATAGATAATTATTTTGTAGGGAAAGTCAAATTCATACCTTCTTTTATTTTGAAAGATATCTTTTATACAGGAGTTGATGGGCAATGCTTCGTCCAATTTTGATATGACGATCTACATAATTAAATACAAAAAAACATCAACCATGCCATTAAAAACTCTGTAACATTGAGGCAATTTCTTTCAATTTAACCACCCTTCAATAAAGAATATGCAAAATCAAGAAATTAAAACAAATCTACACATTCGTATTTGGAATTTAGGTTACCTTCAATCATTAAATTTGATTCCTGAACACTCCAGAAGGTCGACAATATGAGTAATCCACTCCCCAACTCGTCAGCTCTGTTCGAATAAAGGAACAAAACAAATTAGACTTAGAAACACGAAAGCAAAATATCATTCAAACATATATATACCGTAAAATTGAGACCCAGTTCCTCTAGCACTACCGTCTTCAATCGATGAGGAAACAGTCAAAGAGCGATGTTGTTTTCCTTCAAATAGTCACCGATTAGGATAGATTAACCGAGGGGGAAACATGCATGTGGATAGATCAAAGGATGTTTGTGATGGAGGCCGGCTGCAGTGCGACATGTTGGGTATTCATGGAAGTCTGCAACGTCTTCGATAAACCGACTCATGGTGATGGCCTTTTATGATTTAGAAAGTGTTCTCTCTCTTTCTTCTCAAACAACCATTAAATAAGAAGAGATGTACGACGTGGGAGAATAGAACGGCCGTCAGTATGAGGAAAACCACATAAAACTGCCACTAAAAGCTTATATTGATAACCGCACCCCAATA
The DNA here is from genome assembly GCA_024085815.1 of Flaveria linearis. Lineage (NCBI taxonomy): Eukaryota > Viridiplantae > Streptophyta > Magnoliopsida > Asterales > Asteraceae > Flaveria > Flaveria linearis. The sequence continues at coordinate 11,649,524 of CM044005.1, read as the reverse complement.
AACAGCATATAAACTGTCACTAAAAGCTGATATTGATAACCGCACCCCAATAAACACAACATTTTAGGGTCTGAGATAACCTCTAAAAACTATCTTGTAACCGTCAAAACCGTCGAGTTTAAACGGACAAGATTTGATTTTAGCTTGATGCAATGGCTGTAACGATTTCAACCAACGGTTACACTCACCGCTGGTAATATAATATATAATTACATTTTTGGGTGGTGGTGGGGGTGCGGGGTTACAGTGGGTATTTATACCCTTGTGTTACAGTTATTCTTAACTATCAAATGACAGTTATTTGGCGGGATTAGTAACTAACTGTTTGATCCGTGTTCACCTAATAACACAGACCTAATCACCCTAATTATGTACATGTAATATAACATAGTTTTGACCCCTTATGTTATGTTTAATAATCAACTAAGGTTTTCTTGATGTCATGTTTAAATGCCAACAATAACCGCGCCCCCCCCCACCCCACCCACCCACCCACCCACCCCCAAAACCAAAAGGAAGCAAAAAGAAACAAAAAAATAAAGAAAGAAAACTTGACATCAACCTTTCCTGCACTTATCTTTAATTCATCATAGGACCACAACCTGGTGGTTAGTCACGAACCACCTTCTTCATAAAGGTCCACTCTTCTCACATAACAGTGGTGAAAATGAACTTTATTGTTTCATGACATACCATATCTTTAAACTTTTCCCTGATGGATTCTTCTGATGGTGCTGAAATTTAAAACTTTTAAAAGATTCACAAACACTATCATATCTTCTATACTTGTAGTAAACTATACTTTCTAATCCTTTTTTGCTTAATACCTTAAAGTCTCCTTCATAGTTTCCACATGCAAAGCCTCAAAGTGTGCCTGCAATCTGTCTGCTTCATTGTCTTCTATATCTGTTGTTTCAAACGTTCCTTTTCTAGTCAAAATTTCTCATTATTGAAGACTTTTGTGATGTAGCATATAGTCCCTTCAAACGTAACTTCGAAGCCTCAAAGTACCAGCTGTTCTAGGCTAGAAACATTTTTCTCAAACTTATTAACTTTTCTGGACTCAATGATCAACAACACAATAACTGCAGTTACAAACCAAGATCAAATCTCTCTGATTGTGGAGAGATCTAATCTTCAATAGAATGAATCTGAGTAAAAATACATCAACTGAGAAAACTGAAACACAGGCTACTAAGACAAGCAACGATGAGTTGCTTGTCCTTACTGATTATGCAGAAGATCTTCAAGAAGATGATTGACAATGGGTTTGGAGCTATGAGCAAACCCTAAATCTCAAACTCTCGTTTTCTTTTGTGATGAAACTGATCTGATGCCTCGAACCTTCTAGCTACCCGTATAAAGCCAATAATCAACTCATCAACTCATCTTCACCCCTTGAACTTATAAAAGCAATCAGCTACAACCCGCATCTTTCAAGAAGAGACAAACAAGCCCCTCAACATAATAAACACAACATAAAATCAGAAATGAATTGAAAAAATAAAAAAACATTAATAGTTTTAACACCCACCCTCAATTCAATTCTGCAAACAAGTCTATAAGACCCAACTTTTTACACAAAACATTATGTTGAACAACTCCAAGACTTTTTGTAAAAATATCAGCAGGTTGTTGTAAAGTGTCTATTTTAACAATTTTAAAAATTCCTGCTGACACTTTTTCTCTTAAGAAAAACAGATCAATTTCAAAATGCTTGGTACGCTCATGAAATACTGGATTTGCAGACATAAGTATAGCAGCAGTACTATCACAGGCTATTTCTACAGGAATAGGACAACTAACCTTCATATCTTCTAAGATTTTCTTTATCCATAACAATTCACAACCAGTAGAACACATAGCCCTATACTCAGCCTCAGCTGACGATCTAGCAACCGTACTTTGTTTTTTACTTTTCCAAGAAATTAGATTATCTCCTAAATATACACAATAACCAGTAACACACCTTCTTGTTAGCAAACATTTACCCCAATCAGAATCTGAATACCCTTTCAAAACAAACTCAGATTGCCTATTAAACATTAATCCTTGACCAGGATTTAATTTCAAATATCTTAGCAATCTTAAAGCAATTTTAAAATGAGACTGAAGAGGTTTATGCATATATTGACTAAGACAATGAACTGTATATGAAATATCCGGTCTTGTTAACGTCAAATAAATGAGTTTGCCAACAAGAGACTGATACACAGTTATATTATCTAATATAGAATCATTTGATTCCATATTAGAAGCATCATGAATAACAGAATTCTGCTCCATAGGAATAGAAACAGGTTTACAAGCAAGCATTCCAAACTCACTTAATAATTCTAAACAGTATTTCCTTTGATTTAAAGCAATACCAGAAGAATTTTCAAGAACTTCGATACCTAGAAAATATTTTAATTTTCCCAAATCTTTAATCAAAAAACTTTTATTTAACATAAGCTTCACATTATTAATTTCACCCTTACTGTTACCTGTAATGACAATATCATCTACATAAACAAGCAGAATAACAATCTTAGAATTAACTGACCTAACAAATAAAGAAGTATCATTTTTACTTTGCTCAAAACCAATAGATATCAAGGTAGTAGTTAGTTTCTCATTCCACTGTCTAGGAGCTTGTTTAAGCCCATACAGTGATTTAACTAACTTGCATACCTTTCCATTATCTTTAGTAGAGCCAAAGCCCTCTGGAATGGACATATATACATCTTCATGTAAATCACCATATAAAAAAGCATTATTAACATCAAGTTGAAATAACTCCCATCCAAAATGAACAGCAACACAGATAAGAGTTCTAACAGTAGACATTTTAACAACAGGAGCAAACGTCTCCTCAAAATCAATTCCTTCACATTGACTATATCCTTTAGCCACAAGTCTAGCTTTATATCTTTCTATTTCCCCATTTGACTTATACTTAATCTTATATAACCATTTACTACCTATAGGTTTTCTATCCTTAGGTAAATCAGTAATAATCCATGTATTATTCCTATTTAAGGCCTCTATTTCCTTATTCATAGCCTCAACCCAATTATTATCTTTACAAGCTTCCTTATAAGATCGAGGTTCAGAACTTTTATCAAGTAAAGTCAGGAAACACAAATTATCACTAGACAAATTTGACACATTAGCAAAATTAACATATCTATCAATACCATATTTAACTTTGCCTTCAACAATAAAATCACTAAATTTATTAGGAAAGACTCCCACCCTTCCTGACTTACGAAAAACACCCCTATTTTCAGAACTACTGCCCTCAGGGATACCTGATATATCTGAACTATCCAGATCTGCATTTGGTACACCAGTGGTTAGATTATCATGATCTACCACCAACTTTCCTTTATCACCAGACTGAACATCAACAGATTGAGACCCACTGTCAACAGAAACAGGATGAACAGTAGCATCTGTTTGACTGTTACCATGATCAGTGTCACCTGACTGTTGACTTGAATCGTTCTGTGAATTCAAGTCTGCTGATTTAGACCCAGAATGGGAAGAATCATTGGGCAAATCACTTAACCCATCCGGACTGGTATTACCATTAGAATTCTCCCTTTCATCATCGGGCATAAAGGTGTTTTCCTTAGAGCCATGAGAATCAAAAAAGTTTATATGATTTAAAGAATCAGAAAGTTTTTCTTTATAAGGAAAACATTGTTCAAAAAATCTAACATCTCTAGAATAAAAAATCACATTATTTTCCAAAGACAACAATTTATATCCCTTTTTATCAAAAGCATAACCAAGAAAAACACATTTAACAGATCTACTATCAAATTTATTAGTAGGATTCAAATTAGCAGCAAAGGACAAACACCCAAACGACTTAAGATGACTTAGGGAGGGTTTTTTCTTTAACAACAACTCATAAGGAGATTTACCACTTAACACAGAAGATGGAGTCCTGTTAATCAAATAAGTAGCAGTCAATACACACTCAGTCCACAATCTAAGTGGTAAACCACTTTGAAACAGTAATGCCCTGGCAACATTCAATAAATGTCTATGTTTACGTTCAACAATACCATTTTGTTGAGGTGTGTAAGCACATGAGGTTTGATGTAGTATTCCATTAATCTTTAGAAAACTGTCAAGCTGATTATTTACAAACTCAGTCCCATTATCTGTTCTAAAACATTTAATTGAGACCCCAAACTGATTTGAGATTAACTTGACAAAACACTGAATATTATAAAACACCTCATCTTTGGATTTTAAAAGATATACCCAAACAGCTCTAGAATAATCATCCACAATAGTTAAAAAATACTTGAACCCTTCTCTACTAGTGACCTTAAATGGACCCCATAGATCTAGATGAATTAATTCACCCAAACTTATGGATTTATGATCACTAGAAGGAAAAGAAAGCCTAGACTGTTTGGCTCTTTGACACACTTCACAAGGTAGATTAGAATTAGGAACTTTCAGTTTAAGATCTTGATTTAAGATTTGTAAAACTTGAAAAGAAGGATGTCCCATTCTAGAATGCCACAATTTTAACTCTGTTAACTCAAGACCATTACTGTTTCTACACAAAATTTCATCAAAATTAGGGTGACCAAAGTAATACAGGCCATTCACCTGTTTACCAGTCAGAAGAGTCTTTGACCGGGATAAGTCCTGAATCAAACAACTAAATTCATCAAACCAACATCCAAGTTTATTATCACTAGCAAGCTTATACACAGATAACAGATTGACTGAATATTCAGGAACAACCAACACATCAATCAAAACAACATCTTTTGATAGTTTAAGTTTACCAATAGATTTTATAGTAGCTTTGGTTCCATTAGGATGACTAACAGTCATATGACAGTTTGAAACATCAACCAAATCATACAAACACTTATCAGATAAAACCATGTGTTGATTAGCACCAGAATCTATAACCCATCCCCTACTGTCCTTAGAATCAGTCAAGGAAACACCACAAACAATAGAAGAACAGACACTATTTTCCCTAATACCTGCCATATTTGAGGTTCCTTGATCAACATTCACAGGATCACTTAACATATTAATGAGTTTAGCATACTGGTCAGGAGTCAATTGATAATTCCCACCTATATTCACAGAAGTATCAGTAGTAACATTATTGGATTTATACCTGTTCCCATTTACCTTTCCCTTATAGTTTGCAGGATACCCAATGATTTCAAAACACTTTTCTATGGTATGACCATTTTTATTACAATTAGTACATTTTAGAGTGGTACCTTTATTATTAGAATTCTTTTTTACCACAGTACTTTTAGTAACAAAAGCAGTAGGTTGTGACATATGAGCTGAGGTTATTTCCCTATGAGATTCCTCACCTGATATTAAGGAAAATGCAGCCTTAACAGAAGGCAAAGGTTCTTTTGAAAGAATGGTGGATCTCAAAGGTAAATACTTATCATCAAAACCCATTAGAAATTGCATCAACCGCAAGTTTTGATTATATTTTGACACCTTATCAGAGGCATCACAAGTGCAAATAGGTAAATCATTTAGAACATCTAACTGTCTCCACATGGAGGACAACTTATGATAGTATTCTGAAAGAGAATTACCATTTTGTTTCAGATTATTAATTTGTTGATGCAATTTGAAGGTCACAGAACCATCAACTTTTGAATATGTTTCTTTTAACTCAGTCCATACTTTAGAAGCAAGTTTTGAAAAAATTTGACCCACAAATAGTTCTTCAGAAAATGAGTTAAGTATCCATGACAAAACTACAGAGTTACACCTATCCCATTGCCTACCAAGGACCTCATCAGTAGTAGACTTAACGCATGTACCATCAACAAATCCAAATTTGTTCTTAACATGAAGTGCAAGTTCCATAGCATTAGCCCACACATTATAATTTTCAGTACCTTTTAGTTTAACCGACACTAGAGTAAGAGAACCTGTATCACTGGGTGAAGATATAAAGGGTCACCAAAGTCCAAACTACTAATCAAGGTGGGAGGTGTATCAACCAAAGCCATATCAACACAGTTTAGTACAACTAATGGAAACAACCAAGACACAACAATTAACAGCACAAAAATGAGACTCTGCGAAACTCCTTCAGGGACCAGTTACCCGGTCAATAAGATGACTGGCCAGGTGTTAAAGGAGGAGCAGAGACTCAAGAAAAATGTATAATATGATATGCACAGATCAGACAGATAATCAACACTGGTCCATCTAGCCCAGCCCAATAATGCCTAAAATGCAATGAACTGAATGAAATCAAATCAAGATTAAGGAAGAATTACACCTTACAGAGAGGTGCCCTAGGAAGGGACTTTAGAAGCCACAACAAGAAAATACCAGACAATAAACCTCTTTCGAGTTACAGCAGCGGAATTTTTCAGCAATCTCTACACAACCTTCACTTAGGGTTGTGTAGTCTTTACTCCAGTAAGATGATAATAGTTCGATTCAGAAACTCAGATCTGAATCAACAACACCCAACACAGACCAGCAAGATTATGCAAACTCAATCACTCGTGCTCGATGTAGCCACGGTGAGACGATTGCACAACCAAAAAACCAAATCGGTGAACAAAGGGAAAAAACCCTAAAAACTCACGGGTCAACAGAGAAATCCAAAGAACCCCAAACTGTGATCGATGAACACAGTGCGATGGTCAACAGAGAAATCCAAAAACCCCAAACTGTGATCGATGAACACAGTGTGAAACCCTAACACCCAAGGGTCAGCGAATAATCCAGAAAACCTCAGAGATCAAGAGCACATGGCTCTGATACCATATTAACTTTTCTGGACTCAATGATCAATAACACAATAACTGCAGTTACAAACCAAGATCAAATCTCTCTGATTGTGGAGAGATCTAATCTTCAATAGAATGAATCTGAGTAAAAATACATCAACTGAGAAAACTGAAACACAGGCTACTAAGACAAGCAACGATGAGTTGCTTGTCCTTACTGATTATGCAGAAGATCTTCAAGAAGATGATTGACAATGGGTTTGAAGCTATGAGCAAACCCTAAATCTCAAACTCTCGTTTTCTTTTGTGATGAAACTGATCTGATGCCTCGAACCTTCTAGCTACCCGTATAAAGCCAATAATCAACTCATCAACTCATCTTCACCCCTTGAACTTATAAAAGCAATCAGCTACAACCCGCATCTTTCAAGAAGAGACAAACAAGCCCCTCAACATAATAAACACAACATAAAATCAGAAATGAATTGAAAAAATAAAAAACATTAATAGTTTTAACACTTCGGTACATAATAGACTGATTCAATTATAACACCCTTGCTGTTAACTTCATTTTGTCCAACCCTTTTCATATACACAACTTCAGTCTTATAAGCCTTTGTTTCTGTTCCATAAGAATTCTTAAACATCTTGAAAAAATCATTGTTTCCACAAACATGATGTTTTTCCTAATAAACTCACAAACCATATTGAACCCCAATCCTTATTATAGCCTTTAAATAATGATATAGTCATTTTTATGATGATAAAACAAATACCTCATTTTAACTTAGGGGGTCATCTTCTCTTGTAAATGTGTTTGATCTACATTGCTAGAATCAAGGTTGCGCTGAACCTGCCATTGAAATTCATAATGCAGTCGAGAACTAATTATTATCAACTAATTTGTTATAGTCTAGATTATTAAAATTCAAATCAAAGTTTATTTATGTAAAAACACTGTAACTACCTTCGTTTACTTTGAAATTAACGGCCAAGGAAGCAGGATTTCTTAAACGAGCGGGTTGGCAGAAGTTTTCTTATCTATGGACCAGGTCATGCACATTTTTTTCCCTTAAAAGAGTATATTCTACAACAAAAATCCAACGAATTTCAACTATAGATTTAGTGGGGCGTCTCAACGTTTTTAGAGGCCTAAAGCGAAAATGAAATCGGAGGCCTTTTAAAACTTTATCTTTAAAAACTCTCATGTTTTGAAGTACAAGCACTAGTTGATTCATGATTCCTAAGTTAGTTTATTCAAAACAAATCCTAATTAATTCAATGATTTTATATTTTAATAAACTATAACAAGTAAAAAGCTAAAAAAAATAAAACAATTAGCAATTTGCAAATCAAATAAAAAGAAGCATATACAAAACTAAAACAAATTTAGAAAAATAGCAATTAACAACTTGTCCCTAGGATAAAGAATTAAAGAAAAACAATTAGCAATACATTAAGCAATTTACCTTATTTAGAAAGAGAATCAATCAATCAGAGAACCGCAACCTAGTACCTAATCGTGAGTCTGTTACTCCACTAGATGTCCAGATGAAATCAAAGTTTAAATGCTTCCTAATTGCAATGAAATCAAAGAAGCAAATCTTGACTCTACCAGATGAAATTAGAGAAACAAACGAAGGTTAGGGGGTTCTTATTTGTGACTCCAGTGAAGAAATCAAAGTTCTTAGTGGCTGGGTTCGCTTGGGGCAAGCAAAATTATAGGCGAATGATGAAATCGAGGGTGCGTGGTTGTTCATCTTAACCTTTTGGCTTTGTTTCAACTCCCCCACCCTCCCACCAATCAGAAATTGACCAATAACTAGTGTTGAAGATCTACGACCTGTCGATCTAGGTTTCCTTCTTTCTTTCATTTATTCATTTTTTTTAATTTAGTTTATTTTGTGCGTAGACTGAGAAGGAGCTATACAATAATTTTATTTTTTGATAACCTGAATAGGCCTGAAGCACTAGTTTTATTTTTTAAGCTGTTGGGCCGCCCCTGATGATTCTCGGAAACCTTGATCTCGCCATGCAAATCAAACACATTCAGACCCAAGCCAAAGTGGTGTTAATTTTATCATCATAAAATGACTAAATATCATTATTAAAAGGCTATAATACTTATCCTTGGTACTAAATATATATACAATCTACTTTCATCCATAATCGTGTTATTACTCAAGGTTATATGAAATCATGAAGATCCAAAAGCCCATATCACATACTAGGCCCATAACCCACACAAAAAGCCCAGTTAAACCTCAACACCGTAACCATATAAAACCCCTCATCCCCTTCACCAAACCCTAACCCTAACCCTAGTATCACCACCCCCAAATCGTCGAAGATGCAGATCTTCGTGAAAACCCTAACGGGCAAAACGATCACGTTGGAGGTGGAATCCTCCGACACCATCGACAACGTGAAGGCGAAGATCCAGGACAAAGAAGGCATCCCACCGGACCAACAGCGGCTCATCTTCGCCGGAAAACAGCTGGAGGACGGCAGAACCCTAGCGGACTACAACATCCAGAAGGAGTCAACTCTCCATCTGGTGCTTCGCCTCCGCGGCGGCGCGAAGAAGCGGAAGAAGAAGACGTACACGAAGCCGAAGAAGATCAAGCACAAGCATAAGAAGGTGAAGCTGAGCGTGTTGCAGTTCTATAAGGTCGATGATTCGGGGAAGGTGCAGAGGTTGAGGAAGGAGTGCCCTAATGCGGAGTGTGGTGCGGGTACGTTCATGGCGAATCACTTCGATCGTCACTATTGTGGTAAATGTGGGCTTACATATGTTTATCAGAAGGCTTGAGGTTGGTTTGATTTGAATCTGTTTGCTTTGTTATGTGTTATCGATGAATTTTGATTCTGTATGAACGTGTTGTTTTTGAGTTTTTGAATTTGAATGCTTTATATGATCAGTTTCATTTGGGTTATTGGTTATTGATGGTTAGAATGCTCATACTTTAGCTGATTTTGTTATTGATTAGATGATGTTTTGTGTTCAGTTTTGTTTATTGTTGTGTTATGAGTTGCTGGTGAACTTGAAGTGCTATTGACTTTTTTAACAAGTTGTGCTCGTGAGAGTTTTTACAACCAAATAAGCTTTATGTACCATTAGAATAACACAATAAGCTTTATGTGTAATGAGAAGTTGCATCCTTGTTATTTTTTGACGTATCTTCATTTTATTCAAGTATACCCTTGTAAAGTTATAATCATCACTTCCCTTCTTCTCTCCCAATCTCGTTTTGAGGCTGTTTGATAATGTCTGAATGAATAAGTGCTGAACCAATAAAAACTCTGAACCATTAAGTGCTGAATCATTAAGAGGTCTGAACCATTAAGAGGTCTGAACCATTAAGAACTAATATATCGTTTAACTATTCAAAGGTAAATGTCTTATCAATTCTGATAAGAGATCTTAACCATTTAGCATTAGACCTCTTAACCATTCAGTATTAGTATAATGCTTAACTATTCAGAGGTAAATGTCTTAACCGTTCAGACATTTGCTCGCGAAACAAACAGTATGAATCATTAACTGTTGAACCATTCAGACATCTGAACCATTAAGAGGCTGATTAGGTCATGGGTTCGAATCTCACAAAAGGGGGTTTTTCTCATAATTATGAGTTTCCTCCTGAATTGGTGACTTGGTGGTGGAAGATGATCGCGTGGTAACACTGGTGGCACGATGATACTCCAGTGATCCGTGAGTGATTCCAATTTAACCGTTAAAAAAAAAAAAAAAAGAGGCTGTCAAACAGCCCTTTAGTCTCTTACATTTTTAACCATTTTTTTAAGGGTGCGGAATTGAATCGATAAAAAACTTGAAATAAGTGGAGTTTTATCGAGCCCGAGCTTTAAGAAATCTCATTAAGTTATTGAGGCTGAGTTTCACTTGTTGAGTTTTGAGTCGACTTATGAGATTAAACAAGCATTTTACTTATATATTAGATTACTAGTTTTAGTAAACCCATGTATTACAAGAGTTGAATAAATAATATTAAATAGAATAAATTTTATTAATTATAAAATAATATATGATTTGAATTATATATGAGTAATGAATATAAGTAATAAAACAATAAAATCAACTTTTAAAATTTTTGTTTTTAACTTTTTTATTTTTTCAAAAAAATAAATTAAATATTTCGCTTAAAAACATGTTAAAAAAAGTAAAATTTAAAATATTTTGTGTTTTAAAAAAAGTATGATGTCTTAGAAAATTTATTTTAATAAAAATTTATTTCTCTAGAAATAAGCATCAAAAAGTATCTATTTCTAAATTTTTCTAATAATAATTTTTAATCAAAAAAAAATTCAATAATATAATTAGTAATTAATGGAATTATTTAATAAGAGAGAGAAGCGAGAAAATTTTGTTAAAAATGAATTTGGTGTTGTCATGTGGCATCTTTAGTTATGTTGTGTTGCCATATGGAATCCTTAGTTACCCTTTTATTAAAATAGATTTACAAATTATGTCATTTATTAATATATAAAATTGTATGGTATGTACTTTATTAATATATGAAATTGCATTGTATGTGTTTTAGTTTTAATAATTACGTATAATATTCTTTTATTAAATTATTTGCACACATATTGTCCTTTACATTAACTATCATATAAATGTATAGTTAATTCAGTTATGTGTCATCTTACATTAGAGTATTTTTGTCATTTTTTTTTCTAATATATTAAAAAATTTATAAAAAATAGAAATTTTAAATGAAAAAAGAAAATTAAAAGATCTCGGACCGTTAGATAAGTCGGTGAAATCAATCACTCTTGGTGTGTGTTCATTCGACTAATAGTTAACTTTTAATGACACTAACTCTCATAACATTTACTAAAGTAAGAAGTCTAAGTCACAAATCACTTAAAAGGTGGAGAAATCAACCAAAAATCCCAAAAAAATACATGTAAATACTTTATAAACTACTTACATCAACAAATAATAAAAAATCAATAAGGAATACAATAGTATTTACTTGATTATCAAACAGTTTGGGATCGTGATAAACTATCAAACAGTTTGGGATCGTGATAAACTATCAAACAGTTTGGGATCGCGATAAACTATCAAAGATGTGTTTAATTATTGATATTATGTGGAGTGCTACGTTGGTAACATTTAAAATGTGTTTATATTTATCTCTCGTATTCTTCTGTTGATATTTTCTATATAAAATTATTATATCTAGTTATTATATCAAGTGTTTGTAATTTTTGAACTCAAAAAAGAAAAAAAGATAGAATATATCATATGACATTATATTACATGTATAGCTTTCGTCTATACTTGTCGTATAGTGTTATGCTTCATGTATATGTGACATGGGCAATCAAAATCTCTCAAGTTAGAAATAACATATATCATATGTGACGTATAAAGCTATATACATCGTATAGCCTAGGTGTATCGTGTTGTACATATCGTATAGCACAGTCACATAGACAGCGAATTACACTAGGAATTTAAGTGCATCATTGGAGTGTTTCACTTAAAATCTTAGTGTCAAAATATTATAACCGTTTAATATTGCTTTTTCTGATGCATAATTTATATCAAATTATTAGATTCATAGTCGTCGGCCTCAAACTAAATATACGTATTACAATGATTATTGTTAAATTAAATGTTGTACACAAATAGTAAATTAGTTGAATTGCATGTACAAACACGTCACCTTGCAACAAAATAGTTACAAAAGAGTTGGTTTCCAAAGATGACTTGTCTCAAATATAACCGTGTTTTAAGCGTATTAGTTGTGGGTAAGAGAACTTCATAGTAAGTGTGTTTGAACGGAAACAATTGTAGGATGGATAGCTTCATAGTAAGTTTTCAATCAAGCAACTAAAATCAAATTCTTAAGCATTTTTCAGATAAAAAGAATAATATTAGTTGGTATGATTAGTCAAATGTTACACATCTATAGAATCTAGGCAATAGTAAAATGCATGGAGAATGTGATTGAGAAATAGTAGTAAAATACGATAACATCCAACAGAAGCCATCGATTTTGATAAATTTAAACCATAAGTTTATCATAATCTCACCAAAATCAACCAGTGTTTCTTCTAAAAAGATAACAACATATTCTCTGAACTCGAACAGAGTACACGACCAACTTGCAAAACACAAAAGACAAAAAAGAGAAAACAACTATACACCAAGTAGACCAGTTGAGATGCGCTTGCGAAAAAGAGTTGCATCACCCTTAAGCACGAAGGGAAGCCGAAGGTCTCGGATAATCAACCATCCGGGTCCCAGCTTCTTGCCTGCAGGATCGGGCTTTATTAGTTTTGGGCTCCACGTGTGGATTCGGGTTCTTACGTTCACCTTTTTCATCGTCTTGAAGTTCTTCTAATGTGGTCACCACCTGATCCATACTTGGTCTCATTTTGGGTTCCATACATAGACATTGAAGTGCAAGGTTGGCTACTTTGAGAGCCCGTCCAAGTGAATATTGGCCCTCGAGCCGTGGGTCAAGAACCCGAAAGATTCTTCTTTTGTTGCTTAAACATGGCAGGGCCCATTCGACTAGGTTTTGTTCACCAGGTGGACGGTTTTTGTCTATTGCTTTTTTGCCTGATAAGATTTCAACAAGAACCACTCCGAAGCTGTATATGTCACTCTTTGTAGTTAAGTGACCTTTATGAAAAAAGGTAAACTTGTCAATATGTCACTCTTTGTAGTTAAGTGACCTTTATGAAAAAAGGTAAACTTGTCAAACATGAGTTAAGAGATAATAAAAAAAAGCAAAATTAAATATACTTTTGAGGGAGAAAATATAATCCAGAAAATCATGGGTGGCAAGATGGGCATGAGTAACGGGTCAAAACGAATTTGAGTTGAACGTTGACCCACAAACACATTTCGTCCATTTTTTAAAATCTATTATAGTTTGTTAATTATGAACGAAAAAAAAATAGTACAATGACAACATGACTTTTTATAGAACAATTTAGGAGGCTGTTTTATGCACTAAATATAAATAAAGATCTGGGAAACTTCAACCTGACTGATAGTTTCTCGCAAAATCAACCAAATTTTACTATGCAGAAGTAAATTGGTTGAAATTGGCACCTATCACTAAAATAAACATGTCAAGTACAATTACTAATGTTACTTCACTCTTTTTTTTTCAAGATCAACACTTCTGAAATGCCAAAATAATGAGAGAAACGGACAGAACTCAACTACCATCTATCATAAATACCCTTAAAAACTTCACAAACAAAGATCAAGGAAAATGGAATCCTAATACCTGTGGATAGATATTCAGGAGCAGCATATCCATAGGTTCCCATAACCCTAGTGGAAACATGGCTTTTATCACCAGTGGGGCCATCCCTTGCCATCCCAAAATCAGATAGTTTTGCATTGAAATTCTGTTGATTGTAGTCAAAGGCAGAAAATACCATTTTAACCACACAATACACATATTAACAACCTCATATTTTCTGACAACATATACTATGAATTAAACAAATAAAATTCAAAGATTATTTAATATAAATCATACCGAATCAAGTAGTATATTAGAAGTCTTGAAGTCCCGGTATATAACCGTTGTTTCAGCATTGTGAAGAAAGGCAAGACCCCTTGCAGCACCAAGAGCAACTTTCATGCGTAGACGCCATGAAAGTGGTTGGAAGTAAGAACCTCCTGTTTTGCATATAAAATTTTTATTTAAATTCAGTGGTTTAGTATTAAAGATCTGAGGAGGCTAACATGGGTGGGTCGTGGATGGGTAGATACGGTTCAAGTTGAAACGAATCATTTTCAAGCAAGGGGCCAGCAGAACTGGGTTGGCTCACAAACACTTTTAAAGTTCAAATATATTATGAATTTAAAAATGATGAGTGTGTTAATCATGAGTAAGAAAACAATATTATCAAAATAATAATCTTAATATTGAAATAAAATGATTTAGGAGGTTGTATGCTTTTGATTAGACTTTGAGATACTTTCACACTCATTCAACCCATTTAGATTCTTCTTTAACAATTTTATTGGGCAAACTGCACAAAATAGCACACACTTTCCCTTGTAGAAACAAACTTCAAACTAAGCACAAAATAGAAATCAACTTACATTTTCTTACTCATTTTAGCAACCAAGTGACGCTTTAGTACCAGTTGTAGCAACTATAGACATGTTTAACCAGTGGCAGGTCATTATTAAGCTGATTTTACAAAACTGACATGGAATCTTATTTGTCATTCTGGTGTGTATGTATAAGCCAAGATCCATCATCCATCTTATGCAACATTTAATAATCAACTTTAAATACAACCGTACCCACTGAATCCCACCCAAAACAAACAAAATATCATTTCCTTTAACTTGTAAATTACTTTTGTTCCTGGTGGCATGGAGTCAATAAGTGTCACATCAACAATTAATTGGTTAAACGCTGGATAAAACAAGGTTGGTTGCTAAAATCGGTAATAAAATGCAAATTAGGAAAAACGTAGAGATCCTTCATACTTCGTGGACTTTGTCCCTTTTTCATTTAATTTGTTTAAGATGAACACAACCGAAACCGACCTGTTCATAAATCATAACTAAATGGGTTGAAAATGCCACCTTTACATGTGGAGAACTAATAAACATGTAGAAAAACATTGTTGACTTACTCCTGAATAAATGATTCTCCATGCTACCTTTTGGCATAAACTCATACACCAAAAGCCTATGATCATCTTCTAAGCAATAACCAATTAATTTCACAAGATTAGGATGGCGTAATTGTCCAAGATAATTTATTTCTGCCTGCACAAGTGGAATATTCATATGTTGAGAAGCTAAACATGCTGACAAAAGAATGACATTTTCAAAATTATTTAATTATTGGATAAGGACAAATTTGTATTTGTGTGTTGGTCTAAAGGCACACTAATAACTAAAAATAATATCTCCTAATTCACACACTAGGGGATGTGTCCGGATGTGGAATTTAAAGAAATATTAATACTTAATTGAATCAGAATTAAATAATAAGTTAATTGATGTTAGGGATGGTTAGGTAATTTACAATTATTTCAAATAGTTTACTTAGAACTACTCATGCATAGACAAGCTAAATGACATATTCAAAGTTATTTGATGATCGGATAAGGATACAAGTGTTCTTTTGTGTCCAGGTCTAATGGTAAATTAATAACTAAAAACATAACTAACATAATTCCCAGACTAAGGGATATGCCTGGATTTTTTTCTCGAATTACTCATGCTTCTACGATATGGTTCAATACGTACGTACTATAAAAGCACCAATGTCCCAAAGATAGTTATTCTTTTTTTTTTCCTTTTAAATGTTTGCATATGCAAAAATATATGCACGGTTGACTATAGATCAATAACCTGCAGACACTAAGCATCTCCAACTTATGCACCAAACATGTACACTGATATGGTGTGAAAAGAGCATATTCTTATAATATGCTTACACCAAATCATTTTAAATCCAATGTATGCAAACACAAGATAATTTAGTTTTTGGACATTATGTTGTTACTAGTAAATTCTTATATCTACAAAATCTAAAACAACGTTTTAATCCTATATTTATTAATTTATTAAAATTAATCAACTTAGTTTAAAAATAAGTAATATAAAATTCTAAAAGCTTGTTCAATATGGTACTGATAGTAAAGGTCTCAAAGAGAATGTTACCAAAATATATTTTTGTATTATTTATGTTGAATACTTATAAAAACTAAATTGATTAAACTTGATCTTGATTTGGTGAAAAATACTAAAATGGGGTGACAAATGGTGTTACACCAAAAAAGTACATCCGTGTCTTGATTGGAGATGGTTTTACACCAAATTTTACACAACTGTGGTGTTTTGGTGCATACATTAGAATGGTCTAAGCAGATTGCATTGAACATAAATCTTAAAAATTCAAATTGATGATCAAGAAAGTGAAAAGAACTAACCAACCACTCCCTGTGGCCCTGAAATCCTTCTTGATTTAGCCTTTTCACAGCAATCACAATGCCAACTCCAGGCTTTGAAGCAGCAAGTGAATGCTCATCGACCCATCCTTTAAACACCGAACCAAACCCCCCTTCCCCTAGAACACTATCTGGTCGGAAGTTTCTAGTGGCATTTTTAAGCTCACTGTAAGTAAATCTTTTTAAATTGGATGACTCCAAAATTTCACCTTCACTTCGAGGTGTTTGCGCTTGAGAACCGGTTGAAACCTTGCTACTTGAACTACTATTTCCATTCTTTTCTCCAGTTTTCGACTCATAACCTACATAAAAACAGTCAATTTGTTTTAAATAAACAATAACGCTCGCTTAGAAACTAACTCAAATGAGCATTTACCTCCTGGCTAATGCTTTAATCAATTTAATCAACTAATTGCCTAATTTTAGCAATAAAAAATAGCTATAATCAGCTTCAGAAAGCATATCCAAACATCCCTAATGTCGTCATATATTCAATCAAATACTTCTGAGATCTTAAAAACTCAGAAGTTTTCGTTTTTGAATAATGTTTAATGTACCAATTCCTACAGTAATCCTTGAGAAAAACAGCAACAGATAACCACAGATGGAAAAGAAGTATCTAATCAACAAATTTTCTAATTAAACATCAAATTAGTCAAAATTAACAGGTAAGAAACAAGAAATCACCAGTGGATATCCCGCTCTCAGCTTTAATCTGAATACTCCAACAAATCCCCATTACAAATCTTCAATCCCAAAACCCTAGTTCAGATCACAAACGAAGCTTATTTATCAGCTTTCACTCGCATTCAACAGCTACAAATACATATCTTCAACAAAATCCGAATCAAATCCGATCTGTTGAGCTAACAGCAGCAATAATCCTCGGATCTGATGCGAATCCCCCTTTTCTCATAACATTTAACACGAAAATCGATGGTGTTTCAGCTTCCCAATTTCAACACCAATCAGCAACTACTACTTCTCTTCTTCGTTGAATTGCTTGATTGAAGACGATAATGATCGTTTTTTGCAGTGGATTTGATGATTTCTTTGAGAAATTAGAAATCTTTTTGTGGAGACTTTGGTGAAATTTGGTTGACTTATGGACTCTTGCTTCAACTGACTGGAGTTGAAGTACTGATGATAATAAGCTATTTACATGAATAGTCCTCTAACTAAGTTATATATGCAATATCAGTACTTGTGGTTTGATTTGTAGTTTTGTGTTGATCGGTTGTGTTGAGGATGTTATTGCTAGGGGTGAAAACTTTGTAGCTTGTTGAAATAGTTGTTTTACTAGTAAAATTATGAATGTTTATTATCATTGAGGTTTCTAACACCTTATGTCTATCATGTAAGTCGTAAGAGAGAGGTTGGTTGGGTTTTGAATGGCATGTGGTCGCTGGTTAGTCTCATGTTACGGGTCTCATTGCATATGAAAGTGTCATTGTTAGGGGTTTATTTCGGCTTGTATGAACAACTTGGGTCTAATAAGTGATGTGAATAATTAGTTAGGTTGAACAGATATATATATATTAAAGGAAGTAACAAAATGATTCCATATTAAATAGGTACTTTTGTTGTCAATTTTAACCAAGCTTGTAATGGTATTTTTTTATTTAATTTTTGTAAAGTTATATGTTTTAAAAATTTGATTATCACAAAAGTGACTAAATTGACAACAAAAATTCAGTTTTGTTTTCTTCAACTTTTGGTAATATTTTGGCTCCTAGGTCTGGATTTTAAATGGTGCATTCTTCTTTGACATCTAAAGAACTTTTTCAAGAGAGATGTCTGGTAATGCAATTTATTCTAACTATTAAGGAGTAACGTCTCATAAACATACACATGTATTAGTAAAACAATATCATTTTATAGCTACTTAAACAACTTTTAGCATGTCTTAAATTATAAAAGTGTTACTTGTTCATACATCCGAATAATCTCTATCACTTCACATGCATATTTAGTTTCAAGTTACCTAGAATACGAGTTAAAACATGGTCTTTTTTTTATTGATTACAACACAAAAACAAAAAATAGACACAAGTTTGATGAGGGGCTGGTTATGTCAATTTCATAAATTACAAGACTACTTATAATCTAACATCTAACGTATAAAATAAATCGAGTGTTTGGTGAAAGAGTGAAGGAACAAATATTCATATTCTATAAGCTGATTCGGGTTATTGTGGTAGGGTTGACTACAAGTCAAAGTAGGGCTTGTATACTGCTTTCGTGGAAGCCAAGTGTGTCAAATAAATAACTATTGGGCCTTTACACGTGTTTCTTTTGAGTAATAGTTTATTATTCTTGTGGAGTTGTAAAGGATAATTCCACATGATAAGATGTGATAGTATTTTTTTCAATGACAAATGTATAATTTTGTTTCAAAAGTTACGTGTTATTTTAATTAGATACATCTATTTGTTTTTCAGTCGGGATCGTATGTCTAACCCTCTCAGAAAAAACTCATTGCTGAAAAAATTTTCTGGCTCGATTTTTTGCTCGAGTGAGATTTGATAGTACTTGTATTTTTCTTTTTTGAATTATACATTATACCCACAATTCCTTTTTTTGTTGAAGTAACACGTTTGATTTATATCATTAGTTGACGTTGATTATTTTTATTAAATGTATACTCTTTTAATTAAACTCTAAGAAGTCCAACAACCTTTGTTTGTATGATAAATACGTCTTTTTTACTTGTTTCTTTTTTTTTATTTGTTTTTTTATTGTTTCTTTACCATGATAAATGGATTAGTACTGATATTTAAGTAATGTAATCCATTGTGCTCTAAGCCAAGGCCGAAGCTGAGCAGGGGCGAAGCTTCATTGGGGCGAGGGGCCCCTCTTTTTTCGTCAGTAGTGTAATTTTCGCTTCGATAATGTAAATTTTCGGTCCGGTAGTGAAAATTTTAATAAATATAGAGTCCCCCTTTAAAATAGTTTATTTTTGCCCCCGCCCCCGCTAAACTTTGAATCTGAGGATCTTGAGACTCTAGGCAAGCTAGAAAAATAAGACCCAAAACGAAAAAGAATTATAAAAATTCATTGCTAAAGAAAATATTTTATAGAAACGTAACAAAATTAATGTTAAAGAATGGGTATCAAATGAGCTTAATTTAAAAAGGGTTTATTTTAAATGATTAAACTCAATTCTGTATATAATTTATAAAAAAAATAATATATAATATATAAAAAATAAAAATTTGAGCCCCTCGAGAGATTGAGTCCGAGACGGTCGCACCCTCCTCGTCTCGGGCCCTGTTCTAAGGGGTTTTGCTAATGATTAAGGGATTGTAGTCACAAAGTGTCAATCTACGACATCTTAGGCTTGGTTCTTTCATAAACATTTTTTATTTGCATTTTCTAGCCCTAAAAGGTAGAAAATTATTTATATAGTGATTATTACTCTTTTGAATATTATTATTTTCTATATCCCAACTATCTGCAGGAAACAAATTTCTTTTATTAAGTTTTACACAAATACAACAAAGCACGTTTTACGTCGCCCCCGCCCCCGCTAAACTTTGAATCTGAGGATCTTGAGACTCTAGGCAAGCTAGAAGAATAAGACCCAAAACGAAAAAGAATTATAAAAATTCATTGCTAAAGAAAAATATTTTATAGAAACGTAACAAAATTAATGTTAAAGAATGGGTATCAAATGAGCTTAATTTAAAAAGGGTTTATTTTAAATGATTAAACTCAATTCTGTATATAATTTATAAAAAAAATAATATATAATATATAAAAAATAAAAATTTGAGCCCCTCGAGAGATTGAGTCCGAGACGGTCGCACCCTCATCGTCTCGGGCCCTGTTCTAAGGGGTTTTGCTAATGATTAAGGGATTGTAGTCACAAAGTGTCAATCTACGACATCTTAGGCTTGGTTCTTTCATAAACATTTTTTATTTGCATTTTCTAGCCCTAAAAGGTAGAAAATTATTTATATAGTGATTATTACTCTTTTGAATATTATTATTTCTATATCCCAACTATCTGCAGGAAACAAATTTCTTTTATTAAGTTTTACACAAATACAACAAAGCACGTTTTACGTTTTAGTTACTTTACACAAGGTTCTCGATTGTAGCAGGTTGTTGTAGTGGAAAAACTAGATCAACTATCGCGGGAATTTGTGTGACATCATTGATGAGATCGAGTCGAGTTGAGGGATTGAGGTTAGGTGATTAAGAGTCAAATGATACATTTTTCAATGTAAAAACAAGTAATCATCATAAACAAGAAAACAATGAACATATGTAATTTTAAAAAGAAAGAACCAAAATTGAAATCTACTCTTATCGCAATCAACATCTAGACAAAAAGTCTAAACATTACTTCCAAACAAATTATTACACATATTTACCAAATATTATAAATAGTTTCTTTTGTTTGATATCATATATATCCTATCGACTTTTAAATATGAAATATATCATTCTTTTAATTATTTTTAGGTCAATGATGATTTTACCCATTCGTATTAGTTATTAGTAACGACCATTTCTCAATTTCTCCTAAAAATAATTGGACTCTTCCATTCATTATTTGGATCAGGTCCTTATTGCAATCAATTTCCCTCTCAGGTTTGTGGTTGCAATTGGTTTGTTTTAATGGCTCTTAAATTGTGATTATATTTCTTTGTCGATTACGATTGACCTCCTGTAGCGACTAAAATATTTGCTAATTAATTATTTTTTACTTCAAGTTCCTCTCATACACTAGGTTGTGTTATTAGAGCATTCATACTAGTTTTCTTATGACTTATCCTCATCTTTATATTTACACAAAGAAAAACTATTTGTTTAATTAAATAATATTTTTAAATTTTTATCATTACGTTTTATATCTCTCATCCACTCACAACAACTTTAAAAAATATTTAAAAATTGATGGGGGTTGTATCGTGTTTCCCTAAATATAAGAAACACGATACAAACCCACATAAATTATCCCTCACTTTCACTCACAACCATCCCACATAATATAAGACATATACTGATATAAAAATAATAAAACTACTATGAATGCTCTTAAGGATGGTTCATATCATATTTCGTGTTTCTTGCGTTACAAAAGGGCGAAAGGCCACGTCCACTTATCCTACTCATGGTTACAAATGGTTCATCGTTAGTAGACATTGTATTTGAAAAGTTTACATGCAGTGTAGATGGTTATAGATGAGACTTCAACTACTATTTGTATTCAAACTAGTATTAAGCCCCCACGTTGTAACGGGGGCGTAAAACCAAAGTAGCACAATTTTCACACTATCAACAACTATCACCAACACCGAAAAAACTCGTATTGGAAAAGAAATAAAAATGTGAAACATAAAATCAAACGGAAAGTAAACATAAAAACGTTGAACCCCGCACTTGAAATGTAAGACATAAAAACAATAACTAATTTGATCTAAGAGTCATGTGTTGTAAAGGAGCCGTTAAAGGGAGAAAAAATAGGCGCAAAAACGTTAAAACACATATGCATGTTGTTGCGTGTTAACTCGTAAAATTAAAACCAAAATGTAAACGAAAAATTTATAAAAAATGAAAAGTATAGGGAACTAAAGTGGAAACTGAAAAAATGCAAGGGTTAAGTTGTAAGAGTATAGAAATAACAAAAGTGGATACAACCCACTAATGATTATGTACAAATCATAATACACAAATAAGTTAATAATTAATAATATATATACCAGATAAATCTAATATTTTAAATTAAAGTACCATTGATAGATAAACATGAAGTCTTAACATAATAAATTAATAAAGATAAAAATTTTAAACAATGAAGGATAAAATAATCATATCCTGAATTGTTTTTAATGAAATAGGACATGTGATATTTTAATTAGTTTATAATGCTATATATGATATTTTTAACTTTAGTCTGATACATAGATATTTCATAAGTTTTCACAGATATATGTGAACTCTTAAATCTATAAAAATAATATCTTACTATATCATAGACCCTAAACATAAGTTTCGCATAAGTAGCAACAAGATAGCATAAGAGCGAAAGTATTATCTAAGAAACACGTAATAAAACACAATGCTTATAAAAGAAATTGCAATACAAACAAATATCATATGAGTAGACACATTTGCTACCACAAAAACCTGTTTAACAAACAAATCCCACGAACACAAAAACAACGTCATCACTTAAAAGCATCCAAGATCTGTCTTCATTCAGTCTCATCTTACGCCTGTTAACAAAAAAGAAGCAAAAATTATACACTTGTGTGATGAGTCAAAAGATAAACAAGTCCATTTACGTACCTTGTTCGCAATGTTATTGGAGAGCCAATCCAGACCCTCGTAAAGTCCCTCTCCAGAGGTTGCACAAGTGCTCTGGATGTACCTATGGTAAACAATACCAACACCAACAACAGCCAATCAGGTTATTGTTTAAACATATAGTTACTGTTTTTATTATAACATAACAATTTAGATCTTTGACTACGGGAGACCTTCACCCCGATTGATCAGTTCCCTTTTAGCTAAAAATTTTTATTTGACCCGTTTGAGGAAAAACAATATGCAAATCAATCCATTTGAATTCAGACAAGATAGATATTTACCAGTGGCGTTGTCGGAGGGAATGGAGGCCAAGCTTATCAGTAATTTCAGCGGCATTCATTGCATTTGGAAGATCTTGTTTGTTAGCAAATACAAGCAAGACTGCATCTCGAAGCTCGTCCTGTAGGTAAAATTGTAGATATATCATATGCTGGGGTCAGAAATATCAAAACAAACTTGCAAGGGGATTTGCAAATTCTGCTAGCTCTTGATAAAAGAGAAAAAGCCAACAATTGCGACATGTTATTAAAAATGAATGTAAACTTAATGAATCCCACAAATATAACAATAATAAACAAATACCTCGTTCAACATCCTATGTAACTCGTCTCTTGCCTCAACAACTCTATCCCTGTCATTGCTATCAACCACAAAGATAAGACCTTGTGTGTTCTGGAAGTAGTGCCTCCACAATGGACGAATCTGCGTACATATCATATTATTACATGTTTTCCTTAAATGTATATGTACTTCAATGGCAATAGAAATGTGTCAAGGCAGCCAGGAATATAACTCTCATGAGTCATGACATGATCATACTTCGTATTCAAAAGTTAGGGATTACAGTATACAAATGTATCATAAGATACCAACCAAAGTTATTCATACCTTGTCCTGACCCCCAACATCCCAGACAGTGAAGCTGATGTTTTTGTACTCAACAGTCTCCACATTAAACCCTGAAAAATATCACAAATATAACTGATGAGAAACATACTCGAGAAACACCAAGTTACAAGACAACTATTATGTTGTTTCATGGTCTGTTCTAGTTCGAAAGTGTACCAGAAGTTCATTCTTTAAATAAAATTTGCATTTAGTGCCAATAGTTCAAGATTTTTAACACACTGAAACTGAGCCTTAGATATTTTTCTAATTGCATGTGTGCATAACTCTGAAAATCCTTATATGGGTGTTCAAAAAACTTAAAGATGTGCTGTATTATATAGTAGACATGCTTTATTATTGCCAGATTACAGTTTTTATTTCAGATAAAAATTAGGAACTGGAATTATATTAGGATTCTTGTCTTTAAAATATAAATAGGTCATTATGACTCGTAATTTCACTATGTCTAGTGATAAACAAGAGAGAGCCGCTTCTCTCTGGAAAGTAGGTAAACCAGAGAGAGCTGATTAACTTCTCCAACATCAACTGACCTATTTTTGTTTTTTATTTAAACAATATATGTGCTGGTTTGTATCATATGGTATCAGACGGATCAATGTAATAATGCAAATGAACCAAAAATATGAAAATGGAATAAAGAGAACGGATTTATCAACTTTCAAAAGGTCAATCAACTAGCCTACCGTTCACTTTTGTAAGGTAAATCAACCCTCCAATGATATCAAAATCACTAATCAACATAAGTATTTTGTTACAACCCTGGACCTCTACTTTTGCAAGGTAAACCAATACTAATAAGGATGCAGATACATAAACATCATATAAAAATTTTGAAACAAAGGATCCAATTCTCTAGAAAGGACGACACGTAAGAACAAAACAATAAAAATCAAGGGGCGAGATAGAAAATATCAAATGCATTTCAAACTGGTCTATGAAAGAAATGACATACCAATCGTAGGAATTGTTGTCACGATCTCACCAAGCTTGAGCTTGTACAAAATGGTTGTCTTACCAGCTGCATCAAGACCCACCATCAAGATTCGCATCTCTTTTTTGGCAAAGAGCCTGCTAAAGAGCTTGGTGAATGTTAGCCCCATTTTATTTCAAGCGAGGATCCCTGCAAACCACAAACAAATTCATACAAATCAGTGAAATTAACAGACCGTATTTAAATATATTGGATCTGTAGATGTACGGAAATTAACACCGTTACACGAATCAACCATAGATCCATTATAGAGTTATTGTTAGCTATATTAAGATCCCAAACAAATCAATTACCACATTAACAATCATACATAAAATTTCCGAACATGTACATAAGCATCGTAACTATAAACACATGGCTTCATCCTAATAATCGCTCATGATACACTCGATTGGCAGAAAAACAATCTTACAATCCAACCGCAACCGATCGGATCTGAATAAAACCGAACTTCCGAACGTAAACACCATTTCCTCCCCAAATTGATTCAACCTAATGGATCTAAAAGCTGCGGTCCGGTTTCAATCACAACCTCTACAATAGAACAAGTTTCAACGAAATGATAACTTACGCAGTAGATCCACCTGTTCAACCTACATGCAGATCAATACAAAGTAAACCTAATCCAACGATTTACACCGATTTCGAAAGGAAAATCGAAAGAAACTGTAAATAGAATCAAAATTAACAGATACAACGATTAGCATAATAAGTGAGATCTGAAGGTCGATCGACAGAAAATTGAGATTAAATTCATTTGATTTGATGATTATAATCCTAAAAAGCGAATAGGAGATCGAGATGAAGATTTGATTTACCTGCAAAAAGACTTTTTGGAGAGGGATCGATCGAGGAGAATGAGAGAAAGAGGAAAAGGGGCTTGTGTAATATGGGGGGGGGAGATGCGTCAACGTAGATGTGGTTAAATAAAGGGGGCAAATAGGGCATGTTTGAGATTGTTTATTTTGTTAAAAAGGACTTTTGATAAAAATTACTTATTGATTTTTAACTTTTGAAAAAAACTTTTTAAAAAAAGTGTTTGGATTAGCTTATAAACTGAAAAGTCAATAATTTGTTTTTTGAAAATTGTTTGGTTTAGCTTATTAATGTAAAATGATTAAAAAGGACATTCTGTTAAAAGTCAATAAGCTGTTTTCTAAATAATGTTTGGGATTGCTTATTTTAAGCTGTTTTCTATTTCCGCCTTGCAAAATGAAAAAAAAATAAGATATATGAAATAAGATTCGTTTACATGATTTATAAAAATAACAGCGTACTACATTCATCTCCATAAGATTATCAAAAAAGCACCAACATGGCACAATGTTATGAAGCTAATGTGATACTACATTCATCTCCGCGATTCCATCAAATCTTGCGTAATTATATCTCTTATTGCTGCCATATATGTAACATCATGATCCGAACGATTTGTAGCCGGAAGTTCTTCATTAATGTCATTTGAAGTACTATCTTCTCTAGGATTGTAAGATTCTTGTTGGGCGGTTTTAAATGCTTCATCAAAGCTACCAGCCTTTCTAATAAAATTATGGATCGCCATTGACGCTATCACAATACTCACTAGGTGCTTGTATGCATAGTTAACATGCATATCTCTTAATAACGTCCATCTAGCTTTCCACACTCCAAAAGTTCTTTTAATAATGTTTCGCAACGATGAGTGGTAATAGTTAAATGTCTCTTTTGGTCCCCGAGGAGCACGCATGGCACTACTATGTCCACGTTGAAAATCCGGTATATGATAACGAATGGTTTGACCTTTGTACGGAGCAAGATAACCTTTAGTATTTGGGTATCCGGCATCAACAACGTAATATTTATCTACAAATAAAACATACAATAGTTAGGTTTTTCTAACATGTATAACAAATAAAAAATACATGTAGAACAAATCATTATACTAACCACCAGTTGGATGTGGAAACTGAAGTTCCGGTCTCCGTAAGGCTTCATTGAATATTCGTGTGTCGTGTGCAGTTCCCTCCCATCCAGCCCATACAAATGTAAAGCACATGTTAATATCACAAACAGCCATTATATTTTGTGTTGCATATCCCTTTCGACCAATGTACTTTGGTTGTTCCGTCAATCGAACCGATGCCCTCACGTGCGTCCCATCAATAGCGCCAATACAATCCTACAAATCCAAAAAGATGAAATAATTAAGTCATTTGTTAATTGGAACATTGGAAACGCATAAAGTTAGATAATACCTTGAACATTGGATAATACCGAGGATTATTCAAGATATACGCGGGTACATCACCATTAAGGTTTGCGGGTGGCCTAATAATGTCAGCACTCATTTTAAGGACAGCATCCATAACGTTATGGAAATGTCTATGAATGGTTTCACCCGAATGATTAAAAGATTCTTGGACAAATCTATTCGTACACCCATGAGCCAAAGTCATCAAGAAGATTCCAACCGACTCCTCAATAGACACATTGCGTGTTTGTTTTAATCCATAATTAGTAACAAGATCTGCGCATAATTTCTCAAAAACGGATACGTCCATTCTAAATATTTCATAACATCGTCTAGGATGCCCATTTAATATCTCAGTTACAAACACGTGTCCTGTTTTTGTTGACGTGTGACATTGCCTTCTTCTATTATGCAAGTCACGTGCTATTATTATCCCTTTAACAGCTATTCCACATAACATTTTGAATTCTATATCTTTGTCCACCAAATATTCTTCGTCACTATCATACGAATCAGCGTCGTCAGAATCCATCCTAAATAAATAAAAAAGATGTAAAACAATTATATAAAAAGTAGAAATAACCCACAATAATGTTGAACAACACAAGTTGGATTTAATATAGATAACACATATTGTCAAATGATAACACAAATTGTAAAACACTAAATCATTCTTCCATAAGTAACTTAAGGATCTTCATCTTTGCTTCATTAGTAGTTGGATACATAAACGCTTCACGATTTGGTTTTTTTATAAAGGCACGCACTGCACGTGAATAATCATTAGAACCTTCTTCAAAACCGGGAAATGTGATAACAATGTTCATGCATGCGGCAATTGTTGGTGAGACATTGTTTGGTGGAGAAGTTTGTGTGCTTTTTGTTGATAATGCATCTAAAACAACATCTAGCTTCTCTTCAAAAGTAGAAGTTTTGCTCTTGGTGGAACGTTTGGTAGCAACATCCTTAGACCTTTTTCTTTTACTCGAACTACTTTCACCGAAAGTAGGAAACAAAGGCGCATCATCATCACACATTTCATCACTATCTCCTCTACCCTCTATATTTTCTTCATTATCGTTTT
Organism: Flaveria linearis; assembly: GCA_024085815.1. Taxonomy (NCBI): domain Eukaryota; kingdom Viridiplantae; phylum Streptophyta; class Magnoliopsida; order Asterales; family Asteraceae; genus Flaveria; species Flaveria linearis. Next base: position 11,621,259 of record CM044005.1, on the reverse strand, counting down.
GAAATTGTAACGGATTCAAAGCTTGATCTCCTACGGCAACCGAATCTTGAAACAAAATAGCATAATGCATCTCGAATATGTCCAAATTTGCACCCATAAATTTGGCATAATCTTTATTTTCCTACAACACATACATATTAATTAACAAAATTTCACGATTTAAGCATAATTATGATTAAAAGTAAAAATAAAACTTACTTTTATCTTCTCCCCCCACCATTCCGGCGATGCATCGATTAGGCTTCTTGTTCCACCGATTCCACTTTCAAGCCTCACTAACCGATCATAAAGCTTCCATTCTTTTTTCATGCTGTCCCATTTGTTTTTAATTTGTTTTTATCTAAAGCTTTTCCGGTTTTTTCATACATGGTTTTTTCTATATTATCCCAACCAAGTTTATTAAAGTGAGTACCAGGTCTATTCCCTCTTTTAAGTTCAAGCAAGCATGCATCAATAAACTCCTTGAACGTAATATCATCCCACAAAAATTTTGATTTACTTCTTCTAATTGATATTTCACTACTCATTGAGCTAACTGTTAAAAACCACAAAAAAATCAAATAGCATTCAATGTTGCAAACTAGCTGTGGCAAGTGTTTGTGAACCCATTCAATGTTGCAATCATATATAGACAACAACAACTAAATGAGCAGTAAAAATATGAAGCAGAAATCAATATGAAGCAACCAAGAAATCAATATGAAGCAGCCAAGAAATCAATATCAAGCATACTACATACTGCATAAGTAACTTAACTAAAACTAAATGAGCAGTAACATCAAATGGATCAAATGGGTCATTGCTTGTTCACTTTAACATCAAATAGGTCAAAAGGTTCATTACTTATTCATTTACCAAAAGTACATCAAACCACTTATATAAGCATGTAACTAAGCAGCCAAGAAACATGTAACTTAACTACTGCCTTTCAATATGATCAAATGGGTCATTACATATTCACTTTGCTTATTACTTGTTCACTTTGACATCAAATGGATCAAATAGATCAAATGGGTCATTGCTTGTTCACTTTAACATCAAATGGGTCAAAAGGTTCATTACTTATTCATTTACCAAAAGTACATCAAACCACTTATATAAGCATGTAACTAAGCAGCCAAGAAACATGTAACTTAACTACTGCCTTTCAATATGATCAAATGGGTCATTACATATTCACTTTGCTTATTACTTGTTCACTTTGACATCAAATGGATCAAATGGGTCATTGCTTGTTCAATTTAACATCAAATGGGTCAAAAGGTTCATTACTTATTCATTTACCAAAAGTACATCAAACCACTTATATAAGTATGTAACTAAGCAGCCAAGAAACATGTAAACAGCCTAGAAATCAATATGATGTTGTAGGAAAATAAACTAAACCCAAACAACATACCCAAACAATCATACCTATCAACTACTGCCTTTCACGATTCAAGTGTGAACCCAAACAACATACCCAAACAATCATACCCAAACAATCTCAAGGCGCTAATGGAACTAAAAAACAATCATACCTTTTACAACAAGAACCCAAGCAACAATCTGAAGGCAAGTACTTGAAACTTCAGTCCTGCACACAAGGCAAGTCCTTCGATCTGGAGGTGATTCTTGATGCTGCTGATTGATATATAATAAGGGGTGATTGATCGGTAGGTAAAGGGAGTTATGGAGAGGTTGGTGAAGGGATAATGACCATGATAGGGCGTACGGTGGCAGGGGCTGGCGGCAGCTGGGAAATGCGATGGGAAAGACTACAATCCGGAAGTTGGCGAAGGGGAGCAGGGGAGCAGATCAGAATCGATGGGGAGCAGTTGGGGAAGTAAATGCCGATGGGAAAGGAAGAGATGGGAGCAATGGAAAAGCCTGTATTACCGATGGGAAAGGCAGAGATCGGAGCAATTTAATGCCGATGGGAAAGGGGCAGCTTTGGCATCGATCGGAATTTAATGCCGATGGGAAAGGGGCAGCTTTGGCACCGATGGGAGCGATTGAATGCTTGGCGGCGAGAGGAGCGATTGAAAGGCAGCAGCAATTGAATGCTTTGGCAGCGGTGAATGCTTTTCATCACCACCGATTGCAACCGATGGGATCGGAAGCATGTCTACCGATGGGATCGGCATCTCTACCAATGCAACCGATGGGATCGGAAGCATCTCTACCGACGAGAGGAGCGATCAGAGGCATCTCTACCGATAGGATCGACGGCGAGAGGAGCAGAGGTCGCATGAGCAGAGGTGATATGGTTAGCACCGACTCCCTTCATCAATACATAGACTTCTCAGGGGTATTTGTGTAATCTGGTTAGCAGCTTCAGGGGTATTTGTGTAATCTGGTTAGTAGTTCCTTTAATAAGTTAGTACCCACTAACTTCTCAAAATCTCCTTTTTTACCCTCTTTTACAAGCAGTTTTAAAAGGCCTTTTCAACTATCCAAACACTATATTTAACTTATTAACTTTTCAAAAATTAATAAGTTAAAAGGAGGTTAAAAAAAACAATCCCAAAACGAATACAGAATCATATTATGGCCAATAACAGAAATTCCATCATGCGAGAATGACACCTGAATTGATCGAGTGATTACAATCAAATCCTCAAATTCTCTTTCGATTTGTTGACCCCCTCCCCCAAAAAATATGCGAACTTTCTGTTACAGAATTAGAATCTAATTAGCTGAAAATGTGAATATCGAGTGCAAAGTGACTCAAATGCCTCTAGGTTTTCATGTATTGCATTTAATCCTCATGCATTTGAGAAGTGGATTCAGTTTGATTATGGAATGGAGGACTGATCCATGTTGATTATGTATCATAGAATCTGAATGCATGTTATGATCTGTGGTTTTGGAATTTTAGGGCACAAAAGGGACGAATGTGTTGGATTTGTGTTTAGGAAGTGGTGATTTTGCATTACGTTCGCCTCAAATTATTGGACTTAATTAATGATTAGAGTAACAAGCTTTTGTTATGCTCTTTATATATTTTAGGGGGGTTTGGGATTGATTATTGGAACTGCTTATCTGCTTATTATGATTTAATACAGTAGATTAGCAGTTTTGAAGTGTATGCAATTGATTATCCATACTGCTTACTGGTAGCTGAGTTTATGGGTTGCTGCTTACTCCACATTGCTTATATAAACTGCTTATAGGTTGGTGAGTGTATGAGTTGCTGCTTATTACAAATTGCTTATTTTGAAAAGCAATAAACCCATAAGCAGTTTTAGCAAGCAATTTTAGATAGTGCAGCTATACTATCTGATAATTAGAAGTTAGTTTAGATGTTAGCATGACATACAGTGAATTGCTACCAATACCTTAATATTATCAGTTCATTCACACAGTTTTTAGGCCATTTCCCTTGATTTCTCAAGAAAACGACCAATTATTACTTTATGTCGGCAACATTTAAGCTCAAAATCCCGCTATTGTAACCTCATGTGAGCATTACTGCATTGTTATATTTAGCTCTTATTGAAGCAAAATGTGTTGGTAATTTAGTTAATTGTTTGCTTCATGGTGATTATGTCATGTCTTGTAGGTGGGTGGAAGCCGATGCACCTGAAGTTGTGATTTTCTGATTGTTATTTTGATGCAATTACCATGGGCTAAGGGATAAGAAATGCAATTACCAGGTTTTATTTATGTCCTCCTAATTTTTGCACTCTATGACGATATTCAAATTGCTATGATTATACTTGTTTTGAACTCTTTCCGTCCCATGAAAATTACCAGTTTATGAAAATCCCCTCAATTTTGAAAACTTTCCATTTCCTGAGGATCTTCCTGATGCAGACTACGCGGATCAAACCGTGGATCCAGGACCCGAACCGTGACCCAAATAAGCCCGGATCAAGACCCAGCTGGAAGCCTTCTAGGAGTCGTTATCTTGTTATTTGATTTTTGTTAATTCTATGTTTGTTTGACTTTATTAGTTTGTTTTATCTCTTGGGTTTGTTAGCTATTTTTGTGGATCCAGAATAGTTTATATTCTGGGTTTTGGCATTAGAACTTGGAGATTGATTATTTTTATTAAAGAAGCTTTTTGGGTATTGATTCTGCTTTGGGAAATCTTGATCCAACGTGTGTGCTAAGAAATCTTGCATCAGTTGGTATCAGAGCCCAGTGGAGAATCAATGGCAGGACGTGGAGTACTTCGTCGACATCCCCGTAGAGATGCCGACCGAGGCAACGAGGCTGAAGGACGGGACCCACGTGATATTGCAGAGATTGCTAGGTTGCAACAACGGGTCCGGGACCTGGAATTGCAACACGAGGAACGATATGAGGAGACCGAAACTGACACCGCTATCGGGGATGACGATGGCCGTGACGATAATCCTTTTGGTTGGCGGAGAAGGCGACCGGAACCTTAATACTTCGGATCCACTCCGAAGCATGGGGATGAAGATTGACGTCCCGGAGTTTGATGGTCGGGCACAACCTGACGAATTTATTGATTGGTTGAGTACGGTGGAACGCATATTTGATCTCAAAGACATTCCCGACACGTACAAGGTAAAACTTGTTGCTATTAAACTACGTAAATATGCCTCTTTGTGGTGGGACCATTTAAAGAAAAAAAGGGCTCAAGAGGGCAGATCCAACGTTGAAACTTGGGAAAAAATAAAAAAATTGTTACGAGGAAAATTTTTGCCAATCAATTATCGCCAAGATGCTTTCTTGGAATACCATAACTTAACCCAACGAAATTCCACCGTTGAGGACTTGATTGCTGAGTTTGACAGGCTTAGAATGAGATGTGGTGCTGAGGAAGAAGAAGAACAAATAATTGCTCGTTTCTTGGGGGCATTACGTCCCGATATCTCCGATATGGTTCAATTGCAGCCATATTGGAACTTTAATGATGTTTGTCGGCTAGCCCTGAAGGTGGAAAAACAACTTAAAGGTCGGAGCAAAAGCATACCCCCAAAACTCAGCCCAATCAAAGCTGAGAATTATCGTGCTCCTACAACGGTATCACCCGGTAACCGATTCAACCCAATCAAAGTTGAATCAACGGGGGGGCCAGCTACTTCAACCACTACATCCACGTCTCTCACTCGTTGTTTTAAGTGTCATGGGTTGGGCCATTTTGCTCGGGACTGTCCGAATAAACATCTCGTCACCTTTACCGAAGACATACTACCCATATATGACACCGAGAAAGAAGAAGAAACAGAAGCACATGATGCGGTTATCTATCCAGATAAAGGGGAGGCATTGATTATATAACGAGTACTTAGCACAGCCTCAACCCCACTCCTTGATGACACTCTGTGGCTCCGTAATAATATATTTCAAACAAAGTGCACGGCCAAAGGGAAAATTTGCACTATTATTATTGATGGGGGGAGTTGTGAGAACATGGTCGCAACAAGTATCGTGGAAAAACTTGGCCTGAAAGTCGAACCCCATCCCGAGCCATATCAGTTAACTTGGTTAAAAAAAGGAAATGTCGTCAAAGTTAATCAACGATGCCTGGTGCAATTCTCGATTGGCAAGCGTTATTCGGATGAAGTATGGTGTGAGGTCATTCCAATGGATGCTTTTCACGTATTATTAGGCCGACCATGGCAATATGACCGGAGAACGAAACATGATGGTTTCAGAAACACATATTCATTTCAAAAAGATGGTATCCATATCACCCTTGCTCCCCTAGACACTCGTGAAACAGGAACAGAAGCATTTATCCTCACCAAATCAGCCTTCATTGACTTTACAAGGCACACCAACCCACCATTTATGTATTCTCTAGTGGTAATCGAGCAAAATCAGCCTTCCACTGAACCACCACTTGCAGTACAATCCCTTCTTGATGAATTCAAGGATGTCTTCCCAGAAGATATACCCGCCGGACTACCCCTCATGCGCGACATACAACATTGTATTGATTTTCTTCCCGGTGCAGTCATCCCAAATAAACCCGCTTACCGTATGAACCCGAAAGAGTTCGAGGAACTTCATCGACAAGTAACTGAGCTCCTAAATAAGGGGCTTATTCGGGAGAGCATGAGTCCATGTGCCGTTCCGGCGTTACTAGTGCCAAAATCCGGAGGTGCCTATCGGATGTGTATCGACAGTCGCGCTGTCAACAAAATCACCATCAAATATCGGTTTCCAATACCACGGTTTGATGACCTACTAGACTAGCTGCATGGATCCCGCATCTTTTCGAAAATCGACTTACGTAGTGGGTATCACCAAATCCACATGCGACCGGGAGATGAGTGGAAAACGACGTTTAAAACGAGAGATGGTCTTTATGAATGGATGGTCATGCCATTTGGCCTTTCGAATGCACCAAGCACATTTATGCGACTGATGAATCATATTTTTAAACCTCTTATAGGCCATTGTGTTGTCATTTATTTCGACGCTATTTTGGTCTTTAATCAAGATGTGCAACTACACCTTCGTCATCTTTGCCAAGTTTTACTATTCTTCGAGACCAAAAGCTATATGCTAACCGATCCAAGTGTCACTTTCTAGCACATGAGGTTCTTTTCTTGGGGTATCTTATTTCAGCACAAGGGATACGTATGGATGAGTCCAAGATCGAAGCAATCACAACGTGGCCTATTCCTACTTCGATTCATGAGGTTCGTAGCTTCCATGGGCTAGCCTCTTTTTATCGTCGTTTCATCCGGAATTTTAGTTCCATTATTGCTCCCTTAACTGATTGTTTAAAAGGAAACCACTTTGTTTGGACTATGGCGGCTACGAAGGCGTTTGAGGAATTAAAGCAACGAGTCACCCAAGCGCCCGTCTTAGCGTTGCCTAACTTCCACGTTGCTTTCCAAGTAGAATGTGATGCTTCCGGAGTGGGAATCGGTGGAGTTCTAAGTCAAGAGAACCGACCCATTGCTTTTTTTAGTGAGAAGTTAAGCGAAGCGAAACTAAAATATAGCACGTACGATAAAGAGTTTTACGCCATCATTCGTAGCCTGGAATATTGGCGCCACTATCTATTACCAAGTGAGTTCGTGTTGTATTTGGATCATCAAGTGTTACGGTTTATAAATGGGCAATATAAACTTAATCCCCGCCATGCGAAATGGGTTGAGTACCTACAAGAATTTTCCTTTGTTCTCAAACACAAAGCGGGGGTGAACAACACTGTTGCTGACGCCTTGAGCAGGCGACGGACCTTACTTACATCATTACAGGTCCAAGTGGGGGGGTTTGATGTTTTTCGAGGCCTTTATCCAGATGATCCCGACTTTTCAGAAGTGTGGGGGGGCTGCCACACAGCACCCACTAAAGGGTACACACTCCAGGATGAGTTCTTATTCCGGGGAAATCGCTTATGCGTGCCACGGTGCTCGTTACGTGACGCCATTATACTCGAAAGTCACCAAGGAGGTCTTACTGGTCACTTTGGTCAAGACAAGACCCTTAAGCTGGTACAAGAGAGATTTTTTTAGCCCAAGATGGCAGGTGATGTCGCCCGAATCATTGACCGATGTCGCATATGCCATACTGCTAAAACTCACCACTCAAATGTCGGGCTTTATAGCCCACTCCCGGTTCCCGAGGGCCCATGGGAAGATATCAGTCTCGACTTTGTCGTCGGTCTTCCACGGACACAACGACAGAAGGATTCAATTATGGTGGTGGTTGATCATTTCTCCAAGATGGTACACTTCGTTCCATGTGCTAAAACTTACGATGCTAGTCAAATTGCTCGTTTATACTTTGCTGAAATTGTCAAACTCCATGGAGTACCTAAGTCACTCACATCTGATCAGGATGTCAAGTTTGTGGGGCACTTTTGGAGAACATTATGGAAACGGTTGGGCTCTCGTCTTCACTTTAGTAGCGCTCATCATCCCCAAAGTGATGGTCAAACCAAGGTTACAAACCGCAGCTTGGGAAACCTTCTTCGGAGCCTTGTCGGTAAGAATCCCCGACAGTGGGATATGGTACTACCCCAAGCTGAGTTTGCATATAACCGATCTACCCATCAGTCCACCGGTATGAGTCTTTTTCTGATTATTTAGGGTAGGAACCCTTTCACTCCACTAGATCTCACCCCATTACCAGCAACAGAACATTTTAGTGTTGAGGGAGCAGAGCGGTCAACCCAAATCAAACAACTTCATAAGCAGGTACGTGATCAAATTATGAAAAACAACATCGTATACCATCAACATGCGAATGAGCATAGGAAGCGGGTGGTTTTTCAAGAGGGCGATTTAGTGTGGATCCATTTGAGTAAAGATCGTTTTCCCAAAGGACGTCTTGGCAAGCTGCAACCTCGTGCTGATGGCCCCTTCAAAGTTCTTAAACGCATCAATGATAACGCTTATAAGATTGACTTGCCCGGACATTACAATGTCTCTGCCACATTTAATGTTGCTGACCTTTCACCCTTTGTTCCTGAAGATGATGACCCTTTTGACTCGAGGGCGAGTCCTTTCGAAGAGGGGGAGAATGATGCAGACTACGCGGATCAAACCGTGGATCCAGGACCCGAACCGTGACCCAAATAAGCCCGGATCAAGACCCAGCTGGAAGCCTTCTAGGAGTAGTTATCTTGTTATTTGATTTTTGTTAATTCTATGTTTGTTTGACTTTATTAGTTTGTTTTATCTCTTGGGTTTGTTAACTATTTTTGTGGATCCAGAATAGTTTATATTCTGGGTTTTGACATTAGAACTTGGAGATTGATTATTTTTATTAAAGAAGCTTTTTGGGTATTGAATCTGCTTTGGGAAATCTTGATCCAACGTGTGTGCTAAGAAATCTTGCATCACTTCCTAGGTAAATTCACCAATTTTGCAAGTAAAATTATTAGAAACAAATGAATGATCATATTTTTGATCCATTGATCCAACCCCAAGACCTGACATTTTTTAGTTGTATTAATAATGACTTGTTTTAACCTGGACCAATTGTGACAGGTGAGGACTTAGAGCATGTTGCATGGGATGCAGGACTTTCAAATGCTAAACATTTTAAAGTCGACATAGTACTGATGGCGAACTTGGTTTCTACACGATAATAAAGCTCAAAATAATACTTTGTATGAGGAATACTAGATGTTGACCAATAATGGTTTTCATCACAAAATGTTAGAATTCTAAACTTTATTTAGTATATGCATGTTACTTCATTCATTGACAAATCGTGTTTGATAAGTTTGTAAAATAAAAAAGGTTTGAATCATTTTGTTCTAACTCTTTATTTATCCAGAATGTACGTTAATTAAAACTGGAACCCGTATCCTGTTTTTACCCTTTACCCAACCTCTACTATGATACCACACTAGCATTCTTAATCTAGGAACAACAATAACATTAAACACCATATCATATTATGTACAAATAATATCTACGTGTTACAAGTCCTCAAAAACTCTATCAGCATTCAACACCCCTATTCACAAATTGAAAGCTCGCACACACATTTTATGTGAACAAAAATGTAAAATTTTTCTATAACATGAGATCTTATAATCACTAACTAGTGTTACCTAGGGTAGAAATGGCTGTGAGAAACTGTAGCAACCGAACTACAATCATCACCGTCAGAGTTATTTAGTAACTTTTGTGTGTCATCGTTGAGTTCCATGGTTTTTTCATCTACAAAAGGGGGATTAGAGGGTTTGGGTAACGGTTCATCATCTTTTGCTAGCATTTTTAGCGCTGCTGACATGGACGGTCTTAACGATGGAGCTTCTTGGGTACAAAGAAGTCCTATGTGTACCACCTTTATGGCATCTTTCTGAAAATCAATGTTGGGATGAACATGCATCATTAAGTTTGGGTCAAATATTTCCTCCACTGTACCTTGCTTGAAATGCTTCCATGCCTGTTTATGCACAAATAACACAGTGAGAATACTTCTAGTTTATAAGAAGCCTGCATTTGTTTGATTGTCCCCTTGGCCTCACAAGTATTGCAGTTATAGGTGGCAAAGTATTTGTGTGGGTTAGGTAACATATCCAAACTGGTAATTTCTATAGATAGGACGAAATAGGATAGACCGTTGGGTTGGCCGGTTACACATTTCATAAAGTATTTTTGTAAATAATTAGCGTGTTGAATATGATTACAAATTTCAGTAATGATCTAATTAAAGGATTTAGGATGTTTTATGCAATAAGAGAGCGGGCCTTGGCGCAGCGGTAAAAGCTGTTCCTAAGGGACCGAAGGTCTCAGGTTCGATCCGTGGAAACGGCCTCCCCACAAAATGTGGGGGAAAGACCGCGTACATCTTCCCTTAAATGGGACGGACCCTCCCTGGACCCTGCGAAAACACGGGAGCTCTTTGCAGCACCAGGATGTTTTATGCAATAAAGTGATAAACATACACTTTGACCTATTTGAATGGTCTTGTTTTTAGAGTTTATTTTTTTTTCTTTTTTTTAATGCTTAACCAGTCTCCTCTTTAGTTAATATTTTAGTTTTCCCATTCAACTTGTTAAAGACAAAATGTAACCCGTTTAAATTTCTCTATAGGTAAACCAGTTGAAAATGACATTTTGCCAGCTTAATCGCATTGACTAGACATGTGATGTTTAGAATACTTTTCTAAGGAATAATAACCCAATTGATACTTGGTGAATAACTATGTGACTGTAGCTTAAAAACTTACCGTAGACGGTAAGCTGTCGGTGTATTCAGTAGTTTTGCTTTTGTTGTTTTCCATGCCAGTGACCACCTCAAGAATTAGAACACCAAAGCTGTAAACATCTGCCTTTTCTGTTAACTGACCATGGGCTAGGTACTCTGGAGCCATATACCCACTGATGAAATAAAATATTTATAAAATTAGTAGACCATAATACTATACAAGTGTCTTTTTAATTTAAAAGTAAAAGTCAACTAAGAGGTCATCTGTTGATTTGTATTATAGGTGTCAAAATGGGCAGGCTGAGCAAAGTTTTTAGTAGGGGCGGTAATTTGAGACATCACACAAAATAGATGGGTTAGCTTTGGCGCTTAAGGGTCTAGGGTTGGGTTGAATTGACCAACCTGTCAAAATTAGGTGGGTGTTTGGGATTGCTTATTGAAAACTGCTTTTAACTTTTGAAAACAAGATAAGTTGAAAAGAGGTGAAAGTGTGTTTGATGGAGATGAAGATGTGAGGAGAAAAATGAGTTTTTGAGAAGTTTAAAATTTTAACTTCTCAAAACTCCTTTTAGAAAAAAGGAGGTGTAAATAAGCAATCCCAAATATGGCCTAGAAGTTATAACTACAAATTTCTAAAATTAAAATTTTAACCTGTCGAAGGTTTTGCAACCTATTGATATGACTAAACTGGTTATATACCATTAACAGGATCAATGCATTAAAAGTTTATTCCAGTTCCATCAAGTTTACACAAATTAACAGAAGGTACTTACAGTGTTCCGGCAATGGCTGTGCTGATGTGGCTTTTATCATCTTGGAAAGATCTGGCCAACCCAAAATCAGCTATTTTGGGACGAAGCCTGAGGTCTAATAAGATATTAGAAGCTTTAATATCTCTGTGAATAATCCGGTTGTTGGTATTTTCATGAAGGTAAACCAAGCCTTCTGCTATACCAATTAAAATCTCAAACCTCTTCTCCCATCCTATTTCCCTGCCTTTTAATTTGTCTGAAGAAGTTTACAAGTTCAGAAATACATCTCAAATCATCAGCTTAGTGATTTACAGATTCATTGATGGGTTGAAACTTGAAAGCTAATTACCGAAAATGAAGAGATCGAGGCTCATGTTGGGTAGATATTCATACACAAGAATGCTTTCAGGTCCTGAACAACTGCATCCTAACAGCCTAACCAGGTTTTTATGTTCAACTCTGCTAATCATGTTAACTTCATTATAAAAATCTGCTGCTCTGAATTTGTTGTTTAAATATAGTCTCTTGACAGCAATCTCTCTTCCATCTGGAAGAACCCCCTGATAGATTTCCATCATTGACATTAGTTATATAGAGTTTATCATGCATAGAACGTCCTATGTTATTATCAAAAAAAAAATTTATTTCCAATATTATATAATTCTTCTGTATCACATTTGACCCCTTATTTAGTTATGGAAGCTTCAATTTTTATTTCTAGACAAAAGCACCCCGGGTCTTGACCGTCTCGATCTGACCCGTAACCAAACTTACATTTTTTTGACCTGTTGCCCATCCCAACCCATCCAACAAATTTGTACTATAAGGTACTACCTTGTAGACCGTCCCAAATCCTCCTTGTCCTAGCTTATTGGACTCGTTCCAATATTCTGTAGCTTTTTCAACAGTGGAGTATTTGAAGTTCAAGCTACTATCATTAAGAATCTTCGCCATTTTCTCAGCATCATAAGAACCTGAAATTTCTAGCAGTTATCAGTTTCTTTCACTAATTGCACAGTTACATATTTGCTTGTTATTGAAGTTACTTTAAGTCCATTAACATGCTGTGTGGGTGTTTGGGATTTGCTTATATAAACTGCTAGTTGCTTATGGTTTTTCAAAATAAGTGGTTGATGTAAGCAACTTCTAACCACTGATTTAAAACAATTTATTTTACTCATAAATGATCATTTATACAGTCTAAGTAAGCAATCGCAAACATTTTCAGAACAACATTAAAAACAGTTTATTAAGCAATCCTGAACACCCTCAACCGCTCTACATATATAAGACGATCTATGGTTATACCTTTTCTCTTTTCCTTTATATGTCTGAGTTTCTTGATATATAAAATAATCATCAAAGCAACTGTTAGAACCACCACAGTACTAACAACAGAAACTACAATAGCTATTATCCTCCCTGCAAAGAAACCATTAATAAAAGATCATCATATTAGTTGAAAGCTTCGACTTCTGAATTATGTGATCACAGCATATAGTAACCTAACAACCCGACATAAGCAATCAGTTTTAGATACTAACGGTTTAGTTACTTTGGTTATCGTAAAAGCTGGTTCAGTTAATTTAGTTAATAAATCCAATCTAACAATAAAGAAGTTAACAAGCTTATAATTGTATCCAACCATTAAGTACTTCAAATAAACAATCCCAAACATTATGGTTACCTTTATTACTAGAACTACTTGAAGCTGGCAGAGGATTAAGAAAATTGGTATCTGAATACCTCATGAAACACCCTGTGTTCAACACACGACCCTCGGACCACGGCAAACATTTTGATATTGACGTCGACGCATTCTCCAAACACGCTCTGCACGAACTAGGACTCAAAGTCTTCCAACATTCCGCGAGCACATAAACCGAATTATTACCACGTGAAACCACCTTTTCTTCCCTAGCAAAGTAGTCATTGTTTCGTAATGCACCCGTTACAGCATTGGCCACTGCCCGCCTTGTTGACTCTTGAAAAAAGTCACTCTTCCTTGTCACATTCCCACAAATAGTAGTGTCATTCGGGCCCCTGTACTCATCATAAAAGCTATAGTTTTGGATTCTCATAAAGCACCCGTCGAGGTAAATGCGGCCCCCGCTTCGTGGAAAACAAGTGGGAAAAACGGTACGTATTTGAGCATAGCATAAGATGCAGTCTTGTGAAGAGAGATCACCATAGCATTGGGCGAGACCGATGTTTCTATTCGGTTCTGTGCCAGTAGATGATGTTGAGTTATGTGAACTTCGGATGTGGGTGCCACTTATTTCCATCACACGAATAAAGTTTTGCACGAATATCGATGGATCGGCTTCTAACTCATTGTCACAACGCATCTGGATGATTTGGGATCTGGCATCCCCATTTGATTTGGATGCTAGGAGTGAAATTAAGATTATAGTGATGAAATTGTAGTTGTATGTGCTGATTTCTTCATCTTCTGGTGCTTGAAAGTTGAAACTAAGGGAACTGTAAATGAATGCAGTAATGCACCTACAACAATAAGTGGTTTTATGGTTTAATTTAGTTTATCACGCACTAAATAGATCCAATAATTCAAGATATTATCTGCAGAGGTGTGAATCACACAACATGAAAAGAAGAGATGAACTGAACAGGAAATATATAAGTTTGGATTTAGTCTAAATGAGTTTGGGTTAGCTACTTTGAACCCGCATACAAATTTAGCTAAACGACTCTTGTTCGAGTTGGCCTGACAGGTACGCAGTTTGACCTATTTTACGGTGAAATATGAAAGATAAACGACATATGAAAATCCGGTTTTGTAGTTTAAACGTAATTATTTTACATACATTTGAATTTTTTGTTATAACTATTTCTAGTAAAACAAGATGTGTATATGTCAACCCACAAAAAACTTGTGTTATGTTCAAGTTCATGTATCCAACATAAGTTTTGTATTCACGTTCAATCAGGCAACCCACAAACATGATGCATTAAATTTGATTTGTCAGGAGAATAATAAAATGACATATTCCCAATAAAAATGTCCAGTTTAGTAGGTTAAAATGGATATCAGACTAAAATGATGATAGTGTAATTTATTTTGGCCCATCATCAAGTTCAACTTATAATCTTATATAATACATGAATGCAGACTGCAGTAATGCACAATACAATACTATTCATGCTTTAGGAAATATATTATAATTTATTAATGTATTTTACATTATTTTCATGATCATTATGATAACAAGCTGACAAAAAGAACACGGAAAGTAATAATGCTAACATTACGAAGCATTATTCATAATTATGCTAGTTAGGTCAATAAAATATGATGAATAAATGTATAAATATATTTATAGAATAAAGTATCATAACATATAAGTGTTTTAAAGTGTGCCATTAAATAAAGAGTTGGTTAAACATATCCCTCATCTTTGTAAATATAGTGTATCCCTTTAGAAAACATCAAATTAGGTATCTGTTTTTTCCTTCTAATCTAAAACAAGGAAAGATAAATGATATACCAAGTAAAAATGAAATTCAACAAGGAAAAATAAGACAAATGAAGATACGTTTAACTAAATAGATATTTATAAGAATAATTACGTTTTAACTTCTTTGCTCAATTTAATATTTCTAGTGGCAAGAGGAAAAATAAAAAGTCAAAAATGGCCTTCAATTTCAAAAACTTTAACTTTTACAAGAAAACGAAGGCAAAACAATAATAAAAAAGAACCTTGTTTGAAGTTAAGTCATCAAACATAATGATTAATTTTTAGGCCTCTTGAACGTATCCTTGTTTTTGGGTCAAGACGACTCATCATATATTATAAGATTTAGATCATATTTGTATAATATGATACATGGAAAGTGATGTTTGAAGAAGATGAAAAGCTTAATAACGATAGAAACCTATATTTTACATGAAAGCAATCAATATATTATATAAATTCTTTAGGTTTAAGAACGAGTAATATAAGACGAGGATCGAGTTTTGTAAAAGATTTAAGTTCGATCCTTTGACTACATTTGTGTAATAAAAACTAGTGAGGGTGGAAAGAATGAAAAACATAGAAAAAACGCATTGTATACAAACGACCTATAAGTGGTGGATCCAAGAATTTTTGTTATATGGTGAAAAACAAATCATGCAAAGTAAACAAAACTACGGGGCTGTTTAATTTGCTTCTGACCCGGTCAAAATGTCTGACCCACTGACCTGGTCAGACATTTTAAGCCGGTCAACGTGTTTTTTTTGTAAAAATAGTGTTGCTGACTGAGTCAACCGGCTGATCAACCTTTGTTTTGATGCTGACCCAGTCACTCTTTTGAATTTGCTGACCGAGTCATTTCTTGAGCATCCATCAAACACAGCCTATAATTTTCAATCAACTCACTAATCACATACTCAAATGAAATCCACTAGTTTCTATCGTAACCTCCTCTAGGAAACTTGGAGTCTACCGATCAATCAGAAGCTCATATTGTAATATATCTGATCCTATAATTAGCAGAGTATTCGATACTATCAAATCTGCATGAATACTGAAATCAAGTACATCAAAATATGAACCAAATAACTATCCAAAACGAATAATCAAAAAGCTAAAAAAAATCAAAGTATTTGTAAGAACTCAATGATCGAAACTTAATCAATGTAATCATATCCGGTATACATCCTTCAAAGCTCTTAATTATCGAACATAGAAACAAATCAATTTCATTGTAATCACTCTCAAAATCGATGCATAGTTGAAAAATAATTGATCATTAATCAAAACACTAGCTAAAACACGATAATCGTCACATCGTAGTAGATTATAATCCTCATAACAACAAGACAATAATATTAACAACTTTAGATATAGAGTTCATACCGTTTGCGTACATTTGAATCATGAAATCTTAGGGTGAAGAGATTGAATGAATGCTCATTTCGTCATCAATTCATCTCCATCTGGATTAATATAGAATGGTGTAGAGTTGGTGACAACTTGTGTATACATAATCTGTTTGTATAGACTCAGTCAGAGGAGGAGGTGAAATTGAGAATTTCTCATCAAGATAATAAAAAAATGTTTTTAATTGAAAAAGTAATCGCAAAATTGGCTTTGTCAACAAAGCTGGTAAATCGGACTATGATGAGAGCAATTGACTGTTATTATTATAAAGTTATAATATAATAAGTATTATTAGATTTGTGGTTATTGAAAGGATAATACCCTAAAAAGGTATAATAAACCGGTATGAATTAGAGATAATAATACTGGTCATGTTTGAGGGCGGGCCTTGTCGCAGCGGTAAAAGCTGTTCCTAAGGGACCGAAGGTCTCAGGTTCGATCCGTTTCGATCCGTGGAAACGGCCTCCCCACAAAATGTGGAGGAAAGACCACGTACATCTTCCCTTAAATGGGACGGACCCTCCCTGAACCCTGCGAAAACGCGGGAGCTCTTTGCAGCACCAGGTACGCCCTTTAATACTCGTCATGTTTGCTCTGGTCTGGTCAAATCACTGAAGGAAAAACTCTGGAAAATTATTCTAGATTAGAGCGTTGGCGTCGGTCTGGATCAATTGAATAATATTGGAGTTAAGCATCTGTTTCATACGTGCATCAATTAATATAACTTAAATAAGTTATGTATAGGCGGACACATGAATAACTGAGGTAACAAACTTTATTTTGATTAACATTTACAATCATTTTTTGTTCCTAAAGGAAGAATCTCGTGAGTTGACAATGATAATATTGATCATGTTCATGCTCCATCCGTTATTGAGTTCAGGTATTATGTCAATTGTCATGTTTGTTAAAAATATCAATCAAGTAGTAAACATTTTATATCATTTAATTTTGAAAGACTAATGTGTAATCTTTTATCTCAAATGACAAATACATGAAAAGAAAATTAGTTGGCGGTTGACGTAAAAAGAGTAACTGTGGAAGCGTTGTTGCAAATAAGTTTACGCTAGAGGGTCGTAGATGTCAAGAAACAAAGATGAAGGCTGAAACTTAACCTTGTGCTTATACAGAGAAAGGGAAATTAAAAGATTTAAAGAAAATTAGTCATATATTTTTTTACTAATGATAAATCTACACTACTTCTAATACTAAACTGTTTCAAAGTATTTTACCTAATGTCTAGACAAGAGTATCTATCAAATGGGCTGGTCCTACATTAACAATTAGTCATCATCTCTTCTTTTGGTTTGACAGATTTATGATAACATGCATTTTTTATTCTTAATCATATTTTGTTTGTTGGTAATCATACAATTATGGTTTGACAGATTTATGATAGCATGCATTCGTGATTCTTAATCTTATTTTGTTTGTTGGTAATCATACAATCATGTTATTAGTTACCAAGTTGTAAATCAATAATATATATTGCTATTACCATATCAATGAACATGTTTATCGTTAACTATATAAAATTTTGGGTGAGGATTGGATGTAGTGACAAATGATGTGCTCATCATTACTAAAAATTAATGATATCAAGTCTTGACTTTTTAAAAATAACAATTATCTTGAATTATCTACGTGTTTTCTATTATTGTAGTTTAGAAGTGAAGTATTTTGGGGATATGTAGTATTTCTTAGAAAAACCATTCAAAATTTTCAACCAGTTAGAATATTCTTGTTTTCAGCTTGTTCTTATTCATACGGCTGAATTTGATTGATTTATTTTGAATTTTTGACAAAGTTTTTCCTCTCATGTCCGAAAGAGGATTTTTATATGCCATCAACATATAGTATTACATTGTATAGTATAATCTAATAATATATATAGATGTAGATAGTATAAATATAAATATAGATATACATGCATATAGATTATAGAAAAAGAAATAAAATTATCAAATTTTAGCTTAAATTGTTATTTTAACTGAAAAGTACTTTTTCACTCTTATATTTATAGAGAAAGATTACGGTACAAAGTGTTTTTCCTTGCGAAGCGTACGAAATTATCACACAACAATGAATGTTACGGGTGTAATTATAATACAAGTGTAAAAATTAATCATGCAAATATGCAATTATCACACAAATGTGTAAGTCGTCTTGCGTAATTATTACTTTGTTATTGCGTGATTATTATTGTTTTTGCGTGATAATTTTACCCCAAAACTCCGTATGCTTCGTAAAAAAAACTTTGTATAGTAACCGCCCCATATATTTATAATTACCCTATTCTACTTGAAAGCCCTAATTGAATTAAAAGTACTCTTTCTAGTTATTAACTTGATATCTTTTGAATTTTATTATATAAAATATATATCAGTTTTTTATTTATAAAAGGATCAAATCTTAAGGCTTTAATTAGACCTGTCAATGCTAACCCGTTTACTTTCAATTGGGTTGATTTGGGCTTTAATCATAAAGGTATGGGTTAAGATGGGTTAGTTATTATTTTTAAAGGGGTTAGGGTGGGTAATTATAAAAGTTTAGAAGAAAAGAAATGGGTTAAGATGGGTGGTGCTAAATACCCTCAACGGGTCAAGATGGGTCATTATTACGTTTGGCTTTGAACCCTTCCCCACATGTTCATTCGTCCTATCAAATATCCAGATCCCATTCAAAAATCATCATTAATGATTAATCCTCCATTTTGATTCAATACTTCACGTATGACCATTTTATTTTTTATCATTAATCATTGTTTAATGTTGTTTTCCTTAAAATTCAACTCATAATTATCCTCTATATGAATGTAATATTCAACCGGAAGTGGTGTAGTTGTTTCTAATCATTGTGTTGACACAATCATCAAGGTTTCCGTTATAAAAACGTGTAACTTCATCCTCCAATGGCATTAGATCGCTTTTGAAAGAAGACTCTACTCGTCGTGGAAACTCAAATTCGTTGTCAAAACCCAAGACCTTCACCAACGTCTTCATCGCCATAACCGACGTCGACGTTCGGCTAGGCGTCATTATTTTGTTAAATTTAATCTATTAGTTTAGAGTGAAGCTATGCATTTTCAATTGATAAACAATAATTTCAATGCATAATTGGTTAATAGATGATTGAATTTGGATAGTATTTTTGTTTATTAATTCTAATTTTAAAAACATAATATAACTACTGCGTACCTTTGGGAATTTATAACAACTTAGTGATGAAGACATGAATTTTGATTTGATCGGAAGTGATGCTCTGAATCCTTATTGTATACTAATACTATCTAGAATGCAGCCTATTTGAACTTTATGTATTGTTTTCAATTTTTAGACTTTTGACCCATTCTGACCCGAACATATAATTATCCGAATCCAACCTGACCCTAACCCATCTTGACCCGTTTTTAAATTGACCCATCCTGACCCGAACCCGTTCTAACCCGAACCCATTCTGACCCGTTACACTACCCGACCCAACCCGCCCGTTTTGCCAGGTATAGCTTTAATTATGATATTTTGGAAGTGGGCCCACATGGCATTCAACATCACCGGTTACATATTTGAACAAATACTACGGTCAATTAATCGTGTTTTGAGATATTATATATTTAGGGGAGGGAATACTAACAAAACCACATTATTATGTGAAAAATAAAGAAAATTAGTGAAAACGATTACATAATTTATAGATTTTTATCACTACCCTTATATATATGTGTGTATATATAGATAAGGGTATGTGTCAAATGAAAACCGTAACATAGTTTTACATATACGTCACACATAGGTTACGCATACGTAACCATTTTTCATTCGAAATATTGTTAAGTATACGTAAGACTATTCATTCTCGTGTTTATGTTCAACATATATGTAACAAATACTTAAGTAACCTTTTAACAATTGAAAAAACAAAAAAGTTATGATTTATGTTATTGATTTCTATGGTTTTCTTTGGTTCGTATAACTATTTGTTTTCGCAGGAACATTCCCTATATATATTCCAAATCATATCTTAGTTATCCACAACTTTTTAAAAAACGGGATTAGACAGCGAATTGGTCGTCTTAAGGGTTCGTTGGTCCGATAGATCGAAACAGATGATGTCCTATATATAGAAAATGCTTGATTTATATTCTTGCATCCATCTACATCCGATAACACACCCACCGGCATTGGTACCCATTCTATACTTGAATCGACTTCACTTCTTTTATGATTAGTTTAAGATTAAACATACTATCTTCCAAAAGTTCTGAGTAATCAAATTCAATTCCAACTTCAATGTGATATGAGAGCAAGTAACAGAGAACAACGATGATCACGTTTCCGATTAGAAAAACTATGTGTTGATTCAACACGTAAGACGAACATGTATACATATGCTCATTGGTTACTTTAAAAACGGTTTGAAGGGGAGTCGATGACCACGAAATCAACGCAAGGGAGAGGGTTTAGTTTACCAGAATGCCTATCACACGAATCACACATAATAAGACTTAACGGCAATATTTTACGAGGGTTAGTTAAAAAGGACTTACTCTTAAACAAAAACAAACATGGACAACGACTCTTACTTTTAAACATTAAGGATATCTAGTGATATTTGATACAAACATAAATAACGTTTTTTGTAATTTTGTCTAAAATTAATGAAGATAAAGTGTGTGTCGTTGTCGGGTTTATCATAAGTTTTACTACTTGCACAATATCTGGTCAATGAATCACTATTCACCGAAGTTCCTAATTTTCGTATGTATATAATTTTAGTAGTTAAAATGTAAAAGTTGATGTTAGAGTGAAATTGTAAAAGTATGTAATCATTGATGGTCGTATAGATGGAGCCATGACCATGTAAACATGGTGTAAAAAGTCCAATTTGTAACACGTTTATCCTGGTGCATCAATAAATTTGGGTCAAAGAACAAAAACAAAGAGCTCTTTCTTATGTGTGTATGTTGTAAAAGGTACGATAAGAACAATAAAAAAATAAACTTGTATGAGTACACTGTACACTTATACGACTTTTTTTTATTGAACAACAAACTCACACACACACATTCTAAACCTACTCTTAAATCTACACATCTTTTTCATCAACAAAACCTGAACCCTTAGTTTTTTAGAAAGGGACATCATGCAACACGTCTTTGTACCATTAGGCCAAAGGCCCTTTGGTACTTCGTTCACTTCTACTCTTCTTCTGAGTTCTGAGTGATTAAGATCACTAAAGAATCCTTTGGTAAGCTTTTAATTTATGATGATTTAAGTGAGATCTATAGTCAAGTAATGGGTTTCTAAAAATTTAAGTTACTTTAAGGCATCATGAGCTTAGAAACATCAAATCTGATGTTTAATACTTATTGGGGTAAGTTCAACTTTGATTATGTAGCTAAATTAAAATTATGACTATATGTGTTCTTCATAGCCGCCACAACCGACACCACCCACCCACCCACCAACCATAGCCGCCACCCAACAGGGAGAGCAAATCAGGCGCCGGTGACCCTTGTGTTAGCTTGCAAATTTTGGATCTGGGGACGGGCTATAGGGATCTGCAGTAATTTGTGGTTTCCCTTGTGTTAGCTTGCAAATCTTTGAGTAATTTGTTGTCTACTTTGCCAAAGTTTGCCAAAATTTCAGCCGGCGCCGGCCAAATCAAGCGCCGGTGACCACAGGTAGCTGTTTTCTCTTATAATTGCAGGTACTTTGGCGGCTATCAGGGATTACCAAGGATCGGCTTCAAGAACCCGCATTAACACCTGCCGTCACCTGTTACGAGTTGTTTGTTCATCTAGGTTCCTGTGAGCCTGGTAACCCTCGAAGGTTACGGACCTCAATCGATCGGCGAACCCTAACTTGGGAAACCCCCACTGTCAGATCTTTCTATCCTTTATATTTCCTGTTTAGTTATAGAATAACTTTGTAGTCTGCTCTAAAATATATAATCATATTCCTTTCGTATAGAGTGTTTGGCTGGGTTAGGAGTACCAGCATCTGGTTTAAATAGGGAGAGCCATCCCCTATTATTGTGCCTGTTACAGTGTCTTGTGATTGATATATCTCTGCTGCTGGTTTTGATTGTGTGTTACCTGTGTTGTTGCTCTTGCGTGACTGACTATTTTTTGTTTATACTTTTATTACTGTGGCAACCTCTTTTTTAAGGTGTTTCTTGTCACGCTGAGTGAGTGAGGTATAATAGATAACAGGAAACATTATGCTGCCCCTAGATCATGTTCGGTGACGAGAGATGCAACTACAGGGAAAAGGTTATAGATTACGACTGGTATCGTGGAATGTAGGAACACTTACTGGTAAGTTATTAGAGTTAATAGATGTGTTAAGGAGACGTAGGGTTCAGATAGCGTGCCTCCAGGAGACTAGATGGCGGGGTGGGAGGGCAAAGGAGTGTAATGGGTACAAACTATGGTATTCAGGGTCAGATGGAACAAAAAATAGGGTAGGTTTTCTAGTTGCCAAAGAACTCCAGGATAATGTAGTGGAGGTTAGAAGATACGACGATAGACTTATGTTGTTAAGGATAATAATAGGGGACGAAGTAGTGGCTGTAGTTAGTGCGTATGCACCACAAGTTGGATTAGGGGAAACGGAAAGAAAGAAGTTCTGGGAGAGTTTAGACCACGTTTTGAGAGACATACCGCGACAAGAAAAAAATATGCATAGGAGGAGATTTTAATGGGCATATCGGTAAGGACAACGATCATTTCCCGTTGGTGCATGGAGGCTTTGGGTATGGTCTAAGGAATGACGTCGGTAGGGAACTTCTTGACTTTGCATTTGCGCATGAACTAAGCATCATAAATTCGTTTTTCAAGAAACCAGAGTCGCATCTAATTACGTTTAGCAGCGGCGGGAGACACACACATATAGATTATGTGTTGATGAGAAGAGAAGATCGTAGCTCGTGGAAGGACTGCAAGACAATACCGGGACAGACAGTACTCACTCAACATCACATGTTGGTGGCAGATCTACGAATGAAGAAAGCAATGGTCCAACCAACTAAGAGAAGTAGACCTACGATAAGATGGGGACAACTCAAAGACGAAAAGATTACCATCTTTAGAGAGAAAATCATACCAATGAACCTGAGCGGGCCACAGGAAGACGCCAACCAAAAGTGGGAGGCTATGGCAACTACAGTCATTCAAGCAGCTAAAGAAACGCTTGGGACCACAACAAATAGGACACTCGATCATAAGGAATCCTGGTGGTGGAACGAAAATGTACAGGAGAAGATAAGAATTAAACAACAAAGTTTTAGAGAGCTTTTACGCTGTAGTAATGAGGAAGAACGAGTAGAGCTAAAAGATAAATACAAAGAGGCTAAACGAGAGGCGAAAAAGTCTGTGTCAGAGGCAAAGAACACAGCATACGAGAGGATGTATAAGCGACTAGAGACGAAAGAGGGTGAACATGAAATGTTTAAGATTGCAAAGGCAAGGGAACGTAGAAGACAGGACTTGACAATGGTGAAGTTTATAAAGGCCACGGATGGTAAGGTCTTGGTGAGGGAGAAAGACATCAAGGGGAGATGGAAAACTTACTTCGATAACCTTTTCAACATAACGAACAGTAACCAACAAACGGAGATAGATGAAACAACTCAAACGACGCAACAAAACAAGTGTTATTGTAGAAGCATCACAGTCGATGAAGTTAGGAGAGCTTTGAGGAAAATGGGAAGGGCTAAGGCGGTGGGGCCAGACAACATTCCGATTGAAGTGTGGAAGTGCCTTGGAGATGAGGGCCTACAATGGCTAACGGACTTATTCAACACTATCTTTAAGACAGGAAAGATGCCAGAGCAGTGGAGAAGCAGTGTCATAGTCCCCATATATAAGAAAAAAGGAGATGTCCAATGTTGCGCAAATTACAGGGGAATAAAGCTACTGAGTCACACGATGAAACTATGGGAAAGAATTGTGGACACGAGAATTAGACGAGAAACTCAGATAACGGTAAACCAATTTGGATTTATGCCAGGACGCTCAACAACGGAGGCTATACACGTCATAAGGAGGACAATGGAGAAATATAGAGAAAAGAAAAGAGATCTACATATGGTATTCATTGACCTAGAAAAAGCCTATGACAGCGTGCCGCGGAAACTAATCTGGGAAAGTCTACGACTTAGAAGGGTACCAGAGAGGTATATCAAAATAATACAGGATATGTATGACGGGGCAAAAACGTGTGTACGAGCACCTGTCGGAGACACAGACTTCTTCCCGGTGGAAGTGGGACTCCACCAAGGATCGACATTGAGCCCATTCCTCTTCACAGTAGTGTTGGACGAGATGACCAAGTCCATACAAGAGCCAGTCCCATGGTGTATGCTGTTTGCGGATGATATTGTCTTAATATCAGAATCTAAGACGGTGCTTAACGACAGATTAGAACAGTGGAGAGTAGCACTAGAACGCAAGGGCCGCCGAAGAGAACTCCCAAATCAGTATACAGGACATGGCGGTCCCCCGGACGTGTAGTTCAAATACCTTGGCTCGTATATACAGGAAGACGGAGAGATACACAGCGATGTAGCCCATCGTGTACAATCAGGATGGTGCAAGTGGAGAGCAGCATCAGGGATTCTGTGTAATAAGAGGTTCCCACCAAAACTAAAGGGAAAACTATACAGAATGGCAGTACGCCCAGCTATGCTATACGGCACAGACTGTTGGGCTATAAAGAAATCGCAAGAAAGACAAATAGAGGTCGCAGAAATGCGAATGCTGAGGTGGATGTGTGGACACACAAGATTAGATAGGATCAGAAACGACGTCTTTCGCCAGAGGCTAGAGGTGGCATGTATCACAGATAAAATACGAGAGGGAAGACTAAGATGGTTTGGGCACGTGAAGAGGCGAACGATGTCAGCACCTGTTAGAGCAGTAGAGAACATCAGCGTAGAGGGTAGGAGGAGTAGAGGTAGACCTAGGTTGACTTGGGATGAGATTACTAGGCGAGATATGATAGACTTGCACCTCTCTGAGCACATGATCGAGGATAGGAGTGAGTGGAGGCGTAGAATAAAAATTAAGGACTTTTAGTGGGATTTGTGGGTGAGACGGGCTACGGCTACATGTGGCGGGACCTCCCGCGTCAGGTGTAGTTTTTTTTTCTTTCGTCATTTCCCCTGTTTGGGTGTTACATGTCGCTTTTTATGATGCGCGCACTATCTAACTCTGCATTTGATGTGATATTTGCCTATGTGTTGCATGATATGTATTATGATTATTATGATTATGATTATTATGATTGTTATGGTTACCGCCTTTGTAAACGAGTCGGGGGTCTCTTCGGAAGCGGTCTCTCTATCTCTCAGGATAGAGGAAAGACTTGCCACCACATACCCCTCCCAGACCCTGCTCTTCAGCGGGATACACTGGGTATGTTTGTTTGTTTGTTTGTTATGTGTTCTTCATGTATATTGGAAAAAATCGCCTAGAATGGGTTTCTGTATAAAGTTTTGTTGTGATGATCTACCATTGGGATTCATTTGAGTGAAATCAAAAAGCTTAATTACAAATATGC
Source organism: Flaveria linearis (assembly GCA_024085815.1). NCBI lineage: Eukaryota > Viridiplantae > Streptophyta > Magnoliopsida > Asterales > Asteraceae > Flaveria > Flaveria linearis. Next base: position 11,595,475 of record CM044005.1, on the reverse strand, counting down.
TATTTTTAGTAATAATGACCAGTGTATTGGTTAGCCTAATCGGTAAAGATAACATCAAACTGATCATAAATACTCACATAGCTGGTTTTGATCTTGAAATACAAATAGAATATGATCCAAGTCAAAATAATGAATTTTTTGACTTAAGGGCCCGTCAAGTTGAAATTATGTCAATAACACTCATATTAATGCTTATGTGTTAAAACATGCTTAAATTGATGCCTAAAGTTCATTTAGGACAGCTAGAACAGATCAATCATGAAATCGGTGAATCTGAGCTAAAAAACACACTAATCAGATCTTTGGTTGACTTTGGTTGACTTTTTCACAAATCAGATTCTAAATGACAAGTGAACACGAAATCCATTAGGTTTTTGAATTGTCATATCTAACCCATTTAAGACTATAACTCAAATCAGCATACCTGTTTTACTTCATCAAACAGACAAAAAAAACAATTTTGCTACGATTTAGCGTAATTTTTTCGACCCGTATTGTCTTTTTAACAAGCCTGTTTTTAGCCTAGCACCCAGTCACAAAACAAAAAGGCTTTGATATATTATTTTGTCCATCTCTTTAATATTATTCAGAAATGTACAACATATATAGCACTATCATTTATCAAAATAGGATATCAACCTATTTAAAAAAATAAATGTTAACTTCAGATCTTGTAACTAACCAACTAACTAACTAACTAACTAGTTTCACCTGGGGTAGAAATGGCTGTGGGAAACTGTAGCAATTGAGCTCGAATCATCATCATCATCACGGTGACCCATTAACTTTCGTGTAATGCTATTAAGTTCCATGGTATTTTCGTCGATGAAAGGGGGTTTAGAGGGGGTGGGTAAGGGTTCATCAGATTTTGCTAACATTTTAAGTGCAGCTGACATTGATGGTCTCAAGGATGGTGCTTCTTGGATGCAAAGAAGTCCTATGTGTACCACTTTTATGGCATCTTTTAGGAAATTAATGTTGGGGAAAATATGCATCATTAGGTTTGGGTCGAATATTTCTTCAACTGCGCCTTGCTTGAAATGCTTCCATGCCTGTTATGTCCATAAAGAATTGCAATATTTGATAACAAAACATAAGTTTTTAATAACAAATAATGATAATAATGATAAAGATTGTTTGAGGTGAAGTTTTATACTTACGGTAGACACTAAGCTGTAGGTATAATCTATGGTTTTGCTTCTGTTGTTTTCCATACCAGTGACCACCTCAAGAATAAGAACACCAAAGCTGTAGACGTCTACCTTTTCGGTTAACTGACCATGGGCTAGGTACTCTGGAGCCATATAACCTCTGTTTACGTTGAAAAAAGATAAACATACTGGCCAACTTCATATAACTTTTAAAGGAGAAAACTAAGCTACTACTTACAATGTTCCTGCAATCGCAGTGCTGATGTGGCTTTTATCATCTTGAAACGATCTCGCCAACCCAAAATCAGCTATTTTAGCGCGAAGCCGCAAGTCTAACAAGATATTAGAAGCTTTAATATCTCTATGAATAATACGTGATTTGGTATTTTCATGAAGGTACACCAAGCCTTCTGCAACACCAATGATAATCTCAAATCTCCTCTCCCAGGTTAGTTCTCTGCCTTTTATTTCATCTGCAGAAGTTAACATCTAACAATAATTACATCTGATGTCATTAGTTTCATGATCTTGAAATCGAGAAAAGTTTTGAACATACTGAAAATGAAGAGATCTAGGCTCAAGTTGGGTAGATATTCATATACAAGAATGCTTTCGGGTCCTGAACAGCTGCATCCTAAAAGTCTGACCAGGTTTTTGTGTTCAACACTGCTAATCATGTTAACTTCATTATAGAAATCTGCTGCTCTGAATTTGTTGTTGAAGAAAAGCCTCTTCACAGCTATTTCTCGTCCATCCGGAAGAACCCCCTGAGATAGATTTTCAATATTTGGATTAGTTACCTATATTGTTCGCAACTCTAAAATCTTTTTAGCGCTAGACCGAAGGAAATGACAGGCTTTAAATCGGGTTGAATCGGCCCAAATATCCTGTGGGCCTTAAAACCAGTAAGCAAAATTGTTTTTTTTTTTCATGTACTGTAGGTGAAATTAAATTCATCACAAGTTATAATCTTTAATATTAATAATAATGTGGTACCTTGTATACGGTCCCAAATCCTCCTTGTCCTAGCTTATTGGCTTCATCCCAGTTTCCTGTAGCTTTTTCAATAGTAGAGTATTTGAAGTTCAAGCTACTGTCAATAAGAATCTTTGCCATTTTCTCAGCATCATAATAACCTGCAAATATATAAATTCAATTCTTTACTTTGTTTCATGAGTTACAAAACATGATCAAAATAGTCATACCTTTTCTCTTCTGCTGTATATATCTGCGTCTCCTTACATATAAAGCAATCATCAAAACAACTGATAAAACCACCACAGAACTAACAACAGAAACTACAATAGCTATTATCCTCCCTGCAAAAAACCCACCAATATCAGATATATACTCTAACCTGTTACCCAACCCGTTTGCATGTGGATTTTGCCACCTGCCCACCTCTATTTCTAAAGTTTTATTCAATATAATCATCATTACTCATTACCTGTGTTGCTAGATTTGCTTGCAACAGGTATAGGATTGAGGAAGTTGGTATCCGAATACCTCATGAAACACCCTGTGTTCAACACACGACCCTCGGACCACGGTAAACATTTTGATATCGATGCTGACGCATTCTCCAAACACGCCTTACAAGAACTTGGGCTCAAAGTCTTCCAACATTCCGCCAACACATAAACAGACTTGTTAGTACCCGAAACCAACATCTCTTCCCTAGCAAAATAAGCATTGTTTCTTAATGCACCCGTCACACTATTGGTCACTGCGAGTCTTGTTGTGTTTTGAAACAACATATTTTTCTTTGTAACATTCCCACAAACATAAGTGTCATTTGGGCCCGTGTAGTCCTCGAAATAGCTGTAATTTTGTAGTCGCATAAAACACCCGTCGAGGTAGATGCGGCCCCCGCTTTGGGGGTAGCAATTGGGAAGAAAAGTACGCATTTGGGCATAGCATAAGAGGCAATCTTGTGTGGAGAGATCACCGTAGCATTGGGCGAGTATGTTGTTTTCATCGGGGCCGCTACCCACGACTGCGGTTGCATTAAGTGAAGTTCGCAGTGCGGTGCTAATTATTTCCGTCGCGCGGACAAAGTTTGGGATGTATAGAGTCTGATTGTGTTCGAACCCTTGGTCACAATACATTTTTATGATTCGGGTTCTAGCATCCCCATTTGATTTAGACACTAGTAGCGCTACTATGATCAAAGTGATGAAAATCAAAGTTGTATGTGCTGATTTCTTCATCTTCTAGTTGTTTGTTGCGAATGGGAATTTTTATCTACAGTAACATATAGTTGTTAGTTGTAAAACGTGTGTAACAAAAGTAGCAAAATGATGAACCAATTTAACGACTTAATCACTCATCGTTTGTAAACTTATTTGTTGTATCAAATAATCTTTCAGATTTAATCAATTATAAAAAGTTACAACTAATAACACCAAATTATTCACTTTAATAATAATATAAGTGTTAATTTTACGAGGTGTGCTAAATGTACCTTGTACCTTGTACCTGGCTACATAGACCCCAACTAATATGTTTATAACATATGTATACGAAGTTACGAACACATTCCACATGCTATATGAGCATATAGGACATGCATACGAACATATAACATATGTATATGCGTATTTCAGTGTATTCCTCTATGCTGCATGGAGTAACATATGGACGTAGTAACTCTTTTAGGGAGTTGTGTGGTACTTTATTTTTAAAAAGTCGTGGTGTCCTAATGATCATTTGAGCAAATGTCTACAACACCTCTACGTTATTGGGTGTATTGGGCAACGATGTTATGTGTCAAAACGTGAATGAACCTAATTTTTTTCCCCTCCTCTTTCATCGTTTTCTTCAGTATTAAATTCATAACGCAAGTTAACAATAAAGTGGGTAGCAACATATTGGTAAAAGCACGAGTTTCTTTTCGCACCACTTGGATATAAATCTTGGAAATGAGAGTAGGGTTTTCTAGATTATTTTAAGTGCTTTTAGTTATTTATGTGTATTTTATTTTTTAATTTATATTTATTAATTTTAGTCCAATATTTTGCCTTTTGTTTTTCTTAGGGTTTTTTTTTTTTTTTTTTTTTTTTTTGTTTTAATTTCCTTTTTTTTCCTCTTAGCTTTGGGTTACAAATATAACACTACCGTTGTATTAATATTTTAAAATATTTAAAATACACAACCGTGCAATAACTAGAAAAATATATTACGTGCCCTGCCGCGTTGTGCGTGGACCAGAACTAGTTTTAAACAAAAAGGAAATAATAAATAGATATAGCAAAGTTTATTATACCCACGCTTCGTGTAGAAATGATATTACGGTTTAGGACGGTTCGTATCTATGTTATTCACTTGTATTTGTTATTAAAATTAGAGTAAATTACCATTTGCATCCTTGTGGTTTGGTGATTTTGACCATTTGCATCCCTACAGTTTAAAAATTCTCATATACACCCTAACGTTTCATTTTTGTTCTCATTTGCATCCAAATTACTAACGACGTTAAATAATTCAGTTAAGTTTTTATAAAATGACGAAATTATCATTTCTCTCTTTCTTCTCCTTTGACCACCACAAACTCTCTTTCTCTCTCTCTTTCTTTCTCAAACATGAACACACTGACACACATTCTCTCTCTATCTCTCACCACCTTCATCACCACCACCATCAACACCACCACGCATCACCATCAAAACCTCCCCTCACCACCACGGTAGATTAAAACCCCTAAAAGATCACCGACCCACCCACACACATTTCAAGCCCTAATTTTGATCATGCAACCCCAACAAAAGAACACCCAATTTCTCAGTCACCGCCTCATCACCGTCGACCCCACTTCCAGCTCGCAACAGCCTCATCTCCTTCACCACCCTCGCCGATAAAGTCTTGACCCACCTCAAAACCTCCGGCATACGGGTACAACAGGGGCTATCGGAGAAAGAATTCGCCCGAGCCGAAGCTGAATTCGGCTTCGCATTCCCACCGGACCTCAAAGCCATTCTATCCGGCGGGTTGCCGGTCGGACCCGGTTCCCCGATTGGCGGTCATCCGGTTCAGCCCGACAACAACTACGAGCAACACTCGACCTACCCATAGCTTCTATATCGTTTCACATCGCTAGAAACACATTGTGGTCGAAATCATGGGGTTGTCGGCCGTCGGAGCCTGAAAAAGCGATGAAGATAGCACGAAACGCTTTGAAACGAGCTCCGATGTTGGTACCCGTGTTTAACCACTGCTACATACCCTGTAACCCATCGTTAGCCGGAAACCAATATTCCACCACCAGCCCTCCGTCGCCGGATTCAACTCCGGTTTGGGTGGGTTCACCGGTTTTAGGGTTCCGGCACGATATCAAGGTGAACCGGAAGAGCACGACGGCATCTCCGACCGGCCGTCGTCTGCATCCTCCGACTCACACCATTGATTCATCATCATCATCGTCGTCGTCATCCTCTCTCTCAATCAGGTCGAAAAACCACACACCCATTTGGAATTTCGCTCAATTTGATCAAGAGACAGAGAAAGAAAGAGTGGGAGTGGGTGGGGGTGGGGGTTGTGGGTTAAGGGTTAAGAGATAGAGGGAGAAAGAGAGAGAGAGAAAGGGTAATTTCGTCATTTTATAAAAACTTAACTGAATTATTTAACGTCCTTAGTAATTTGGATGCAAATGGGAACAAAAATGAAACGTTAGGGTGTATATGAGGATTTTTAAACTGTAGGGATGCAAATGTCAAAATCACCAAACCACAAGGATGCAAATGGTAATTTACTCTTAAAATTAAAATATTTTAAATGAATTTTGTATTTATGTTACTGATTTCTAAATATATATTATAATTTAAGTGAATTAAAATTGTTAACTGTAATCCTTATATTTTGTAAACATAAACTTATTTTAAGGATTTAAATGATCTTTTATAAACTTATATTAACATTTTTCTAAAACCATCTTTCATTAAAAAAAATAACTTGTTTTTGACACCAATCAACATCAAGCATGAAAGAAATGGAAATTACTAATGTTGATGGTTCTTTTAGTAATAAATAATACAACTCCCCGTATCACCATCCATCTATTTTAAACAATATTACAAGTTTTTTCAAACATTTGTTGCATCAACCAATTATAAGAGTAGTTGGCTGGTTATGACAGGAGTATTGGGACAAAACGTGAAAGACAAATAGTATCCTCAAAATTCTTCTCAGAATCAGAACCTTAAACTTCCATATTTATATGTTTAAATTACCTAAACATCCATCAACTAATCAGAAAGAATTTTAAGTAAGAACACTAAAATTGACGGTAGACCATAAGGGAATTCGAGGCACTCTCGACAAGAAGCTTTGAGTGCCTCAGGGCACTCTCGGTAACATCGTTGTTGCCGTTTCAGGCGGGGGCTGTCGGGTGGAAGAAGTGAAGTTATTTGTGAAGGTTGGATATTTTACATAGTAAAATAAAATATAATGAAATAAAAGAAAACATAAAAATTTATATAAATCTCACTGAGAAATATAATTATTAAAACTTATGTTTAATATTTTTCGTAGAGTTTCTTTACAATTGTAAATAAACAAACAAACAAACAAACATACCCAGTATATACCACTCAAGAGTAGGGTCTGGGAGGGGTAGGTCGTGATGAGCCTTTTCTCTATCTTGAGAGATAAAGACACCGCTTCCAAAGAGACCCCCGACTCAAGAACAATAGCAAACATATTATATAGCATACAACACATATGTATATATCACATAAAGATTTAAAATAGAGTAAATTACCATTTGCATTCTTGAGGTTTGGTGATTTTGACCATTTGCATCCCTACAGTTTAAAAATCCTCATATACCCTCTAACGTTTCATTTTTGTTCTCATTTGAATCCAAAACACTAACACCGTTAAATTATTCACTTAACTCTCTTGTTAAAAGACTAAATTGCCCTTAAAATTAAAACCCCTAACCCACTACCCCCTTCTTTCTCTCTGGAGTCAACGACCACCGCCACCTCCACTTCCTCCTCCTCCCGCCGTCACCTCCACTTCCTCCTCCTCCCGCCGTCGCCTCCACCTCTCCCACCCCTCCCTCTCCCCATCGTTTCCTTTCTACCGGCACACCACCACCGGCCCAAAACCACCAACCGCCACCGCTAGGTTCGGCGAGGCCACCTCCGTTAGAAATATGGTGGTGGTTGTGGTGACAGTGAAAATACCATTATCATCACCACCGCCAACCACCATCACCACCTGCAAACCATGACAACCACCATCGCCGATCACCAGCTGGTCTAATCATCAAAATCGTGCACCATCACCATCGCCTGCATCAGGTGACCACCATCACCATCACCGAATCTAATCATCAAAATCAGTCACTATAACCATCACAAATCGGATGCGACTGTTATGCAAGGAGGGTAGTTGTCGGCGGGGATGGGTGTCGCCGGTAGGGTGGTTGTCGGCGGGGAGATCACGATCGGAAGGTTACGATGGGGGTGGTTTTTGGGGTATGAAGTCTTTAATACCACCACACCACCGCTGCCAACACCATCCCCAACCCCTGTTTTCCCAACCATCTCCATCGCCGACCACCACCAACCCTACACGCACCACTGGCGACACACCTTCAAATCGTGGCACACCACCCACTACCGGGCGCCCCAAGCACACCACCTCCAGCCCACCACCACCGACGCACCACCTCCAGCCCGTCACCGCCTGTGCGCCACCTCACTACCTGCATACCACCATCATCTTCCCGTTCACATATTAGGGCTCCAACGAAAACTACAGTGTTGTTGACTCCAGAGAGAAAGAAGGGGGTAGTAGGTTAGGGGTTTTAATTTGAAGGGTAGTTTAGTCTTTTAACAAAAGAGTTAACTGAATAATTTAACGGTGTTAGTGTTTTGGATTCAAATGGGAACAAAAATGAAACGTTAGGGGGTATATGAGGATTTTTAAACTGTAGGTATGCAAATGGTCAAAATCACCAAACCTTAAGAATGCAAATGGTAATTTACTCTTTAAAATAAAAATCTTAATGTATTAGTAATATACATTGCATTATGTATTTTATAGTGAATAAATATTATAAAATAAAACTAAAATCATAACACATTAAGTACGTTACGTGTAGCGCAATGACCAAATTATACGAGAATACACGGCACCTTCCCCTTAAAATGTTGAACGAACAGTTGAATTTGGACCCAACATGTATTGAAAATTTGAAATCATAACTTGTGGGTCCACCAATCATTATGTTGTGCACAAAATTCTAGAAAAAATAAAATCAGATATGTTTTTTTAAAAGGCCCTAGATAGATAAAATAACAAATTTATATTCAGAAGAGTAAATTACCGTTTGCATCCCTGAGATTTGGTGATTTTAACCATTTGCATCCCTACAGTTTAAAAATCCCCATATACCCCCTAACGTTTTATTTTTGTTCCCATTTGCATCCAAATGACTAACGACGTTAGAAAATTCAGTTAATATTTTATGAAATGACAAAATTACCCTTAACACACATCCTTTTAACTCTTTCTCTCTCCCATCACACATACACACACTTCACACTCTTTCTCTTTTGACCACCAATATCTTCTTCTTACTCTCTTTTGACCACCATAAACACACACCTACATCACCACCACCCATCTACAGCACCACCCACCACCCATCGACACCACCAACCATCGCCGGAGACATGGCAATTTCTTGAAATATCCTTCGAACTCCGGCCTTGAATTTTATCAGAACTGATATCAAGTTCACCTGAAATACCTCCGACCCCACAGTTCCATTCAAACGCTCTTTCTGTGATCCATTACTCAAATCAATTTCAAATCATCAACAAAATTCCCCTAATGATTCGATTTCAACACCGAATCAAAACCTCCACCACATCCTACACTCCGATTACAATCAAACTCCAAAACAGCAGAACCTTGGGGCTTCAATCGAGCCGCGGGAGGTGGTGGATCAGCCGCCGTTGACGAAGAAGTTGACGAATCTACAGGCCATTTATTGGAGGTTGAAGATCGTTTATTCGTCTTCGATTTGTGAGTGCCACCACCGATGGGAATTTTCCGCAGGGTTCCGCTGTTGGTCCAATAACAATGGCAGGTTTTGCAATAATAGCGAGGCTGAGTGAGGTTGTAGTTGTTGTAATAGCAGAATTTGGTGTTGTTAGAGTCGCATCTAGGGCAGTTGAGATGCTGGTGTTGTGAGAGTTGAAGATGATGTTGTTCATGTGGGATGCAATTGATTGGTTTAGGGGTTTGATGAAATTAGGGATCGATTGAAGATGAGATGAAGATGAAGATGAAGATGCGATTGAAGATGATCTCTGAGCTGGTGATGATGATACAGTTGAATATTCACACCACCACACAATTACTAAAGGGATGTGTGACAGAGACCGACTGGTGGTGTGGTGGTGGTGACGAGGCTGTTGTGGTGACGACCAGGTGGTTGTGGTGATAAGGGTTGTTGTAGAGGCCGGGTGGTTGTGTTGGTGGTGGTGATGTGGTTGCTATGGTGGTGTTGGTGATGTAGCTACTGTTGTGGGGGTCGGTTGGTTGTTGGTGGTGGTGGTGATGCGACTGTTGTGGTGGTGATACGGCTGCCTCCACGGTGGTAGTCGTTCTTGTTAAGAGATACAGAGAGAAAGAGTGGGGATTGGGGGGGGGGGAGTTAAAAGGGGATATGAGTTGGGGGTAATTTCGTCATTTTATAAAAACTTAACTGAATTATTTAATGTCGTTAGTAATTTGGATGCAAATGGGAACAAAAATGAAACGTTAGGGTGTATATGAGGATTTTTAAACTGTAGGGATGCAAATGGTCAAAATCACCAAACCACAAGGATGCAAATGGTAATTTACTCTATTCAGAATTAAACCCCAAACTAATTAGGAGGACATCAACCTAATACTCCAACCTGAATAATTAAGACATGATTTCTCGAATATTTAAAGAGGACATCAACCTAATACTCCAACCTGAATAATTAAGAGCTTTGTCATTGAATAATTAAATATAACTAAAAAAATTCTAACTATAACCAGAATCATATAAAAAAACCTATTACGTATTAACAAAGCACGATCGAATAATCTAAGAAACAAAATCAATTGAGAAACCACTGGTTCAGTTATAATCAACGCTCAATCAACGGTTAGCTAAATTAACACAAAAAAACTTACTCTATAATCGCAAAAACAAAACCAGTTTGTAATTTAAGATGAGTTATTAAATTTAGAGTAAATTACCATTTGCATCCTTGACGTTTGTTCATTTTAACCATTTGCATCCCTGCGGTTTCAAAATTGCCATCCACCCCCCTAACGTTTCGTGTTATCTTCATTTGAGTCTATATGTTTGATTTTTATCTCCATTTGAGTTCAAACGATTAACACTGTTAATGTTTCTGTTAAAATTATTATTAAAAAGACGAAATTACCCTTCAAATTAAATAATAACATAAAAACTCTTGTGGGTCCATCCATCAACATCATCTTCTTCAAACCACCACCACCATAACCACCCTTATCACCACCACCATAACCACCCCTATCACCCACCACCACCACCGCAGCCCCTATCACCATCACCACAGCAACCCCTATCACCACCACTACCAAACCCCTCTCACCACCACTACCGCAACAGCCCAGAACCACCACCGCAACCCATCACCACCACCGTAACCCCTATCAGCACCACCACCGCAACCCCTATCAGCACCACCACCACAACCCCTATCAGCACCACCACTGCAACCCCTATCAGCACCACCACCGCAGCCGCCCAGCACCACCACCGCAGCCGCCCAGCACCACCACCGCAGTCGCCCAGCACCACCATCGCAGCCATTATCATCACGACTGAAGCCCCATCACTACCACCGCAGCCCCATCACCACCACGCAGCCCCATCACCACCAAAAATTAAAGAATTCAAAATCATTCATACCATCATAGCGACGCTAGCAAGCGAAATCTGAGCAGCCAAGAGGGTTTCAGCAAAAGAAGCCATTTTCTCTGCAAAACCCCAAAATCGGAACTGGGTGATTTCATAACCTCCATTGCGAATCCTCGAGAAGAACAAAAACCTCAAGCGAAAAGAAGAATTCAGAAAGATTACTGTCAATCGGTTACCACGCTTCAATCTGTAAATCAGCTTGGGAGAAATCATCATCCTATCACGCTGGTACTCATCTCCATCAATCTCAACAAACTCAAACCGTTTAACGCTTCGATTTTAATTTGTGATTAAATTGAATCATTGATAGATGTTTGATTTGCAGGTGAATATGAATACCTAGATGTTTGATTTGGGGGTTAAATGGAGAGATGAGAGTGTGTGTTTGTGTGTGTGTTTATGTTTGAGAGAGGGAGAGAATTTTTGGGGTCAAATGAAGAAGATGACGTGGGTAGTCCCACAAAGATTTTTTTATTCTTAAGGGCAATTTAGTCATTTTCACATAGAGTTAACTGAAAAATTTAACGGAGTTAGTCATTTGGATTCAAACTGGGACAAAAATGAAACATTAGGGGGCAAATCGAGACTTTAAAACTGCAGGGATACAAGTGGTTAAAATGGGAAAACATCAGGGATGTAAATGGTAATTTACTCTTAAATTTAATATTTAAACATTGAAACACAATGAATAGCAAATTGTGTAAATAGTTAATAGTCCTACAATTTTTTGTAAATCTATACTCAGTTCATAATCTTCCAATTGTTTCAATCGATTCATCAAAAGTTCATCAGAACTTATATACAAACAATAAAATATACGATAACGATTAGAGTATAACAGAAAAAGGCATACCCGGTGCATGAAGCTCCCGCTTTGCGCAGGGTCAGGGAGGGGCCGGATCGCGAAACGATCTGATGTACGCAACCTTTTCTTGCACAATTTTGTGCAAGAGGCAGTTTCCACGGCTACAACCCATGACCTCAAGGTCACAAAGCAGGAGCTTCAATCAAAGAAGTAAAATCTGAATCAAAACTCGTCGACTATCATCATCGGAGCTATAATTCCGTTTGAACTCGAAGAAAAAGTAGCAATAAACGAAGTATACAAGTTTGATGCAATAAACTAAAATCTACTATGAAATCTCATTCAAATCATTAAATACCTCAATCACCAGCAATCATTAAACAGTAGAACTATAAAGCACAAATCGAAGTAATCGTTTCCGCTAAAACGTTCTAGGTTTAAATCTAGCAACAAATTAACACAGAATCGAATCAAATTCGTTGCAATCTCTCACAAAAACGATTCATACTTCAGTAATAATCAATTGCACATATCGACGATCATCAATAAACACACTGAGATCTAATTACAGCTCATATTATCAATTTCTAACAACTTTAATCCATTAAATCACAATAAAATCAAATTAAGAGTTTCAGATCGAATAACATACCTTATTAGGTACATCTGAATCATGAATTTAGCTCGATAGATATGCAGGATTCACGTTTCGTCTTCGATTCATCATCTTTTGCATTAATATGGAGCACTGAAATTAGGTGACACCTTATAAATACGAAATATCTTGTCAGGATGTATAGACTATAGTGGTAGAGTTGGTCAAAAAGGGGTGAAAATGGAAAATATTGTCATAAAGCTACAATATTAAATCACACACATTAAGGAGTGTTTGGATGTTTATCGTTTTTCTCTATTATTGTAATTACAAGCATAAGTAGTCTTCAAAAGGAATTTGCTTTTGACGACCTGCTTATGTAGGATTCTAATAATTGGTTTTTATATCAACTATAATTAATTAAATCATGGCATAGTATTTAATACGTGTTTTAAGCCAATTAACCAGTTTTATCTAGTTGAGTACTCTTAAACTATTTTATTAGGGTTACTGGTTGAACATATGAACATATTGCTTGGATCGGATTTTAATTTTTTTTTTAAAAAAAACTAATAAACTTACCCAATTAGTTTTGGTTTTATATTTTGTTTATTCTATACACTATATTTTGTGAATACTGTAAATTTAAAAAAAAGAAAAGACAACAAAAACTATTGATCGTCTTACTTATTACATTAGTAGTTATGTGTGTGTAATTAAGTTTTAGTTATTTTCTTAAGTCATCCCGTTTATAATTCCAATCCAATTATGAAAAAATGATTATAAGTTTTCTGATTATTTCATATAGCTCACTAGTTATGCATTAAAAACTTATAGTTTGATATTCACCATTAGCCATTCAAAATATATTTTAAATTGGTTCCTTGGTAATAAAATCATGGGCGGAGCTTCATTAAGACCAAAGGTGGCCACCGCTCCCCCCCCTCCCTAAAAAATTAATGTCGTCCTCCGCCCCTATAAAAGTATCTAAGCTCAGCCACTAAAACAAAATATATTGCAATTTTTTTTCTTTATTTGAATCATTAATAGATTGTTGTTTTATATTGAATCGTTAATAGTTTGAATGAAACACTACAAAATCACAAAAGGGAAAAAAGGACAAAAAAAAAAGAAGAAGAAGAGGAAGAAGAAGAAAAAATGGAGAGATTTTTAATGCTGATATAACTTTGAATTTGAAAATGAGGATATGGGTCCATCTTTATCTCTGTAGGCATTCATTTAGTCAATCCCACGGTTGCGTGATAGATGGTCGAAGACTTACGGTCAATCAGTCGTGCTACTTAAGTAGTTAAAGAAAAACGCAATCTAGAAAACTTATATTAAGATAGAACTAGATTAACGTTATAAAATCTTGATCTACGTTACATGCACTAGTTGTATTGTAAACGGCCATTATATTAAGTAAAGTGTAGTTTACAGGCGGGTTAGTTGATACAAACTATAGTTAACTTCATGCAAACAGTCATTTACAATGTGTTATTGATAGATTGTGTTTTTAACTTGAAATCTATTAAAGACTAACCCGAGCAACCCAACCCGAGTATTACGTTAACTGAACCCAATTTGTATAAATGATTCAATCTTTGAGTTGATTTTGAGAGAATCGAGCCAACCCGATTAACTTGAATCCTAGTGTTTAAAAAGTTCCAAAAATTTATATTTATGTGTTGTATTATGCTATTGTTTATAGGATTTGTAAACATGATTTTCTAAACTTTATATTTTATTACTGTGGTTTGTAAAATATATATTGATGAAACATGTTAAATCTCATACATACATTTAGATCACATACATACTGCGTACATGAACATTTGAGATAATAAATAATTAAAAGCTTAATGGTTTAGTCTAAACCTGATTACGATTAACCCGATTTGAATAAACCGGAAAACAAAATCCGAAAGCCGATTAAATATTACTTATTTTCGGGTTGATTTTTTACATTTAGAAACCAAAAAAAACCCGTAACCCAAATGACAACCCTAGTTAGGTGTACAAATTAGACCCCTCTTTT